>CM043698.1:138635000-139235000 GCA_023935145.1 Bretschneidera sinensis
GGGATTACTTATGGTGGGCTAACATTGATTCTCAACATGGAGGAAATGGAGTTGGTTTTGAAGCTGAGCTTGCTTTGTTCCCATTCTAAGCCAGCAGCTAGGCCTAACTGGACATTGATTTTCAACAATCATGACTGTATAATCAATTAATAATGGATTTTTTTTTACAGTGGATAATTTGCGGTGCAATGTCCCAAAATTCATGTGATAATGATAATAGATTGGACAATTATTTTTTTTAACGGAGAAATAGTAATACAGACTAATTTGTTTGTACTATACTAAATCTATTTTCGTGAATGAATCAAAAGTGAACCATCCACAACGATTTAAAGAATTCGCAAAATAATTTTTGATAATATTTTTCGAAAAAAATTTGTGACAACAACCTAGTATATGAAAATCAATTGCTGAGCTCATCTATTCATGCAGTTCATATTTTTGTTATCCTTTTCTACTTATAAAAAAAATATTTTTTTTGTGATCCTTATTTACTCAACTATGTCCATAAAAGTACCTAAGCATGAGGGATGCACAACACAGTTCACTGAAAACCAACCATAACAATCGGGTAAACAAAAATGTCTGTTCAACCCTTTTCAGTAGCTCCACCTCCATCTCAGCCAACAAAACCCAGTCTTTGGGGTGACCATTTTCTCTCATATACTAATTCTAATTTAATTATGGTAATTGGCATTTATTTTCTAGCCAATTACTCTACATCAGGAACCTATATAAGTATATATACAGTTATTCACATATTTTTGTTGCTAGCTAGCATTTGCAATATCTCTTATTATTCTGTTTATCTTGGGTAGGAAACCGATGACCTAACAGAGCATCAAAAACTGAAGGAAGAAGTTGAGAGAATGCTAATGGCTGCAGTTGATGACAAGCTTTCAAAGAAACTTGACTTGATTGATACAATTCAACGCTTAGGAGTATCTTACCGTTTTGAAAGCAAGATTGATCAATTGTTGAAACAAATTTATATGACTAACCTTGGAAAGGAGATCAATGACCATGACCTTTATACCATTTCTCTCCGATTTCAGTTACTTAGGCAACAAGCTTATAAAACTTCAAGTAGTATGTCCTTAAGTACTTTTAATTTATTTGTTCGATCTTCACATTTGTATGACTATTACTAATCTTATTCCTCTCTGCACGATAAGAAATCCAAACAGATGCGTTTAACAAATTCAAGGACAAAGAAGGAGGCTTCAAGAAATCTTGTATCAATGTTAAGTTTATATGAAGCAACACATTTAAGAGTGCACGGCAAAGATATACTAGAGGAAGCGCTTGCTTTCACTACTACTCACCTTGAATCTATGGCATTAACCTAATGAAGCCCTCCTCTTGCTGCACAATTAACTCATGCCTTAAAGCAACCTGTCCATAAAGGCTTACAAAGGTTAGAGGCAAGGCATTACATCCCTATCTATAAAGAGAACGCATCACGTAATGAAGTTTTATTATCGTTTGTAAAGTTAGATTTTAACATATTATAGAAATTGCACCAAAAAGAACTCAACGATATTGCAAGGTTAGTAACAATGCATGCCAAGCTTATCATTTAAAATTTTATTGAATTTTTAATAAAGTAGTTTAAACATATGATGTTTAATTATGTTAATTAGGTGGTGGAAAGATTTAAACTTTGCAAACAAACTACCTTTTGCTAGAGACAGAGTGGCAAAATGCTATTTTTGGATACTGGGAGTATACTTCGAGCCGAATGATTCACAGGTAAGAAGGATACAAACCAAAGTGATTGCTATGACTTCCATTATTGATTACATGTATGATGTGTATGGAACAATTGAAGAACTCAAGCTCTTCACTAATGCAGTTAAGAGGTAATTAATTAGAAAAAATAAACTTCCTAATAATTTTTTTCTTCAATCTTAGACAAAAAAAATTCAATAATTATTAATGTGTTCTAATTCTTATGATATGGTTTACTTTATTTTCAGGTGGGATATTAGCGCCACTGAACAATTGCCAGAGTACATGAAAGTGTTTTACAAGGCACTCTTAAATGTTTATGCTGAAATTGAAGAAAAATGGTTGAGGAAAGAAAATTGTATATGCTCTGTTATGCTAAAGAAGCAGTGAGTTTCCTTTAATTTTCTCTTTTATTCTGTCACAGTAACTATTGGTTAGATTGTGCATTCATTCCAAGTTTTTTTTTTTTTAAAGGAAAATAATCATGTTGATTAGTATCGTTGATAAAATTAATCTCATGATGTTTCGGATGATGAATCAAGTTAAAGCTTACTTCACCGAAGCAAAATTGTTTTACTCTAAATATGTACCGACACTTGAGGAGTACATGCCTCTTGCATTAGCTACCACTTACACAATGCTACAAGCCACATCGTAGGTTGGAATGGGAGATATTGTAACTAAAGATGCATTTGAGTGGTTAGTCAATCACCCTAAGATGGTTTCTGCTTCCGAAATAGTTTGCAGACTCATGGATGATATTGTTGGTTACAAGGTACTCACTACCATAATCTTTCGTTTGGCTTTACTTATTTTTAACTGCTTGTATTTTAAAATATAAACAGACGTTTTAATTACTGATTTTTTTATTAAGTATTTAAATTAATTTAAAGTGCATTTTTAAACTCAGTTAATAAAAGGTTAATCCTTGATTTTCGATTAATTTGCTATGAAATATTATTTTTTTACATGTGTAGTCTGATCAAGAAAGAGGGCAGGCAGATTCAAACATCGAATGTTATGTGAAACAATATAGTGGCAAATCACAAGAAGTGATTGACGATTTTTGCAAACAGATTATAAATGCATGGAAGGATACGAATGAAGAATGTCTCTACCAAATTTCAGTCCCTATGCCAATTCTCGTGCGAATTCTGAATTTTTCATGTGTAATAGATGTCTTTTATAAGGATAATGATGACTACAAACATCCTAAGATTGAGCTCAAAGATTTCATAGATTCTTTGCTCATTGACCCTGTTTCTATATGAGCTCTATCAGATTTAATTGTTTGTTTAGACCATTAAAATAAATTTAGACTATATGTTTACCAACTAGGAAATTGATGGGTTCTCAATAAAGTGTGTTGAGCACAATTTAAAGTTCATTTCTGTTGTTTGTTCACCTTGCAAATTAATCAAGGTTTTTTTTTTCTTTTTTTTTGGCATGCCAATGAGTATTTAAGTCAAGATTTTTTTAGTGATTCTAAAAAAAAAAAAGTGTATTTATTAAATTAAGCTAAACAGCTAATAAATAGACTTTTCTTTAGTATCTAAAAAAATCTGACACTTGTGTTAAATACGGGAGAGCATCCTGACCCTTTTGGTCCTTTGTTGAAAATCATGATTGCGATTTGTGAACATTTCGATTTTTTTTTTTGGACGTAGTAATCTTTACTAGAATCAGTTACGAAAATTTTCACACTAAAGAATTTTAAGGAACCTGTCAACAAAAATCTAAATTTTAGACCATTTTACTTATTAAATTTAAATATAGAAAATACCATGCTCACAACTGTACCTTTTGTTTGTTCCATTGACGATACGTCAACAAATGAAGTCTTTGATTGGGCTTTAAATGACCCTAAAATCATTAGAGCTTCATCGGTGGTTACCAGACTTATTGATGACATAAAAATCACCCAAGGTAATACCTTTTTTTAGTTATTTTCAAAACATTAATGTTATGCTTGAATCTTGACGTAGCAACTCAGGCTCATCCCCAACCTTGCTAACACAAGTAATTAACTTTAGAATTATATGGTCTTACATATACAGTAGAAACTCTTTCATTAATGCACTATCAATATGGGATATAAATCAGAGTGCGATCCTTTTAATGTAAAAATTGTGAAGTAAAATCTATAATATATTGTTTTTGCACACAATATATTACACTTCACAATGTTTACATTGTATTTGAATTCCTTAAAATTTGAGATTTAGTGAAGACTACTTTTTAATCCAAATCTATGTGTATCACAGATTATACTTCACAATGTTTACAGTAGAAGAGTCGCCCTTGTAAATAATCACAAATTCCCTCAATTTAGACCCATATACCAACGCAAAATATTACACATCTACGTTATAGTGAACCTAAGTCAGTCTAATACTATTTGAAACACAATTGACCCATCATCCAAAAATGTTAGCTCTCGTTACTTTAAATTGGTGTAGTTGTTGATGATTTTCAATATAAACTTCGTTTTAAGTTTGGGATATTTAGAAAATCAAATTAAAGAAAGGAGAAAAGAAAAAGAAAAATGAATTTTGGCTTTTGAGAGTTGATACAATCGACTGTAAGCTTCATACAGTCAACTGAATAGTATATATAGTCGATTGTATAAACCATTCAGTCGACTGAATGGAAGCCTAAAATTTTTTGGAACTCTATGAAACTTTTTTAGTCGACTAAATGCAAGACCTACTCGACTGGATGTTCGAAAATTTTGAATTTTCAGAATGTTAAATGACAGTTGAATGTGAATAGCAGTGTCATTTGAGAAAGAACACTCAGTATTCCATTTAAATTAGCTTTCTATTGATTCAAGTTGTCTCTAATGAAAAGTCACACTAATTTGAACATTATAGAAGTGTGTATAACTGTCATAATTAAAAAGAAAAATCAGATTCTTTGGTTTTGTTTTTTCCTCTTTTCTTTTTCTTCCCCTCTAAAAAAGTACTGGTCTGTTTATGTCAAGAAATCTTGCAAATTTCTAGACATAAGAATTCTACATCCATAAACTCTTAGAAGCTGCTATGGGTTATTATTCACTAGTTCTAAGTGCAGAATAACATCAGAGCTTCGTTGTATCTTAGAGAAAATTCACCGGTAACCTCTTGCACCGTGAGGGGAGAATTAAACCTTAAAGAAAGCGACATGGTCATACCTTGAAGTCGGTATTTATCTCTCTTTTATTTTGATAAACAACTCTCATTTCCAAAAATTCCCCCAACAATCTTAAGGTTGAATTCAAGATTATCAGAATGACTTCATCCTTGAGTTCGTTGAGAGTTGTGGCTGTGGACTTAAATAAGTTTGAGCGGTTTGTGTTAAGAATTATATTTCCATTTATTGGTGCATAATATCTAGGATCTCCATTTATTATAGTATAATATCTGGGATCTCCATTTATTATAGTCAATCCACCATTATTCTCTTTTATTCTCCTTTACTTATTTTCCTTTTTTTTTGTTATACGTAGGAATTTAAATAGCATTGACAACACATGCTATATTTTAGGATCTAAATTAGTCTCTGTATTGCATATATATTTCCTTTTTCCTCAATGAATAATATACAGAAATTCATTCTTTTCATGGTATCAGAGCAACCACGATTCTGAACCTTTATTTTTCAAACACAACAATCATCATCCTTCTTCTAGCTGACACTCATTGCAGAAAAAGATACCCAAATAATCGTAGACTCATCTAAGCATGAGGACAACAAATAGAACAATCCAAATGACCCGTTTTACCTTCATCACTTCGACTAACCTAGGCTCATACTCATCACATAATCACTGACCAAAGAAACTTACAGCACCTGGAGCCGTGCTATGCTTATGGCTCTCAACATCAAGAACAAAGAAGGCTTTGTCAACTGCACCTTTCGACAGCCACCATCGAATTCCACCGCAGAAATCCAACAATGGAAGTGCTGCAACAACCTTGTAAAGGCATGGATTTTCAATTCAACCTCGGAGGATATTAAAGCAAGCATAATATACATTGACAGTGCTTATGAAATCTAGTCTGATTTGAAAAAACGATTTTCACACATTAATAGTGCCCATCTTTTCCATGTTGAAGAAGCCATTCATGATTGTAAACAAGACAACATGACAATAGGTGCTTATTATACCAAGCTGAAGGGTCTTTAGGATGAACGTGACGTACTGTGTTGCATCCCAACCTGCACTTACGGTACAATGAAAGAGGTTTTGTAATTCCAACAAAGTCAAATGACTATAAAGTTTCTCATGGGGCTTACTGAAACCTATGCTACTGTTCGAGGACAAATTCTACTTATGGATCCTCTTCCTACCGTCAACAAAGCACATTCTTTTACTGTTCGAGGACAAATTCTACTTATGGATCCTCTTCCTACCGTCAACAAAGCACATTCTTTTATTCTCCAGGATGAAAACAGCGAGGAATATCAAAGGGAAACGAGATGGTACCTGAAGCTACTGCCTTTGCTGTAAGGAACAACTCACAAAATTCTGAGAGAATTTTCACACCCAAAAATCCTCACTTAAAATGTGGCATTTATGACAAACTTGAGCACACTTCAGAGACATGCCGAGCATATCTTAAGTGTGATCATTGCGGCTGGAAAGGTCACTCCATTTATATGTGTCGAAAGCTGCAAAAGATGAAGTTTACAGGTGGTAAATTGGATCAGCAATCGAATAAAAAACTTTCCCTCCAAAACTAATCATGTCGATGTCAACACAACAACACCTTCCAACTCCTTCACTCTCACGGCAGAACAGTACCAGAATCTCATGACAATGCTTAATGGGAATAAGTCTAATTCCATGGCCAATCTCGTTGGTAGTGCATCTGCTATGAATGATCTCTCAGGTACAACCTTATGTGCTTTTGTATTTAACAAAGAAATTTATTGGATACTTGACACAGGAGCCACAAATCATATGGTTTGCTCCACTAATTTATTGACTACAAAATCTCATGTAACCAATCGAACCGTGCATCTTCCCAATAGAGCAATTGCCGTTGTCACTCATATAGGCAGCATCCATTTTGCTGATTTTTCATTACATGATGTGCTATTGTTCCTTTCTTTAAATTGAACTTAATTTCTATTAGTAAGCTTGCTTACAACAATCACTACCTTGTCACATTCACTAATGATGCTTGTATGCTACAGGACCAATGATCGGGGAAGATGATTGGGACGGGAACTGAACGAGGAGGACTTTCTACCTTGATAGTCCACAAAAAACCAGATCCAACTCTGTCACCGCAGCAGCCTTTCACTCCCCAAAACTTTGGCATCAGCATCTTGGTCATCCTTCAAATAAGAGTTTTTGTTTGCTTTCTCATTCTCTTTCAAACATAATGTTTTGTGATGTTTCTGATTGTTTAATTTGCCAATTAGCTAAACAGACTCATTTTAAATTTCCATTAAGTTCAATCCAAACTCATGCACATTTTGAATTGATTCATGTTGATATTTGGGGAGGATATCATGTTCCTTCACTCAGTGGGGTACAATATTTCCTTACCATTATTGATGATTACACTCGTTGCACATGGATTTTTTTTATGCATCATAAGTTAGACACTCATAGATATATCACTACATTCATGAATTTCGTTGAGACTCAATTTTCCTGGAAAGTTAAGATTCTTCATAGTGATAATGGTTTCGAATTTGAAATGAAATTTTTATTTGGATAAAGGGATTATTCATGAAACTAGTTGTGTCTCCACTCCGCAACAAAATGTAGTAGCCAAGAGAAAACACCGATACCTCCTAAATGTGGTAAGAGCTCTATTATTTCAAACCAATCTTCCTAAGAAATTTTGGGGAGATGCCATTTTAACAGCCACTTATCTCATCAACCGAACACCGACACCTTTCCTTAACGGAAAAACAACTTTTGAGATGCTTTTTAACAAACAACCCAAATATGATCATTTGCAAGTTTTTGGATGCTTGTGCTTTGCCTCCACACACCACCATCGCCCCACAAAGTTTGATGCCCGAGCCACACGTTGTCTCTTCTTAGGATATCCATACGGCCAAAAAGGCTACCAGGTTTATGATATTTCAGCTGGTAAAATTTTTGTATCCCATGCTGTTTCTTTTCATGAGAATATTTTTCCTTTTCCATCTTCCGCTGTAGATTCTCAACCTGTGTTTCCTCATACTTAACCACAAACATATGATAATGAAAACTCTAATTCTCCACCTTCTTCCAATCCTACTACTGAATCATTTTCTCCAAGACCCATGTCTCATGAAACATCTCCTTCAAATCCACCTTCACCAAGCATTTCTCCATCCATTGCCCAAAATCCTCCAACTACGTTTCTTGTTCCACAAAATCCTCCATCGCGGCTGACATGAACTACCACAACACTTGGTTATCTCCATGAGTATCATGTTGGTATTTCTCTTCCTTCAAGGAATGTTCCATCATCTAACTCGGCATTGGTCGAAGCTACAGGTATTACTTACCCCTTGTTTGATGTACTTTCATATGATAAATTATCACCCAAACACCATGCCTTCACCATTTCTCTTTCAGCTGAAAAGGAACCATCCTCTTTTGCACAAGCAGTTTGTGACCCTAAATGGCGTCTTGTTATGCAACAAAAGCTAGCCGCTCTCGAGGAAAATGGCACATGGTCTCTTCAAACACTACCTCCTAGGAAGAAACCAATTGGATGCAAATGGGTATACAAGATCAAATTCAAATCTGATGGCACTATAGAACGCTATAAGGCGAGATTGGTAGCAAAAGGATACAATCAAATTGAGGGATTAGATTACCGTGAGACTTTTGCTCCAGTTGCCAAGCTTGTAACTATTCGTCTCCTTCTTGCCATGGCTTCAACCCAAAATTGGCACATTCACCAACTTGATGTAAATAATGCCTTCTTACATGGCGATCTTGATGAAGATGTCTACATGGATTTACCTCATGGTTTCAGACGAAAGGGGGAGACACAAGTTTACAAACTTCCCAAATCATTGTATGGTCTCAAACAAGCTTCTTTTCAATGGTTTATCAAACTTTCAACCGCTCTCAAACAAGCCAACTACAAACAATCAAAGGCTGATTGGTAAATTCACTATTCTTCTCATTTATGTAGATGATGTCATTCTAGCGGGCAACAATCTACAAGACATTAATGATACCAAGTCATTTTTAAAGGATCAATTTAAATTAAAGGATCTTGGATAGTTGAAATACTTTCTAGGCTTAGAAGTTGCTCGATCCAACAAAGGCATTGCTCTTTCACAACGAAAATATGCTCTCGAAATTCTTGAAGACGTAGGATATCTTGGTGTGAAACCAGCTTCCTTTCTCATGGAACATAACTTATCTATCAATAAGTTTGACAGTGACTACATTAGTGATCCTTCCTCATATTGAAGACTTGTTGGGCAGCTGATTTATTTGACTACCACGCGACCTGACTTGGCATACACAGTCCATGTCTTAAGTCAATTTATGGACAAACCACGGGTTCCACATTAAGACGCAGCTCATCGTGTCTTACGTTATGTGAAGCAAACATCAAGTCAAGGAATTTTTCTTCCTACAACTAGTCCAATTCAATTAAATGCCTTATGTGATGCGGATTGGGCTAGATGTCGTGATACTCGACGATCTGTTACCGGGTACTGCATACTTCTTGACAATTCATTGATTTCTTGGAAAATTAAGAAGCAAACTACAGTGTCACAATCCAACGCAGAAGCTGAATACCATTCCATAGCTGCTACTTGTTGGGAAATTACTTGGTTGAAATACATTCTACAAGATTTGGGCATCAAGCATTCACATCCTGTCAATTTATACTGTGATAATCAAGCAGCACTCCATATTGCTTCAAACCCAGTTTTCCATGAGCGAACAAAACATATAGAGATTGATTGTCATCTTATACGGGAAAAGGTTCAAGAAGAAATAATCAAAACAAAGCACTTATCCACATTACACCAGCCAGTTGACATTTTTACAAAACCTTTGAGTTCTTCACAATTTTCGACATTACTTGGCAAGTTAGGAATTATCAACGTACATTCCAAACTTGAGGGGGAGTGTTAAGAATTATATTTCCATTTATTGGTGCATAATATCAGGGATCTCTATTTATTATAGTATAATGTTTGGGATCTCCATTTATTATACTCAATCCACCATTATTCTCTTTTATTCTCCTTTACTTATTTTTCTTTTTTGTTATACGTAGGAATTTAAATAGCATTGACAGCACATGCTATATTTTAGGATCTAGATTAGTCTCTGTATTGTATATATATTTCCTTTTTTCTCAATGAATAATATACAGAAATTCATTCTTTTCAGTTTGTTGGAGGAGTTTTTATTGCTAGTAGAAGAAGATGTTCTTCCTTATAACATCTCTTAGTGTATACTACATTATAACATCTCCAAGGACTGAACCTGTAGAATATGAACCAATTTTCCATACTTGAGATAGATAGAAATGGGATCAGGATGATGACATTTGCAAAGGTCATATTCTGAATGCCATGTCTAACACCTTGTTTGATACCTACCACAATATCAAGACAACAAAGGAATTGTGAGACATACTTCAAGCAAGCTAGTTGAAAGAGGACTCTATACTTTTAGAATGGTTGATACTTATAGTATTATAGATCAATATAGTAAAATAAAAACTATATTAGATTAATTTACTCAACATAATATGAAAATGGATGAGATCATAACGATCACAACCATTATAGACAAATTGCCTCCACTTTGAATTTTTTTTTAGGAATTGTCTAAAGCACTAGAAGGAAGACCTGACTCTTGAGGAGTTAGGCAACCACCTCCGTATTGAGGAGGACTTGCGAAAAGAAGGCAAGGAATAAGCGCTCTCCAAGATAAATACAGTAGAGGAAGGAGAGACTTCAAAGAAGAACTCTTCAGTATCTCACAAGAGAAAGAACCAACCTGCAAAGTTTTCTCAGAATAAGAAGACTAAGAATTGCTGCTTAAATTGTGGGAAACCAGGGCATTTCAAAAGAGATTGCCGATTGCTGAAGAAAAAGAGAAAAACACCACAAGAATTCATGGCTGTAATTTCTGAAGCAAATGTTCTTGAGGATAATGAGGCTTGGTGGATTGATTCTAGTGTGACAAGGCATGTGTACAAGGAAAATAGATTCTTTAAAACTATGAAACAAAGATTGATGGTACTCTAGAAATTTAACCATTGTACTAGTGATAGGAAAGGGAAAAGTGCAACTAGAGTTCCTTTCTAGAAAAATTCTCACTCTCACTGATGTGTACCATGTTCGTGAAATTATGAAGAACTTAGTTTCAGGTAGCTTTTTGAACAAAAATGGGTGTAAGCTTGTGTTTGAGGCTGATAAGTTTGTATTGTCTAAGGGAGGTGTATTTTTTGGAAAATGATATATGTATGAGGGTATGTTCATGCTTGATATTAATAATAATAATATGAATATTGTTTCTGCTTATTTTTGTGATTGTTCTTCTTTAATTTGGCATAAGTGTTTAAGATATGTGAATGCTAGACATATGATTGATATGGTTAAGTTAGATTTGCTTCCAAAGTTTGATATAAATATGGAAAATTTCAAAACTTGTATGCTTACTGAAATCACTAGAAAACTGTGTCCAAGTGTTCAAAGAAGTTCAATAATTCTAAAATTAATACCTAGTGATTTATGTGATATGCATGTTACACCTTTTTTGGGAGGAAAAAAATATTTTGTGACTTTCATAGATGACTGTAAAAGATATTGTTATGTTTATTTATTACATACTAAAGATGAGGCCATGCATAATTTTCCTTTTTAAAAAAAATAATGAAGTAGAACTTCAATGTGATAATAGGATTAAATGTCTTAGAACTGATAAGGGAGTTGAATATTATGATCTTTTATATTTTGAGACTCATGGAATAATTCATGAAGTCACTGCCCTTTATACACCATAACAAAATAGTGTAGCAGAGAGGAAAAATAGAACACTAAAAGAGATAGTTAATGTCATGATTTCCAACTCTGGTCTAGGACATGGTTTTTAAGGAGAAACACTTTTAACAGATTGTCATATTTTAAATAGAGTCCCTACAAAAAGTAACAAAGTAACACCTTATGAGTTATGGAAGAATAGAAAGTCTAATCTAGACTACCTTAATGTGTAGGGATGTAGAGCTATAGTTAGAGTTCCTGAACCAAAAAGGAAGAACTTGATTGAGAGAGGAATATAGTGTACATTTCTTGGATAAGAACTTCATAGTAAAGCCTATAGATTCATGATGGTGGAGCTGATGAGTGCCAAATATTGCTTTTTGGCCCCTTAATTTACATTTGTTAGCTTAAGAATTTGTTACTTTGAGTTTTTTTTCGTTGTTTTACAGGTTCACAAGCACTTGGAAAGGAGTTTCACTAAATTGCCAGAATTGCCCGTACAAATCAGTCATTTTTGTAGATTAAACTGTATTGATTCAGGAAGAGCCAGGAGATGAGCCATATATGCTTAGAAAGATCTGGAAGTCTATTTCTGAAGAATTTTACGGCTTGTAAAAATGATTTTTCTAGAGAAAGTTATGGCAGTTTTAGTAGATAAAGGTCAGGCTGTGCAGGATTTCAGCGTGGGCAGAAGTTTTGAATAGCATGTGAAGGCTTAAATCCCATATCCACATCGGGAAATGAAAACCCACATGTGTACATTAGGGAGTTTGAGGAAGTAGTTGCGACTTTTCATAGTCAAAATGCAACTGATGACATTGTGAGACTTAAGTTCTTTCCTTTCTCTTTGAAGGATAGAGCTAAGAGTTGGCTATACTCACTGAGACCACGATTTATTGGGTCATGGAATGAGATGACTAAGGTTTTCTTTAACAAATACTTTCCCCAACATAAGACCAATGCTTTAAAAAGGCAAATCTCCACCTTTGCACAGAAGGACAGTGAGACTTTGTATCAGTCTTGGGAAAAATTTAAGGAGTTGTTGAGTATGTGCCCTCACCATGGGTCTGAGAATTGGCGCTTAGTGAGCTATTTTTATGAGGGACTTACATATAGAGAGCACCAATTTCTGGAGATGATGTGTAATGGTGAGTTCTTACAGAAATATCTTAAGGAGGCCATAGAATACCTAAATGAGCTTGCTGAAAAGCTCACACTTGGACTGGACCTAGTGCTACTGAAAGCACAAATAGGTCACGAACTGTAGGAAACCCAAATGGTGGTGGAATGTATCATCTTAGGGAAGAGGATAACCTAAAGGCTAAGTTCGAGATGCTCACTAGGGAGATAGATGTGTTAAAGACTAAGGGCTTAAAGCTAACACACGTGGCTAATCATGCAGAGTCTTTTGGACCATGTTTTATGTGTAGCGAGGTAAATCATCTCACCCAAGAGTGTCCCACATTTGTTGATAGAAGTGGGATGTATGAGGAACAATGTAATGCCTTAGGTATATACAAGAAGTCTTTGTCACCCTTCTCTGATACCTATAATCCGAGGTGGCGTAATCACCACAATTTTAGCTAGAAGTCTAAAAACCAACTACTTGCACAACCCCCTAGATCATATCATGCACCTTCATCTTCTAGGAGTTCTTTAGAAGACACTTTGCATGCTTTTATTGAGGCACAGGGCAAGACTAACCAAAAATTTGAATATTTGATTACGCAAGTTGTTGAAGAAAATAAGGAGATAAAGAGCTAAGTGTCCAAATTGATGAGTTTCTTGAGTGTGAATGAGCGAGGTAAGTTCCCTTCTCAAACTTAGTCCACACCCCATGATCAACACATGGCTCAAAATAATTTGAAGGAGGTGAATGCAATTGTGACACGAAGTGTTAAGTCATTACGCATCCCAACAACGAACAAATCAGAGGATGTGGAAAGAGGTCAAGATAGTAGTGATGCCGAGTTGCCAAAGGAACCTGAGGTGACAAAGAGTCCTGTTAAGGTACCATTCTCTCAAGACTTAAAATCAAGCAAGCAAACTCTAAATCCAAACAATGAAATCCTAGAGAAGCTGTTGAGAGTTCTTAGAGAGCATGAAACTGCTATGGGATAAAGCTCAGTCCGGCTGAAGACGTAAAACTTAGCGCTCATGGGACGCACCCCATAGCTTATCCTTTATATTTTTATTGTTTTTCTTATTTCTTGTTACTATTTATTTTTAGTTATTTTTTTTCCAGTATTACTTTAGTATTAATTTTTCAGGGACAATGTGTGCATCAGTTCAAGTTTAGGGGTATGCTATAAACCATGCCAGTCTAGCTAGTTCTCCATCTTCCAGGTCAGCTCCTTCCATGTTATTCACACATTGGGGACAATGTATAATTTAAGTTTGGGGGTATGAGAGACACACACACTTTGTCCCAGTTTTTGATAAATGCATGTTCAGGTTGTTTTGAAAATTTTTGTTGATCTAAATGAATTTATGATTTGCTTTCATTAGTAAGCTTAAAACCTTGAAAACATGATCTGATGATAGAATTTTAAAATCTAAATACTTACTTTAGGCATCTGAGAATTCACATGTTTGATCTAAATCTTACACGAGCACATTAGCACATAATTGTATGAGGTATGACATATGATTTTAATATGCATGTTTCCATGACTTGTTGCATAAACACTTTGGCCTAGAAAAGTCTTTACAAAAAAAGAAAAATGCTCATGATGATCATTAATAAATTTTTCACTGAGTAACTGGACCTCTTGCCTCAGTAAGTAGTGAGTGTTCACGTCAAAATGTGAGAATTTTATTAATAATGATCATTGACAAACTTTTCGTTGAGTAACTGGACCTCCTGCCTCAGTAAGCAGTGAGTGTTCACGTCAAAAGGTGGGAATTTTGCTTGGTAGTATTAAGGCCAGTTTAGTTTTGTAGCTTTTTTTACTCGAGTTAGTAAGTCATTGGGGGTGTCTTTACATCTAATGCCCTAAAACCATCTGGTTTGGGAGTCATTGACTCAACACTCGCTACATAGGTCAATTAGAAAGTTTAAGGGAACTAAACATGGTGAAATCTCATAATAAAAGCAAGAAAGAAATAAAACTATGCCATATTTGTTCATTCTAATGGGAAAGTCGGTGAATCTTGAGACATCGAAACATTACACTTTGAAATTATTTAGAAGCTTCATAGTCATGTGCTAGTTCACTTTACACTGATGCGAATTTGTGATGCCTTAGCATGTCTCTTGTAAGTAATTAGATTTTAAAATACCTATTCATTGTGAAAATGGGTTTATATTTTAAGCTTACTCATGAATAAATATCATGGTTTTGTATGATACTTAAATTTTCTTGATACCATGAATGATGGATTTATCTTTGTGTTAATTGTTTTTCATTTAGTTTTTAGTTTTGTTTTGCTAAGAGACTAGCAAAATGTAAGTTTGGGGGTATTTGATGAGTGCCAAATATTGGTATTTGATGAGTGCCAAATATTTCATATTTCGGCCCCTTAATTTACATTTGTTAGCTTAGGAATTTGTTACTTTGAGTTGTTTTTCGTTGTTTTACAGGTTCACAAGCACTTGGAAAGGATTTTCACTAAATTGCTAGAATTGCTTGTACAGATTAGTCATTTTTGAAGATTAAACTGTATTGATTCAGGAAGAACCAGGAGATTAGCCATATATGCTTAGAAAGATCTGGAAGTTTATTTTCTGGGGAATTTTGCGACTCGTAAAAATGATTTTTCTAGATAAAGTTATGATAGTTTTAGTAGACAAAGGTCAGGCTGTGCAGGATTTCAGCGTGGGCAGAAGTTTTGAAGGGCATGTGAAGACTTAAATCCTATATCCCACATTGGTTGGAAACATATTTCTATATCCCACATCAGATTGGAAATACATTGCACTCACGGAGTTCCCTTATAAAAGCCTTACCTCACTTCATCAATCGGAGTGCAATCTCCAAGGCTTTGCTACCAAACAGTGTGCAGTCTGGAGGACTTTGCTACCATCTGGAAGTAGATCTGGAGGACTTTTGGAGGGCAAGCTGGGGAATCTCCAAGGCTTTGCTACCAAGGGGGGATGCTCACGGCAAGATCAAATTTTCCCTTGAGATTTTTGTTGTCCATTATATTTATGGGAAACTAAATTCTCAAGTGGGGCTAGGGATGAACTTGCACAGTTAATGGTATTTTTATTTATTTTTAATTTATGTATTTGAGTTTCAATTACTAAAACTCTTTTGTAAGTGTTTTATCATTTGCAATTCATTGGTGATGTTTTCTTTTCCGAATAATCTTAGAATTTATTCTGTTTATAGATTCAGTCATGCTTTTTCTATTGAATGGTTTAGCTCTTTGACTATGTTCGAATTAATTATTTATCTATATTGATTTAGTTTTTTGCTACAATATCGCTTCCTGAGTATATTGTCGTTGTTGGATTTTCTCAATAATGATAATAATTTACGTATTTTAAAAGTGGTGAATGATTTTTCAAAGGGTTACATTTGGTTTAATCTTGGTTTATAAATCTACATCTTCTTATTGGGAATTGGGAAGTGAATTCTCAATTGAGTTATTCAATGAATTAAGAATAATTAAAATACCAGATTTGTGCAAGGGATTCCCGACGCTTTACTTTACTTTACTTTGCATTCAAAAATTAATCTTTGTTCTCCATCGATCATTCAATATTGTTCTTTAGTTTCTTTGTTCTTTTTACTCTTCTTTTAATTTGCCTCCCTGTGGAATCGACACCCCAAAGCTGTGCTACAACTACCGCTTATTCTTTGGGTGTAATTAAGAGCCAAATAATTATTACTCAATGAATTTCATCATTGAATCTAGGGATGCTATTTTCGATGAAAGTAGGTTCAAGTCACTTCTTAAAACTGTTTCAGGCAGTGTTGAACAACAACAAATTTTAAGGAAGGAAGTAGATGAAAATGAAGTGGAACTTGGAAGGAGCAAAATAGTTAAAACTCTTAAGACTTATAGACCTGATTTCTTCATGTATTTGGTAGAACATACTAGAAACTCAATAAGTAGTTTGATTCCAGTTGTCTTGAAGATTGACTCTGATCCACAATCTTATGATGAGGCTATAAAGTCTCAAGATGTTGCATTTTGGAAGGAGACCATAAATGATAAAATGGACTCCATAATGGGAAACAAAACTTGGAAATTGGTGGACCTTCCACTTGGTTCCAAACCCTTTGGATGCAAATGGATTTTCAAAAAGAAATTAAGAGCGTATGGTACAATCGATAAATTCAAGGCAAGGTTAGTGGTTAAGGGATTCACACAAAAAGGAAAGTATTGATTATTTTGACACCTTTGCACCAGTTACAAGGATAGCCACAATTAGAATGCTTATTACTTTAGCTTTCTTATACAAACTTGAAATTCATCAAATGGATGTTAAAACAACATTCTTGAATAGTGAATTAGAAAAAGAAGTGTATATAAATCAACCTGAAGGTTTTATAGTTAAGGGACAAGAGTATAAAGTATGCAAGGTAGTTAAGTCTTTATGTGGACTTAAACAAGCCCCAAAACAACGACATGAGAAATTTGATCAAGTAATTCTATCAAATGGTTTCATAATTAATGAATCTGATAAGTGTTTGTACAGTAGGTTCATTAATGGTAAAGGTGTTATCATATGTGTGTATGTAAATAACATCTTGATATTTGGTACTGACTTAGAACAAGTTCAAAATACCAAGAAATTTATGTCAGATAATTTTGATATGAAAGACATGGGTGTAACTGATGTAATATTAGGTATCAAAATCATAAGAGATAAGGATAGCCTAATATTATCACAATCTCATTACACTGAGAAAATTATAAAGAAATTTGATCACTTGGAAAGCACACCTGTAAGTAGACCATTTGATAGTAGTATCAAATTATCTAAGAATGATGGTAGAGCAATTGCACAACTAGAGGATGCTAGAGAAATTGATCCTTTAATGCATGCTATGACTTGTACAAGACTTAATATATCATTTTTTCTGGAGAAGCTAAGTAGATTTACCAGTTTTCCTAGCAATGATAATTGGGAGGCTGTACATAGGGTCTTTGGATATTTGAAAAAGACCATAAATTTTGGCGTAAGTTACAAAAGGGTATCCAACAGTTTTATAAGGATACATTAATGCTACTTGGGTAGCAAACCGAGAGGAAGATCACTCGTTTACAAGTGGTTGGATATTCACTCTTGGTGGATGTGCTATATTTTGGGCTTCTAAGAAGCAAACTTGTATCACTAATTCTACCATAGCATTGGAATTTGTAGCATTGGCAGCAAGGGTAAAGAGCTTGAGAGGTTAAGGAATTTGTTTTTAGAAATTCCTATATGGCCTAAACCAATGGCTCCAATTTCAATTCGATATGACAATGAGGCAATACCAGCATGTGCCTATAACAATGTCTACAACGGAAAGTCTAGACATATCGGATTGAGACATAGCTATGTATGACAATCAATTACCGAGGGAGTAATTTCGATTGAATTCATAAGATCCACGTGAAACTTGACAGATCCATTGACCAAGGGACTTGCAAGAGAGCAAGTGGTTAAAACATCACAAGGGATATGTTTCAAGCCCATACAATAGGATCACCAATGATGGAACCTCAACTAAAAGCTTACTAACTATAAATCTTGAGTTCAATAAGACAAAGTACACCATTAGTAGTGATTGCAAGCATCAAATTTTTTTTGGTATGTTTAATTACAAAACATACTTGATAAGCTTACCTAGTGAGTGTGAAGTGTGATTGCTTCTATTGAGTTCAAGGGCTTGACTCTAAAGCACTGATGATATAAGATACATGACATCAGGCCTCCAAAAGTGCTGAAAATTTTATTTCTGGAAAATTCTATGAGGAGGAGTCTCATGTGTGAGATATGTTCAGCTAAACAAATAGGATTTATGGTTCAGAGTATTATACTATGCCACAATCAACATATTTTACCTCAAATAAATGAAATATCTTTTTTGTTGGCTATGAAAGCATATGAGCAATATTTATAAAAGAAAACTATTCCAAGATAAGGGTTTATCAACATATGCACTCACCATGGAAAGGGTATCCTTATACCATTCTAAAGCTTCTTCTTCTAACATAAACGAAGCAAAGGCGACCTTTTGCCTGTCAGTCACTAGTAAAATTCCAAGTAATCTATCTACATGTTTTACTCATAGCTCAAGCTCAAAAGTATTCATAGATCCTTTAAACAATAAAGTATTTAACATAAAACAATCTCCCTGTATCTCGTACATAAACTCACCTTTCCCCTTTTTAACGACACCATTACTAGATTTACAACAACTTCAGACACTGCTCTAGCCTGTTCATCAAGTCTATGCTATAGACTATCAACTCTATCATTTGTTGCATTCATCATCTCAAGAGCATGAACAAAAGCTTCTCCTAGCTCATCTCTTTCAACTTCAGATTCTCTCACACCCCTACTAGTATTAATTATACTATCAACACTTTCCCTTCTAGGAAACTCACTCTAACTCAGCCTCCATCTCAACCTCAGCTCATCTAAAAATTGGGGCGTACCACGCCTTCTCTGGTTAGAAATTCTAACTCTAGGTCTCACATATCCACTTGACATCCTCAGATTATTCATTAAAATATAATTAATTTTAATCTTCCAATTTATTTCTTTTTATGTAGTCTACAAAATCATAAAACCTAATGCTCTGATACCAAAATTGTAATGATCCACCTCCGGTTGGCCTCCCCCGAGATGGTGTCGTCATGTTTTGAAATCTCAGGATGACACATATATGCAACAATATAAAAAAAAAAAATACATCAACTAAATGTATATATATCTATACACAAATCCTCAACCCTCAATAGGGGAGTTACATTATTAAAGTTTCAACTAAAATAATATATACAACATATGATGCATGAATATATACAAATATTTATTTCTATTAGTCTGAGGATGTGGACCACGTGGCTTATAGAAAATGATACTGTCTGAATCTCACCTCACCAATCTATTTGTCCTGCCCTCTTCTTTAAATTATTTAACAATGAGGAGTGAGCTTCATAAGCTCAGTGAATTAATTTTACTAGAAGTACTCGATTATATACTTCCAATCACATCTTATAATTCAATATCTTCTAATAATCTTCCAATATTCATTCATCTATTTTCTTATATAATTTAATAATAATATTTTGTTATCATTACTCATTTCATAATTCCAACCATTATACAATATCTTCTTAAATTAACCATCAAACATATCAATCTTTCGATCATATATTTAATCATCTCTAGCTTTTCAATTCAACATCATCATTTATCTCATTATGAGGTTCACAACATATAATCAAATAAGCAAGTCAATTTTTATCATATCATATTGTTATATTTCTTTCTCATCAGATCTGTCTCTTGGTAAGACTCTCATCAGATCTGTCTCTTGGTAAGACCCATTTGTCTATCAATCATATCACAATCAAGACTGATGCATTAATATCTCAATCAATAATAATCAATATTTAAAATAAATTAAATGCATGAATTTAAATTATCAACTCATTTGGGAACGTCTTCCCATATGTTAACATGTTTCAGCTTAGACCAATTGCCTGTCAGTCCTTTTATTTTCATTTAGACCGGCTACCTTCCCGGTTATTTTATTTTCAATTACACCAGTTGTCATAGTTTCATTTAGACCAACTGCTTTCTTGGTTTTTTATTTTCATTTAGACCGGCAGCCTTCCCAGTTCTCTTATTTCGTGCATATGCATATAAATAATGATATGAAATATGCATATGAACAATAATATAAAAACAGGCATACATTTAGACATTCAATTTAGCTATCCAACTATTTCTCAAAATTATTATTTTATCATATTCATTAAATTATCTCCTCATATATCATATCAAATTTTCAATCATAGATTGTCAAGAATTTCATTTATCCTTTCATTATATATTTAATCAACTCATTATTCCAATAATATTACTTGTCATATAATAAATCTTTAACATATCAATTCTTCCCTATCACACCTATCAACTAACTTTCATCTATCATTCAGTCATAGGTTAATAATTAATTCAAATATCATCACTTTGTATTTCATATTTATCTCAATTACTAAAAGTAAATCTAACTCACCACGTAGCATTTAGAGCTACCCGTGAATCACCTCATTGTTTTTCTGTTCTTTTTAGCAATTTTCCCGATTGTTGATCGTCAACACCTGACATAATATTTATATTAAAATATCTAATTTATTCTTCAATTTTTCCATAATTCATACCCTTTAAATTTCTACATCAAATTCTGAGAAATTTTTATGTATTCTAAATTTTAAAAATAAAATTCACATTATTACATTTTGTTTTTCCTTAGAGCTTTCCTTGACTCTCTTTAAAATTCTCCCGTAAACCTCTTCAAAATTTTACTCTTTCAACATTTCTTTCAGTCCCTAAGTGTTTAAAAAAAGAAAGTAATTTGAATTAAAAAAAGAAGGAAACCAAACAAGATTTGGTTTAAAAAAAATAACACTAAAAAACTAATTGTATTAAAAAAAAACCATACTGCCACCAATTTTTTTTTTTTTTTTAGAGATAATGCACCATTACGAGCGCCCCCACAATCCTTGTCCTAGGACCCTGTGGAGGATGTAAATCGTAAGATGTGGAGCGCAGAGCCAAGAATCGAACCTGAGACCTTACAGGGACACCGCAATCTCGAAGGCCACCCTTTGCCACTTCACCATATGTCCTAGGGGCCCACCAATTCTTCTTTTTACTTCCTTATGCTTAGTGTCCATTTTGCATATTTGTATGCAAATTGCAACCTACACCTGGACTAAGTGTCCAGGTGTATAACCACTTCCTTTTTTTTTTCTTTTTTCTTTCTTCCCTGTTACCGCAAAAGTCCAGCTCATTATTTTTTTTTCTCCTTCCCTTTTACAGCAAACGTCCAGTTCTATATTTTACTATTATTTTTTAATAATAAATATTTCATATATATATTATTTTATTTTTATATAATATCTATCAAATTATTTTTTTATCCTTACTTTAAGAAGACGGGTATCACAGATGCGGGGGAGGAATGGGAAAGAAAGAGGAGGCGCGAGTGGGGAAGGAGAGAGAAAGAAGGTGGAGGACAGTTGAGGAAGATTGAGAATGAGAGAGAAAAATAGAGGAGGAGAGAGGAGAAAGAAGAAGAAATAATGGGAGATGGGTGAAGAAGAAAATGAGGTTGATGGGAAAAATCGGATTGGGCAAAATTTTTTAGTCCCAAGACTTTGGATTAAGTCTATCATGAAGGGTGGTTGGAACAGATTTTATGGAATAGAGACTAATTTTATCCCTTATTAATTCCATATGCATAATAAACAATTGAAACCAAATATGAACAAAAGAATAAGATGGGATTAGATCGATCTTATCCCAACACTGTGTCCTTGATACCAAACTAGCCATTAAAATACATTTCTATTTTGGTGTAAAAAAAAACGTTTCTCTTTTGTGATATGGACAAGTGTTAAGAGGAGTAAACGAATTGGTATCCATTACTATTTCGTTTGTGTGGTCCTATTTCGTTTTCTCATTTAATTGATTTTGTCTCGATTTTTTTTTCTTTACCAAAAAAAATATTCACTATCAAATGATTTGAAAGAGTTTATAAAAAAAAAATAATGATATCAAATTCATTAACTTGGATCATTGAAATAAACAATTGTAAGCTTCATTAATAAAAAAAAAAGATAAATATCTGATATAAATTGTAAATTACTATTAATTTTATTTTCATCCAAATAGTTTGTTTAACACGTCTTATGTTTTGGGTGATGTTTGGTTTGGTGTGACAAATTTATGGTTGTTTATGAAATGATTTTTATTTTCTATGAGTGTTGTTGTTGGCTTTTTAAAAATTATTATTGACACTCCTTATATTTGTTTTAACTTATAATAATATCTTTAACTGAAATTAGATACTTTGAAAATACAATTTAATTAGAGATATTATTGTAAGTTTTAAATATAAATGAAATAAAATGAGTGTTTCAATTCTTAAAGTGCCAATAACATCACTAAGTAAATAAAAGTTAAGTCAAACATTTCAAAAAATGATTTAATGATTTTTGAAAAGACAAAAACTGAAAAAAAAAAAAGCTATAAGAAATTGAATTTATGTAGAAACAAGTGTTTTACTAAACACAAAACAAATTTTAATTTCATAATTGTTTTATTAAAAAATGCTTCAAAAATCATTTTGACGCCAGGTTATATCTAAATTCACTTCAAACAACTAACTAGTCTCGTAATATTGGTTATTTATATTTTCATCATAATGAAAATTAAGTGGCTTAAACACTTTCTTAATAATTAATAAAGGAGTCTCATTATAACGATGAAAAGACTTTTTGCGGCATGACGTCAACATGATATAAATTTTGTAACTAAATAATTTATTTTGAGATTATCTTATCAAAATTATTTCGTTATAAAAAATAAAGTCTTAGTTGCGAAATTTGATATATGGGTTAAGAAATTTAATTATTTAGTTACAAAATTTTATACTTTTTAAAAAAAAAATTATATCTTGACAGCACCATATTGAAAGAAATCTTTTCGACATTATAGAATTTCCCATAATAAAGATTAAAAAAAATAAAATTGGTTTTGGGATCAATAATTCATAATGAAAAATGGGTCGAGCTTCCCTTTGCATTGTATGTATGTAGTATTAAAGTATAAATTGGAGTCTATCTATTGCCACAATCACAGTGAGGACCTATCTAGGTAAAGAGACACTATCATGACCGTTAACCAATTAATAATGGATTTTCTTTTTTGACATTGGATTATTTTTGGCACACTATGTCCCAAATTCATGTGATAATAATAATAGATTGGACAATTATTTATTTTAACAGTAAAATAATAATACGGACTAATTTATTTGCATCTTACTATTTTCTCGAACGGATCAAAAGCAAATCATCTACAATGATTTAAAAAATTGGCAAAAAAAAAATCTTTAATAATATTTTTTAGAAAAAAATTATGACCACAACCTAGAATATGAAAGTTTTAATAGGCAAGATTGTCGTTTTAGTAATAGAAAGGTTTCCTTTGTGTTCGTTCAAATTCATATATCCTTTCATACTTTTTCTCAAATTTCAATTCATATGCCAAAACCTAAATTTTAGAGAAATTGATGTGAACCCAAATAAAAACATCAAGAACTTGTTTTAAGCTAGCAGTGCAAACAAAAACATCAAGAACTTGTGTATGTGAAAATCAATTGCTGAGCTCATGTAACCCACTGTATAAAACAATTTGATTTCTCATTAGAAATAGAGATACAGTACTACTATTCATGCGATTCATATTTTTGTGATCCTTTTCTACTTAAAAAAATATTTATTTATTTTTTTGTGATCCTTATTTACTCAGCTATGTCGATAAAAGTACCTAACCATGAGGGATGCACAACACAGCAATTCACTGAAAACCAACCATAACAAATCGAGTAAACAAAAATGTCTGTTCAACCTTTTTCAGCGGCTCCACCTCCATCTCAGCCAACAAAAGCCGATACCAATAATCGTCGCTCAGCAAATTATCATCCCAGCCTTTGGGGTGACCATTTTCTCTCATATGCTAATACTAATTTAATTATGGTAATTGGCTTTTATTTTCTAGCCAATTACTCTACATCAGGAACCTATATAAGTATATATACAGTTTATCACATATTTTTGTTGCTAGCTAGCTAGCATTTGCAATATCTCTTATTATTCTGGTTATCTTGGGTAGGAAACTGATGACCTAACAGAGCATCAAAAACTGAAGGAAGAAGTTGAGAGAATGCTAATGGCTGCAGTTGATGAAAGCTTTCAAAGAAACTTGACTTGATTGATACAATTCAATGCTTAGGAGTATCTTACCATTTTGAAAGCAAGATTGATCAATTGTTGAAACAAATTTATATGACTAACCTTGAAAAGGAGATCAATGACCATGACCTTTATACCATTTCTCTCCGATTTCGGTTACTTAGGCAACAAGCTTATAAAACTTCAAGTGGTATGTCCTTAATTTCTTTGTTCTTCACAGTTGTATGATTATTACTAATCTTATTCCTATCTGCACAATGAAAAAATCCAAACAGATGCGTTTAACAAATTCAAGGACAAAGAAGGAGGCGTCAAGAAATCTTGTATCAATGCTAAGTTTATATGAAGCAACACATTTAAGAGTGCACGACAAAGATATACTAGAGGAAGCGCTTGCTTTCACTACTACTCACCTTGAATCTATGGCATTAACCTAATGAAGCCCTCCTCTTGCTGCACAATTAACTCATGTCTTAAAGCAACCTATCCATAAAGGCTTACAAAGGTTAGAGGCAAGGCATTACATCCCTATCTATGAAGAGAACGCGTCATGTAATGAAGTTTTATTATCGTTTGCAAAGTTAGATTTTAACATATTACAGAAATTGCACCAAAAAGAACTCAACGATATTGCAAGGTTAGTAACAATGCATGCCAAGCTTATCGTTTAAAAATTTACTGAATTTTTAATAAAGTAGTTTAAACATATGATGTTTAATTATGTTAATTAGGTGGTGGAAAGATTTAAACTTTGCAAACAAGCTACCTTTTGCTAGAGACAAAGTGGTAGAATGCTATTTTTGGATATTGGGAGTATACTTCGAGCCGAATTATTCACAGGCAAGAAGGATATTAACCAAAGTGATTGCTATTACTTCCGTTATTGATGATATGTATGATGTGTAATGAACAATTGAAGAACTCGAGTTCTTCATCAAACAAGATGATATTTTTTTAAAAAAATTCATTCAAAAACACTCATACACTTACATTTATAGCAAGGAACATATGGTTATACATCACAACAAAACACGTGAACTCAATACTACTAAAAAATACAAAAACTTGCATGTGTTTTTTTAAATTTTGGAATCTATTTCTATGCCCGACGAGAAACTTGATGATCAAACTATATTATTAATGTTGATGATCAAAAAGGATTGAGGACAGAGGATTGTTAGATTTTTCAGAGAACTTTTAGATGTTTTAGTTAATATGCTTGACAATTAAGAAGATGATTGAATTTACTTGAATTTCGTTAGACATTGGGTTTAAGACGCACATATTGGACACACATACTTGACTCAATAATTACATCTACATTATGCCCAATATATCCTAGCGACCTAGCCGTTTAGGGATTAGTGTATTAGGGTTTACTAATATAATTGGAGGTGTTTATATATAGGTGATATTATAGGATTGCATAAATTGAAGAAAAACCTAAAGGTAGAGAATACTTCTCTAGCATTTCATATGCTTTATATCAAGAAGCCGTCTACAGGCGTTTGTGTTGTGAATAGACATGGTTGATTTGTCTTAGGAGGTCGTGACTGAATTATTCGAGACTTGTTATTCACACAAATAATTAAAATAAACAGAAAGAAAATAATAAGACATGATACACTAAGGTTCACCCCAAAATAGTGTTAGGTTTTGCAAAAAGTTTCATTATATCAGTTTCTCAAATTTTTCATATGTTTTTGCGTTCAGTACATACTGCACAACTACGAGCGAAGCATTGAAAAAATGACAAGAGCATTTGTGGTAGATTCTTTGACGTGTTAAAAGTGTGTGGAGCAAGCAAGATTCGTTGTCTCCATTGTGTATAATGATCGCGTTCAATTAACTCAAACACAAAAGGTACGAGCATAATTAGATCAATTTGTTAATTGTATGCGAAATTTATCGCGAAGAAATTGGTCCAAATTAAGAATATGTTTAATTCACTTTTAGACCATTGAGATTAGACTAGACATTGGTATGAAAATTACCTTTTTACTTTTAAACAAGTAATTGACATTTTATTTTTAATTTATGAAATGATTGCTTTGTCTTTTAATACATAACTGTATTACGTGTCATTTTTAATTTGATTGGATGGTGAATTTTTAATCAAATCAATTAAGGCTTTAAAAAACTACATATGATTAGAATAGGAAAAGGACAATCTTGGTGTGTTAGCTGGTTTAGATACTAATCTACTACGGTGCATAATCTACAGATGCTTTTCTCAGCACCTTGTCCTTGTGGAGCTCCACAATTTAAAATAAGTTACTTTAAATAGGTTTAAAATAATACTATAGTTAATGGGATCTTTATATATTCATTGGAATCACAATCCAAATCTTACTTTTCATTTGCGCATCGGATCTTTAAAATTGAATATTCAAATTTTTATTAAGATTTTTAGCCAAAAAAATAAAAATAAAATTCTAAGCACAAGAAATGATTTAAAGAATGCTTTTATTTTATTTTTAAATTATGTTTTATAATATTGTATTAGTTGACTTTACTATTTTTATCAAAAATCTAATATCTTTTTAAACTGTTATTATAAACACATTCATATTTATATTGTACTCATAAATATATCTAATGTCTTAGTTTTATACATGATATAAATTATTTAAGCATATCCTTAACATACCGCGTACGGAGTGAATAACGTATTATATCCCGATATATTATATCGCAAACTAGGATGTACCAAATTCTTGGTAACTATAACATATGCTGCTAAGAAGATGAGATTTTTTAATTTAAGGACACTATTGTCTATTGATTGTGCACACGTTAACTTGGAGCTAAAGATACAATATTTTCATGTTGTTTGATGGTAGAGGGACCTTGAAGCAAGTTTTGCCCACTTGGAATGGGTCCATGAGGCATGTGACTATATATATAGCAAATGTGGGTGCATGTGCAGATGTTCTCTTCACAATTTCAGCATATGATTAAATAGATCCAAAAAGATCAATCCTAAGAGAATAGAGCAAGCAAATGTGTTCTGGACCCATTAAACATTACACATGCACCTTGATAACTCATGAGAACTTGAGTAGTAACCATGAGAAATCTAGTTTACTTATTGACTTCTCAAGAGTTATTAGTCGACTTCCCAAGAGTTCTTAATATGTATGTGCACTGTTCCATATGGTTCGAAATACACAATAATCTCTCCTATGATATAATCAATGAAATGAAGCCAAACTATTTGCATAGTAACTTTCAAAAAAGATTTAAATCGCCAAGTTTCAGATGTGGGCCTGAATACTTGGGTGGGCAGCCCATAGCCCAATTAGCTCATATCGATTAATTGGGTGACTGGGCTTACTTGTTATTTTTTCAATTGGGAACACAGAAAAGACATAAACTCAAACAGATCATAGGTTAAGGCCTAAAAAATACAATCAATTTATTTGGGTCGGCTTAAAACCAATTTTATGTAGGAGTTTATTTTTTAAAATTTATAAAAAAATTTATTAAATTAAATTTTATTAAATAATAATTAAAATATCAATTAATAAGTGATTGGATTTAATTTGATTAAGTATTTTTTTACAAATTTTAAAAATCAAACTCTAAATCATACACAATATCAACAAATATATAACAAAACCACTTAAAAAATGAGAAATTAAAACAACATTAAATTCTATTGAAAATAATACTGATCATTTACTGTGTGTTAACACATGCCCTTAAAACATGAGAAATTCTTATATGCACTTGGTGTAATACATTATTTTTACATCGAATAAATTTTTTTATTGATAATTATTAAGTAATTTTATTAGTAATATTATACAGACTTTACCATGTGAGATAGAGAGTCAAAAGGGAAAAAAAGTGGACCACAAATTGTTCATTAAGATTTTATGTTCATTTATAACCCAAACTATACAAGCAAATTTCTAAATGAACATAATTAAGAAGTCTTAATTGAGTCCAGCTTTATATAAGCTAAGCTTGAGATTGGTTATTGAGTACTTAATGAACACCTATACAAGAAAATATCTAAATGAACATAAATAAGCCTAAACTATTAAATTTATCAATCATCAAAATTAAAATAATAAATACAATATATATACCTCTTTTCTAAATAAAAAAAAAGAAGAAGAAGAAAAGAAGCCTAATTGAACTAGAAAGTGATTGACTATCAGAGTTTTCAAAGGTATATTTTGGGCTCGTCCAGAGGCGGAGCGTAGGCAAAACGTCCTGAAGCGTAAATTTTTAGGTGTTTCTTACGTTGGGCATACGCCTTTTGCTCCGAGACGTACACCCGCGCTCGATGTGTACGCCTTTTACACTCCAATGATCGGAGCGTACGCTCTGTTGAAGTTTTTTTATAAAAAAAAAAATCAAAAAAATGCAAGTCTAAGGCTCAAACACATGCTCAAATGAGTAGAAATACAAATCTTAACTGCTAAGCTAGTTGTTTTTATTGTGATATCATTACGCTTCATAAATATGAATTACATATATCTGGTTTAATAATAACTATGAACTATTTAATATTTTTTTAAAAGAACGAACTATTTAATTAATCACTTACAAGTTATAACAATATAAAAATAAAAATTATATAAATGTATATTAATATTTATAAAATTATAATTATTACTTATATGCTCTAGAGAGTTAATAAAATTATTAAAGTTTATTGAAAATTAATTAACTTAACTTAAATTATAATTATTATTTTTTTAATTTATGTTATTTTAAATAATTACTTATTGTTATTTTATTAAAATTTTGAAACGTCCTAATGTTTCAAATGGCTTATGCCCTAATGTCCCGAGACTTAAGCATCACCTCATTGAGGCAAATGCCTCGCCCAACACTTTCGCATATGAAAACAATGTTGACTACTATCAATAGTTTAAGGTTTAAAATTAATATTATATATTTCCCTTTAAAAACCTTGAACGAAATCTGAGCATTTGAACAAGCTTTTAAACGAACTTAAATGAACAATTCATGAGTTTAAACAAGTCGAGCACATCTATGTTCAAAGTCGACTCATTTAATAAACGAATTTTAAAATTTTGTTTGTATTCATTCGTACATATAATGAATGAACATAAACGAACTCTAATCGAGTCTATTCACGAGCATATTAGTCATTTACAGCTCTGGACACCATCAACAATTTTTTGGTTGTTTTCTTTGTTACTCGTAAATGAAAGTCAAGACGTGAAGTAGCACCAAACTAATTAACCATCATGTTTTATAGGGGTTGTTTGGGATCCTTCTTAAAGTAAGATTAAAACAACTTTTTCCTTAAGGATTCAAACGATAAGGAAAAAGTTGTTTTAATCTCACTTTAAGAAGGATTCAAACGGCATCATAATTCCTATCATCTAAAAAAATCACTCTCTAATGCAGGGGGAGAAGAAGGGGGGACAAGGGAGCCCAGGTTCACACAAAACTTTGATTTTTTTTATAGTAGATAGGATAAAAATGAAAAAAAAAAAAGATGTTGTTTTTCTCATTGAGCCCACAAAAAATTCATAATTCTATATTAATATGTGGTAGGTGTTTTCTCATCTGGTGGAATTTTAGAGACATGTGCATTCAATAAATCACTCTACCTTATGATGCTTTTTATCCTATAACATTTAAAAAGTTAAGCTTATTTTGTATTGTTGAGGGTACCATTTTCTATTCTAAAATCTTTTGTACCTCAAAACTAGCATGACTCTTGAAAGTCATTATTTTTTTTTCCTTGGCTCTTGAAAGTCAACTATTCTTTAATTTATATTACAACACTCTTATGTGCAAATCGGTAAAATATTAATAGGTTTTGCATATGAAATATTAAGAAGTTTTGATACCTTGTTGAAGAGGTAGTTGGGTTACAGATTATCCTAAAAGCTTAAGCTAAAAGAAAATGATCAAATTATTCTTTTATATTCTATTATTAAAGGTTTTTATTATACAAGTATTTATACAACCTTACATAATGGGAAAAATATCAATATACTCTTATTTAGAATATTACTTTTAACATCTCCCCTCAAACTTACGATAGTGTAAAAAATGTTAAATTGAGTTTGAAAATTAGTGTATGAAAATGTACGGGTGGATGAGCTTTAGTAAACACATCAGCAGGCTGATCAATAGAAACGATAGATAAAATAAGAATAGTACCACGAACAATGTGTTGATGCAAAAAGTGACAATCATTCTCAATATGTTTGATACACTCATAAATCACATCAATATGAGCAATCTGAATAACACTTTGACTGTCACAATGAAGTGGAGTAACAGAGGAGAACGTAACCCCATGTAGGACCCAATACAACCAAAGAAGTTCAGAGGCAGTGTCAGCAATTGCACGATATTCAGCCTCAGTGCTGGATCTTGAAGTAAGAGTTTATTTCTTACTGCGCCAAGATATAAGAGACTCCCTAAGAAAGAAACAATATCCAATAATGGAACGTCGATCAGTAGGATCTCCGACCCAGTCAACATCAAAATATGCTCGCAATGTGAGCAGTACAAGGGGCTGGCATATATCGACTAACAATGTGAACCCCATAAGCAATGTCAGAACCAGTGACAACAAGATAAACAAGGCTTCCAATAAGTTGTTGATAGACAGTAGGATCATCTAGCGGCATACCATCCGTAGCAATAAATTTCACATGAACCTCAATTGGAATAGAGACAGTTTTACTATCATTAAAACCAACTCTAGAAACAAGATTAGACATTTATTTCGCTTAAGTAAGAAGATACCCAGAGGTATTAGAAAAAACCTCAAGACCTAGAAAATTACTAAGCTAACCAAGATCCTTCATTTCAAACTGCTAATTGAGAAATTGTTTGAGCTTAGAAATACAGAGATGATCATCCCCAGTAATATCCATATCATCAACATAAAGTAGAAGAATAATATATCCCAAATCAGTATGCCGAATGAAAAAAATAATATCATAGGGTCTGAAAATGAAACCCAACTTACTAATAGTTGAACTAAATTTGGCAAACCATGTCCAAGGAGCCTGTTTGAGGCCATATAACGCAGGTCTTAGGCAATAAACTTTACCTAATGGAGGTTGCATGTAAACCTCCTCCAAGAGAACACCATTGAGAAATGTGTTTTTGACATCCATATGAAACAATTTTCATTTTATGACAGAAGCAACAGCTAACAAACTCAGAACAAAAGTAATACAAGCTACGGGAGCAAAAGTTTCCTCATAATCAATGCCATACTCCTGAGTAAAACATCTTGCCACAAGTATAGCTTTGTAGCTATTGATAGATCCATTAGAACAAGTTTTGATCTTATAGATCCACTTACAACCAACCACAAATTTATCAGAAAGTAAGTCAACTAGATCTCACGTATGAGTTTTCTCCAATGCTTGCAACTCTTTGTTCATTGCTTATTACCAAAGAGGGTTAGTTTTAGCCTCTCTATAGGTGTGTGGCTCATACAATGAAACAATAGCAGAAAAACAATGATAATCACGAAGATAAGCTAATAATTGGCATACTCTAGCACAATAAAACAAAGATCGAGAGTTAATATGAGTAGAAGAGAACGACTTAGAAAAAGATGCAGAATCATCAGACAGTGCAGAGTCGTCAGAACTGGACGTAATGGGTTCACCGAAAAGTTTTGCGGGAATCAAATCAGGTAAAGAAACAACCAGAGGACTATAAGGTGGACTAGATTCATTAGTAAACAAGTCAACAGAAGGGTTAGTGAAAAATGGAACACAACTAGTGGATGTTACATGGAATTCTGACTGAGTTGAAAACATTTTATGTTTCCAAAAAGTAACACGTTGAGAAACACAAAGATGTTTAGAAATGGGATTCCAACATCGATATCCTTTGTGTTTAATTCCATACCCAAACATAACCATCAGAACAAGTTTTGATCTTATAGACCCACTCATAACCAATCACAAATTTATCAGAAAGTAAGTCAACTAGATACCATGTATGAGTTTTCTCCAATGCTTGCAACTCTTCATTCATTGCTTGCTGCCAAAGAGGGTTAATACTAACCTCTTTGTAGGTGTAAGGCTCATATAAAGAAACAATAGTAGAAAAATAATGATAATCATGAAGATAAGCTAGTAATTGACTTACTTTGGTATAATAACGCAAAGATCGAGAGTTAAGATGAGTAGAAGAAGACGACTCAAAAAAAGATGCAGAATCACCAAACAGTGCAGAGTAGTCACGACTGGCTGTAATGGGTTCACTAGAAAGTTTTGTGTGAATCAAATTAAGTAGAGAAACAACCAGAAAACTACAAGGTGGACTAGATTCATTAGGAAACAAGTCAACAGAAGGGTTAGTGAAAAATGGAACACAACTAGTAGATGTTACATGGAATTTTGACATATTTGAAAATATTTTATGTTTCTAGAAACTAATATGTCGAGAAACACGAAGATGTTTAGAAATGGGATCTCAGCATCAATACCCTTTGTGTTCAATTCCATACCCAAGAAATAACATAAACGAGCAAGAGGTTCTAATTTGGTACGCTTATAATGTTGAAAAAAAAAAAAAACAAGCACAATCAAAAACACAAAGTAGATTGTAGTTAGGGGAGATACCATACAAATGTTCGTAGGGGAGACATTGCCAATAATCGGGGAAGGAACCCAATTAATTGTGTAAACATTAGTAAGAGCGGGCTCACATAAAAAACATTTAGGAAAATAAGCAATAATGGGCATGGCATGGGCAATATCCATGATATATTTATGCTTACGTCTGACACGTCCAATTTGCTGAGATGTGCTTGGACAAGAATGATGAAAATGGTCCTATATTAGGCAAGAACATTAAGAAATTCAGTTTCTTTATACTCTTGTGTATTATCGATTCTAAAATTTTTGATATTGGCATAAAAATTAGAATAAATTTGAGACAATTCAGAATGATTTTTCATAAGATAAATCCAAGTATAACGAGAGTGGTCATAAAAAAAATTCACAAAGTATTTGGATCCACGCATTGTAGCATTAGGACTAGGTCCACAAATATCATAATGAATTAAATCAAAAGGTGCAGCAGAAACATAAGTACTTTCATTAAATGGTAATGCATGATGTTTTGCTAATGACAAGGCATACAATCAACGATCAACGCGTTCAGTCTTAACAGTTCCTAATCAATTATTAGAAATTAAAAGACTCAACTGAGGAAAAGAAATATGACCTAAATGCAAATGCCAGACTTCAGAAGTCACAAGTACAATAGCAGAAAGTAAAGACGACATAGAACAACGCACATATACGGATCCAAAAAAATGGGGCAACCAAACCCGACTCGTGTGGGTATGATGTGGGTTGGATTGAAATGCCTTTTCTGTTGTAGAGTCGTTGGAGAAGAAAAGCAAACGGTGCCAGAGAAAACAGCCTCGCGTCAGAAAAAGGAAAATCTGACAAGTCCAAATAGAAAATCCTAACAACGGAACCAAAGAAACAAAATTTGCAACAACCAGTGGCGGCTTATGGTGGCAAGTGGCGACAACAATAAAACCCTAGAATTTTACCACTCTGATACCATGAAATGATATAGAGAAAAGAATGGTTTTTGTATACATAAATATGTGTTTAAAAAAAATTAAATCTTTGTTTTGAGTGTACCTAAAGAGGATATTTATACGACCCTACAAAATGGAAAAGAATACCAATATACCCTTATTTACAATAATACTTTAACACGCATGATCCTAGACCACACGAATAATGTACATGCTACTGCTAGCCGTTAATTGTGTGCACTAACTGTAGCACTTTTCATATGGCTAATTAATCGACTACACATTTCTTCGGATTTTTGTTCTAAGTTAGTATGATATTCATGATAGATGCATACACCATATCACCACCTTTGATTTCCTAAAAGAACGAGGAGAAGTAGTACAAAGAACACTTATATTCAAGTGAAATAAATTTTTTTTTAAAAAAACATATTTGAAAACCCATTTGATCAAACCTTAAGAATATAGTTTTTTCTATAAATATTAAATTTTAGTCCGTTTAAATTTGATGATATATATGGGATTGTCATTATATCAATTTATCTCTTTTTAATATGGGTGGCGATATGATTAAAAAAATAGGTGCCGATTTATTAGAGCATGATTTATTAATATTAGAGTAATATCATTTGAATTGATAAAATTATCCTAAATGAAAAAAAATAGCATAAAGATAATTTTATCACTTTAAAAATATTGCCATGTTATTAACAAAACACGTTCTCTCAATATCCCAACCTCAAATTAATATTGTAAAAAATATATGCAATGGATAAATGATATTTACAAAGAATTTTTCTTCATTATTCTACTATGTTATTTAAGGAATAGAGAGAAGATTTCTTTTTCTTTCCTATTTTTTCATCATATCTAGTAAATACATGAATGAAAATATAAATTTACTCAATTTTTTCCTCTATTATTAATTTCTTTCGTAATTAAAATAGTTTAAATTTAGTTAATGTAATTTGTTGTTGAGTAAGTTTTGTCTTTTTCTTGATATTTTGTTCTTTTAAAAATATTCCAAATGACTCTTACCATAATTCTTTTGAATTCAATATTAATGGCACGTTTGGTTGGATGTAATACAGATTTTATTCGGAATTGGAATTCAATGATAATTCCAATTGCTCCAAAACACGAAACAGCAAATTACACATTCTCTCTTGTAATTTGCAATTCCACAACCACATGGAACAAATTTTGTTCTTGCTTAGACGAGTAATTGAAAACTATCCGTGGACATATGCCACGTTTTCTCTTTAATATTCTCTTTTCAAATATTATATAAATATCAAAGACTAAAAATATATGAATTAAAAAGAAAATAATTAAATAGATGTAAAATATATTACAAAATATTTTGAAAATTAGAAAGTATTCCACCACCGTTGGAACAAGCTGAGTCGAGTTGAGTAATTGAAAACTCGACTTTGACTTGCGAATCGTAATGGGTTAATCGAGTCGAGTCGAGTTTTAAAACTCATGCTCGATCTTCGCTTGAGATCATTTTAGCAAGTTCGAGCTTGACTCGAGTTCCAGTTTAAATTAGGTGAATTCACTTATTAAATCAAAAGAAAAAATATTTAATAAAAAATAAAGTAGTTTATAATAAAAATAAAATATTTAATATTTAATAAAAATTAATAAAAAAATTATAATCGAGCCAACTTGCGAGCCAAATGAGCCGAACTTCTCATGCTCGAACTTGGCTCATTTGACTAAAATGCTTGACTCAAAGTTCGAGCTCGGTTGGTAACTCAATAATACCGAATTGAGTCGAATCCCAAGCCGCTCAAGTGTAGCTTGGCTTGTGGTCAATCTTAATTCTAGCATTATATTTCATCCAACCGAACATTGAATTCGAAATCGAGCTATCCTGCATGCATAACTAGACACAAGAATAAAATCATAATCCTATTATGCTTTAATTCAATTATTATGCAATCACAATTATGTTCTATGAACCAAACACGTACACACTTTTGTTCGTTTTATATTAAGAAGTTTAATTGTAGGTAAAAAGTTATTGTATATTTTATAATTGATGATAAATTTTATTTTTTTACATAACCACTAGAAAATTCAGTTAATATGATTTTTAATAAAATCATTGTTAATTTTCAAGAAAGTCCACATTTTTAGGGACCTTATAGATAAATATATATTAATTAAGCATGCATAAAAAGAAGCAATATATTTAAGAAAGAGAAGAAAATAAAATAGGATTGGTCATGTTTGTGTAACCTAACCTCTGTAAAATGGAAAAAGAAAGATGGATTAACACAAAAAAAAAAAAAAGAATTTGTTTGATATTTGATTCAAGAATTCTTGTTTGCATATTGGGGAAAACTATTTTTTTGTGTTGGGATAAAAATTTGATTAATAATTTTTTAAAATTTTATTAATAATATAAATAAATATTTACTTAATATTACTAATAAAATTTTAAAAATATTATCAATAAAATTCATACCTTAACGTAAAAAGGAGATTTATACTCGAAAGAATCTTTCATATATGATTACGTATTTGTGTGTTGATTGTTGGTCGTTTTAGGGATACTATAAACCAACGTATGCCACATCATGACAAAAGAGTCAAAGACAACAAGAAAGTGTAGCCACGTGTCAATGGTTTTATCCTTCGACTTACGCGTGGCATTCTAGATTGTCACTGCTAAGGGTTTCAACAGGAAGGTTCTCAGTTCTCACATGTTTATCACGTGATCGTCATCCGCCAAACAAGGTTGGGCTAGTGAAGAACACCTCAATGCCCACTCTCGCCCTAGCGCGCGGGGTTCTCTCTGATGCCGTCCAAAAATAAAAGAAATTTAGGTTCTTGAGAGTTATGTATAGTGACTTTCGTAATGCCTTTTGATTTGACACATGTAAACGTATCCAGAACGGTGAGTTAATTAATATTATTTATATAATTAAATTTTATTTTATTCTATATTTTTAATTTATTTTTTATTTGTATAAAGTTTAATATAAATATTGTTTTATCCAAAATACCTTTTAAAGATAAAGTTAAGTTAAACACACGCGAGTCTTATAAGAATTACTTGCGACATAAAAAAAAAATATTAAGGTATATTTGTAAAATAATTGATTTTTGTGTTATATTTAAAGAAATTAGACAAACAATATGGGACACTCATTTTAAAAAAAGTAGACTAAAAATATGGAATAGAATGAATATATATTATGTATTATATATTTAATTTATATTTAATTTTTTAATTTTTTATATTATATTATATCTATATTTAACATATTATTAATATTAATTAATTTTTAATAAGTTAAACAATCAAAACAGTTAAAAAAATTTAACCTTTAATCGACCGATTAATCGATATATATTATTTAATTAATTTATTTTATACCGATTTTACTTATTAACCGAATTATTTTAATTAAATTAATTCAAAACAATCACCTCGTCGATTTTAACTATTTAATGAATACTCTTAATACATGTTTCTTGTATTTAAAAAGACATGCCTCTTACCGTTTCTGAAAATCTAAGATCTCATTTGACTTATCAATAAAAATGATTTATAGTTTATAAATAATTTTAAAAATATTTTATACAAAACAACAATAAAATTACAAACAGTTTATAACCAGTGTTATATGGAACAAAAACTAATTGTATATAAAATCTAAATTTTATATTCTTTTATCTCCCTTCTTAAAAATTTCTCCACTCTCCTACCAAGCGCGTGAATGTAACATTGGAACGGCTTCCAAGACCAAGTGTGAGAAGGAAGAAAGAATGAACACTGACTTGTGCGAGGGGGAAGCAAGTTGTCGGCGAGTTCAGATGTTATAACGCCGTTATTTATCTCCCGTTAAACGCTCTGTACTATATCTACCAATTTTGAACCCTCTTCTCACCGTTATTACATTTCCGTCACAAAACTGCCGTCAATCTCTCTTCCATATGCACCGTTGAAACCCTGCAAAACCCTCTTCTTCTTGTTTTGAAATACTCTGCAAAACAGCCCCAAGCAAAAACAAAAAATCTCTATGTAAAGCAAAGACGTTCAAAAATCAAGTTATTTCTATTCATGTCCCAGAAGTTTCAGGTAAATTCAGAAATGGGCACTCTTTCTTCTTTTTTTTGTTCCCTTAAATTTTCTAGTAAATTCTTTTTTTTTTTTTTTTTTGGAATTCGTTATAGTGCTTAATGTTAATTTTTTTGGGGATTTTTTCTTCCAAAAGGGTGTTGTGTTTCTGTATTTAAGTTGACTATTTTTTATTAGTTTTTAATTTTACGAGCTTCTGTTTGGTTGCTGAGAAAATTGAGGAAATTCAACTAATTGTAATCTAACATTCTTATTTTATGTTTCTCTTTTCTTTTGAGATAAGTTCAATTGGTTTTAAGTGGCTTTATTAGGCTTAATTAAAATAATTTTTATTTTGTTTTCTGGGGTAACAAATTAAATTTTGTTAGGGGAATCTGAACATTGAAGAGGGTTTAATATACAGTTTCGTTTTTAATTGTGTGTCTTAATTGAATGGTTAGGTCTCATTGGCAGAACCCTTGTAAGTGATACCAATAGCTTGTGCTTTAAAATTTTAAGATTACTGATTTTCTCAATTGAATATATATTCTATTTTTCTGTTCTGTTTTCTTAATGAGATTTTAGATTGGTTTTGTTCTATTGACTATTGGGTATTATTTTGCTGTTTACGAATTTAAATCTTTAATCATTCAAGATGATTAGAAGCAAATTCATATTAGTTTGTTTGTATGTAGAGAAGTTTTCTTTAGCTTATTCATTTTATGGAAAGAAAGCTATAAGGAAAGAAACTTTGAGGACTTGGTCCTTATTGAATGTTTAATTTGTTTCTAGCTTTTCTTGTGTTGGCTTGATCTCATTCTGTGGACTGTCTACAAAGCAAACATAATTTAATTGTATAGTAAGAAACAAGGGGATTTTACAATTAGTCGTGCGATTCATGCCATGACTTCTCTATGTTTATTGTTGAGAAAGCTATCTTTATACCGCGCAAGTATGCATATGCCTTTAAATATGATATTCGATTTGGATGCTATTCTCTCTCTCTGGTGTGTTCCCCTATGTCTTAATTCTTGCCGTTTTGATAAGGCTTTGGAGATGGGTAGATTTTATTAACTTCATTTCAAAACGAAAGAAGAATAACGTAAGCTATTTCTTCATATTGTTGTTGCAGGTTTCAGTACCTAATAGGATATTTAGGTCCTTGAAATTTGATCTAGGAAACTTGCCAAACTCTCCTTTTTCGACTCATTTTGATTTTGATACCAGAACCACATTGAGTGACAGCCAGGATCAGCACAGCTCCACGGAGAATCTCTCAGGAGTCAGCCCTTCTTATAACTCCTCACGTGAATCAAATAGTTATTTCCATCGGTTAAGCCCTTCTGTGGACTGTAGCCGAGACAGTCTGCCAATCAATTCTGGTTGAATTTCATATATACATGATGCCAATTGTAGCCCGGAAATAAAGTACGTCTTACAGAAATTAGAGACTGCATTAATGGAGCCTGATGAAGATGAAGTAGTAACCACGCCTAACACTTCTCATGGGGAAAAAACTAGGCCACAGGCACCTGGCCAGAGATCTAGGGCATGGAGCCAGGAGCGCCAGGGTTCACAGGTGATTCACCTGCAGCCATCCACTGTTTCTAGGTATAGGTAGTCAGGTGTGGGTGCTTGTATTGAGAAACGTCAGAAATCAATTGAAGAGTCATCTCTGCAGGGTAATCCACCAGGTAATCTGAAGCAATTACTGTTTGATTGTGCTAAAGCTATCTCTGAAAACAGGATGGATGACTTTGATAATTTGATTGAAAAGGCTAGAGACGCTGTCTCTATCAGTGGGGAACCAATCCAGCGTCTTGGTGCTTTCAGGGTTGAAGGGTTAGTTGCAAGAAAGGAGGCATCAGGATCTAATATATATCATGCCCTTCGTTGTAGAGAGCCTGAAAGCAAGGACTTGCTTTCTTACATGCAGCTTCTTTATGAAATTTGCCCCTACTTGAAGTTTGGTTACATGGCAGCCAACGGGGCAGTTGCTGAAGCATGCAGAAATGAGGATCGCATCCACATTATTGACTTCCAAATTGCTCAAGGAACACAGTGGGTGACTCTCTTACAAGCACTTGCAGCGAGACCAAGTGGGGCCCCCCATGTTCGAATCACAGGCACTGACGATCGTGTTAATAAGTATGCTCGTGGTGAGGGATTGGAGGCCGTTGGGAGATGTTTGGCAGCTCTCTCAGAGAAATTTCATATCTCTGTTGAGTTTCATGGAGTTCCAGTTTTTGCTCCAGACATCACGAGGGATATGCTTGATGTCAGGCCTGGGGAGGCTCTTGCTGTGAACTTTCCCCTTCAGCTCCACCGTACCCTGGATGAGAGTGTTGATGTGAATAATCCAAGGGACGGGCTTCTCCGTATGGTGAAGTCACTTTCTCCCAAGGTGATCACTTTGGTGGAGCAAGAATCAAACACAGATACAACACCTTTCCTCACTAGGTTTAATGAAACTCTAGACTACTACTTGGCAATGTTCTAGTCTATTTATGTGACTCTGGCAAGGGACCGAAAGGAGCGAATTAATGTGGAGCAGCACTGTTTGGCCAGGGACATTGTGAATGTAATTGCTTGTGAGGGGAAGGAGAGGGTGGAGCGGCATGAGCTCTTTGGCAAGTGGAAGTCTAGGTTGACAATGGCTGGGTTCCGGCCGTACCCATTAAGCTCTTATTTGAATTCTGTGATAAGACGCCTGCTGGGGTATTACTCGGAGAATTACATGCTAGTGGAGAAAGATGGGGCTATGCTTTTGGATTGGAACCTTATATCAGCTTCTGCTTGGCACTGAGACTAGAGGAGACACGTATACAGGTAGTCTGTAGAAATAATCAGTTCCTTTCCTTCTATGTTCATGTTATGGGATCCATAGATCGGATGATAAAATTGTATGACGGCCATCGGATATTTTGAACAATGCCATGTATGCATCTGAGGGCTGTGATGAGATGATTTTTCCTTCTAATTCCATTAAAGTTGTATAATTTGTTACAATAAATTTCTTAAAGAGTAAAGTGAAAGTGAAAATCGAGTAAATTTTAAGGGTTTTTTTTTTTTTTTTTTTAATCAAGCCACATTAGCTAGTAGGTGGTTTGGCTTGGTTTACCTAATTATTATTTTTATTTTTGTAAATTTAAAAATAATTATATGATTAAACATGCATCTTAGTATATTTTCCGATGTGGATTTCTCAATGTTTGTATTGTGTAACACAACTTAAATTTCATTTCTATTTTTTAATTGGAACTTTGGTCTTTAAACAAAAAAAAAAAAAAAAAAAAAAAGGTCATAATTTCAACCTTAAATGTATGCGTTTCTCTGCAAATTGGAGCTTTTAATCAGTTTTGACCAAGTCAATCTGTTAATTTAGAGGGCAAAGTGGAGTTGTTCACCTGGTCAAAATCGATCAAAAAGACCAATTTGAAGAGAAATGTATATTTTAAAGTTGAAATTGTTACTTTTTATTATTCAGGGATCAAATTGTAATTGATCCCTAAATAAAAAGACTCACAGTGCACTTTTTTATTTTAATTATTATACTGATCGATCAATGTAAAGGTATTTAGGATTCGTTTGGTTTGCGGACATGATTAAAGTGGGATAAAATTAAGTGAGATTAAAGTGAGATTATTTTAATATTATGTTTGGTTCATTAGATTTTTGAATTGAAATTAAATTAAGATAATATGAATAATGATCAAAATACCTTTGCAAACCCAATATACTTTTTGTGTCAAACTCAAATCTCTCCATAATTCGTTCTCTTTCAGTAATTCTTCCCTCTTTAGTTCTTCTTCTTTCCATCAATGACCCCATCAACCACCATCACCTTCCTCACTACCCCACCAACTACAAAATCACAAAAAAAAAAATATTAACATAAAATCACCAAAAAAATCACTACAAACCTAGAAAAATCATTTGCAAAAATCAAAAGAAATTCACAAATTTAAAAACCAATTAATAAAAATCCACACAAATCCATAAAACCCATAAAAAGTATGAAAAAACCCACAAATTCAATGCTTTAGTGTCGAACTAGTTTGGTGCGATAGTGGTCTCGGTTGGAGGAAGAGAAGGAAAGAGAGAGGAGCAAGAGGAAGAGGGGGAGGGGGAGGCGCGATATGATTATGAGGAATAAGGGAGGTGCGATATGATTATGAGGAATAAGGGAGGCGCGATTTGACTAAGAGGAGGAGAGGGAAGCGTAATCTGACCAGTAGGAAGGGGAGGGGGAGGCACAATCTGACCAGGAGGAGAAGGAAGGGGAAGCATAAATGGAAAGGGAAAGGAGGAGGGGATGAGGGGGGAAGGAGAATGAGGCGTTGGAGAGGAGGGGATGAGGAGGGGGGGGAGAAAGAGGCATTGGGGAGGAGGAGGGAGGAGAAAGAGGCGTTGGGGAGGAGAAGGGAGGCGCTGTAACGACCCATCTCGGGTTGGCCATCCCCGAGACGGTGTCGTCATGTTTTGAAATTCTAGCACGACACTTATATGTAACAATGTAAAAAAAAAAAATACATCAACTGAATGTATATATATCTATGCACCAATCCTCAACCCTCAACATGGGAGTTACATTATTAAAGTTTCAACTGAAATAATTTTTACAACATATGATGCATGAATATTTACAAATATTTTTTTCCATTAGTCTGAGGGTGTGGACCACGTGACTTATAAAAAATGATTCAGTCAGAATCTCACCTCACCAATCTATCTGTCCTGCCCGTTTCCTGAAATTATTTAACAATGAGGAGCGAGTTTCACAAGCTCAAAGAATTAAATTTACTAGAAGTACTCGATTATATACTTCCAATCACATCTTATAATTCAATTTCTTCTAATAATCTTCGAATATTCATTCATCTATTTTTTCATATAATTTAATAACAATATTTTGTTATCAATACTCATTTCATAATTCCAACCATTATACAATCTCTTCTCAAATTAATCATCAAACATATCAATCTTTCAATCATATATTTAATCATCTTTAGCTTTTCAATTTAACATCACTATTTACCTCATTATGTGATTCACAACATATAATCAAATAAGCAAATCAATTTTTATCATATCATACTATCGTGTTTCTTTCTCATCAGATTTGTCTCTCGGTGAGAACCATTTGTCTATCAATCATATCACAATCAAGACTGATGCATTAATATCTCAATCAATAATAATCAATATTTAAAACAAATGAAATGCATGAATTTAAATTATCAACTCATTTGGGAACGTCTTCCCATATGTCGACATGTTTTCAGCTTAGACCGATTGCCTTCCCAGTTATTTATTTTCATTTAAATCGGTTGCCTTCCCGGTTCTTTTATTTTCAGTTATGCATATGAATAATGATATTAAATATGCATATGAACAATAATATAAAAACATGCATACATTTAATTTAGCTATTCAGCTCTTTCTTAAAATTATTATTTTATTATGTTCATTAAATTATCTCCTCATATATCATATCAAATTTTCAATCATAGATTGTCAAGAATTTCAATTATCCCTTCATTATATATTTAATCAACTCATTATTCCAATAATATTACTCTCATATAATAAATCTTTAACATATCAATTATTTCTATCATATCTATCAACCAACTTTCATTTATCATCCATCATCCATCATCCAGTCATAGGTTAATAATTAATTCAAATATCATCACTTTATATTTCATATTTATCTCGATTACTAAAAGTAAATCTAGCACTTAGAGCTACTCGTGGATCACTTCCTTGCATTTTTTGCTTTTTCAGCAATTTTCTCTGATTGCTGATCATCAACACCTGACATAATATTTATATTAAAATTTATAATTTATTCTTCAATTTTTTCATAATTCATACCCTTTAAATTTCTATATCAAATTCTAAGAAATTTTCATGTATACTAAATTTCAAAAATAAAATTCACCTTATTACCTTTTGTTTTTTATTAGAGCTTTTCTTGACTCTCCTTAAAATTCTCCTGTAAACTTCTTCAAAATTTTACTCTTTCAATATTTCTTTTAGTCCCCGAATATTTAAAGAAATAAAATAATTTGAATTGAAAAAAAAATAAATCAGGAGGGATTTGGTGTTAAAAATAAAATAACACAAAAAAACTTATTATAATAAAAAACCGTACTGCCACTAATTCTACTTTTATTTCCTTATGCTTAGTGTCCATTTTGCATGGTTGTAAGCAAATTGCAACCTACACTTGGACTAAGCGTCCAGGTGTATCATCGCTTCCTTCTTTTTTCTTCCCTTTTACAGCAAACGTCCAGCTCAATATTTTATTATTATTTTTTTTTTCAAAAGAATTTTTTTTCAATAATAAATCTTTTGTATATATATTATTTTATTTTCATATAATATCTATCAAATTACTTCTTTACGTTTACTTTAAGAACACAGGTATTACAATTCTACCCACCTTATAAAAATTTCGTCCCCGAAATTTCCTTACCTAACTCAAGAAATAATTATGAATAATATTTCTTCATAGTTGTCTCACACTCTCACGTAATCTCTTCAATAAATTCATTTCGTCACAAAAATTGAACTAATGAAATTTCTTTATTACATAAGACTTGCTCATTTTTGTCTAAAATTCTCATGGGTACTTGTATAAAAGTCAAATCTTTATGAATTTCTACAGCTTAGCTTGAAATATTATGAGATTCATCATGTAAACACTTTAGTCAAACGTGAAATACGTTATGTAACTGTTTCAACTCTGGAGGCAATTCCAAGCAATACACAATTAGTCCAACTTTCTCAATAACCTTATAGGGTCCACATATCTCGGACTTAACTTTTTTTTTTTTACCCTCAACACACCTTTCCATGGAGATATTTTCAAATACACCCAATCACCTACTTGAAACTCAAGAGGTCTTCTTCTATTATCATTATAACTATTTGGTCTACTCTATGTTGCTTTAAGGTTCTCGCTAACCGGTTTGATCATCTCAGTTGTTAACTCAATAATTTATTGACTAAATATCATTCTCTCTCCCACCTTTCCCAACATATAGGAGTTCTATACCTCCTACTATACAATGCCTCAAATGGTGCCATTCCCATACTAGATTGATGTTGATTATTATAAGCAAATTCAATCAATGGCAAGTAAGCATCCCAACTTACTAAGAAACTCATCACATTTTCCCTCAACATATCTTCTAGTATTCAAATAATCTTCTATGTCTACTTATCTATTTGAAGATGAAATGTTATATCAAATCGTAACTACGTACCCGTGGCTTTCTGAGAGCCTCTCCAAAACTAAGATGTAAATCTAGCATCTCTATTTGACACTATGGTCAATGATACTCCATGCAACCTCACAATCTTGGCTATATACAGTTCAGCCAGCTTTTAAGGACTCCAATTTGTTTTCATTGAAAGAAACTAAGATGACTTAGAAAGTCTATCTACTATCACTCACACTGTATCGTGACCTCTCCGGGTATGGGAAAATCTAGAAACAAAATCCATACTCACATTCTTCCATGGCCATTCAAGTACTGGAAGAGGTTGTAATAAACCTACTGGATGTCTATTCTCAGACATTACTTGTTGACAAGTCAAACATCTAGAAATATACTCCGCTACATCCTTCTTCATCCCTGACCACCAATAATTTTGTCTCAACCCCCTGTACATCTTATTATTACCCGGTGCATAGAATATACATAATCATGAGCCTCCCTTAGTATCTCATTTCTCATCTCCACATCATTGGGAACACAAACTCTATGTCCCAATACCACCATACTATCTTCTCTAATTTTAAACTAAGTCGGCTTCCCACTCAGTATTTCCTGTCTGATCTTCTCTATACCTTAATCTCTACTCTGCATCTGTAACAAGCGATTAATAATAGGAGATTGTACAACCATATTTGCCATCAATACTCCTCTATCACTGACACTCAACTGTATCATCATTTTTCTTAATTCTATCATTAACCTAGTATCATAACTCCCACTAGCAGTTAATCTCCCTATAAACTTTCTACTCAGTGCATCAACTACTACATTAGCCTTTTATGGATGATATTGAATTGTACAGTCATAATCACTAATCAACTCCATCCTCCTCCTCTGCCTCAAATTAAACTCTTTCTAGGTAGGTAAATATGTAAAACTTTTATGATCAGTAAAAATTTCACAAGTGGCTCCATACAGATGATGTCTCCAAATCTTCAAAGCAAAAACTATGGCAGCCAATTCTAAATCATGGGTCGAGTAATTCTTCTAATGGTTCTTCAATTGCCTAGAAGCATAAGCTATAACTCTCCCATGTTTCATTAACACACATCCAACTCTTGATATGACGCATCATTATATACCACAAATCCTTCATCATTAGAAGGAAGCACTAATATAAGAGCAGTAGTCAATTTCTTTTTTAACAACTGAAAACTCCTCTCACATTCTTTTGACCACCTAAACTTCACTTCTTTCTTGGTTAATCTAGTCAATAGTATTGCAATAATAGAAAAATTCTAAATGAATCTTCTATAATAACCAACTAACCCCAAGAAGATTCTAATCTCAGTCACATTAGTTGGTCTATTTCAACTCAACATTGCCTCTACCTTTTGTGGATCAACTATTATACTATCTTCAAATATTACATGCCCAAAGAAAGTTATTTCATTCAGCCAAATTTCACATTTAGGAAATTATAGCATACAACCTCTCTCTCCTCAAAATCTCCAATACGATTTCTAAATGTTTTACATGCTCTTCCTTAGTCTTAGAATACACTAAGATGTTATCAATGAACACAATCACAAAATTATCAAGAAATGGTTTAAACATTTTATTCATCAAGTCCATGAATATTGCAGGAGCATTAGTCAACCCAAATGGCATCACACGAAACTTATAACCATAACGTGTCCTAAAAGCAGTCTTAGGCACGTCTCATTCTTTTATACTTAACTGGTGATAACCTGATCTCAAGTTTATCTTCGAAAACACTCTCGCTCTCTACAATAATTCAAACAAATCATCTATCCTGGATAAGGGATATTAGTTCTTAATAGTGATATTATTCAGCTGTCTATAATCTATACATGATCTCATCGTTTTATCTTTCTTCTTCACAAACAATACAGAGGCTCCCCAAACACACTAGGTCTGATAAATTGTTTATCTAACAATTCTTAAAATGGTACATTCAACTTTCTCAACTCAGCTGGTGTCATTCTATAAAGTGCTATAGATATGTGTGTTGAACCCAATATCACATCTATAGAAAACTAAATCTCCTTATTGAGAGGCAATCTAGACAACTCTTTACGAAACACATCAGAAAAATCTTTCACTACTAAGATTTCTTCTAACTTTCTATTTTCCTTTTTAGAATCTATTATGTATGTCAAATACTTCTCACAACCCTTCTTCAACCATCTACCAGTAGTCAAAGCAGAAATAAGACAGCTGACAAGTATCTTATATTCTCCCTAAAAATTAAACTCCTCTTGTCCTGGTATCCTAAACACCACACTCTTTCTAAAACAAATCAACCCAAACATGATACGTTGACAACCAATTCATCTCCAAAATCAAATCAAAATCAACCATATTCAAAGAAAACAAATAAACTTCAAACTCTCTATCATCTATACGGATTACACAACCCCAATAAATAGTTTTAATCATAATTCTATTACAGTAAGAATTTCAACAATAAGATTATGCATCAAATGACTAATATAAACATCAATAGATTTCATAATCATTGGATGCAAAAGAATGGGTTGCATCAGGATCAACCAACATTATTATATTCACATTTTCTACTTACAAAATACTTCAAATTAGGACAATTTGGGGATAAATATCTTATCTGATTACATCTATAATACGTTCTAGTCTTTCTATCACATTACCACATCCTCTAGGTAGTACACTCACACATCTGCCATAACTTCTAGTTTTCATAACCTATCTTTCAAATCTAAGGGTCCCACTAATATTACTCTGAGCTACAGAAGCAATATATCATACTTGCCTCTGGCTTTGTATTATAGTTCCCTCTAATAAGGAATGCCCTTTCTAGGCTAGTTGCCCATCCTAAATACTCATACTTTCACTTCTAAAACCCTCAAGTCTAGTCCTCTTCAATCATTCCCTACGTCATCTAAACTCCACTATGTCCATCTCAATCTGAAGCAACATATCCAGCAAAGCAACATAATTCAAATGTCTTATTTAAGATAGTTTCAATCTAATCTAAAAATATAATTCATCTATAAACTTTTTACACTTCTTCTCCTTTATGTCTACCATTTTCGATACAATCCTTGACAAGGCCATAAATCTGCTATCATGTTGAGCCACAATCAACATATTTTACCTCAAATAAATGAAATCTCTTTTCTGTTGGACTCTGAAAGCATATGATCAATATTTATAAAAGAACAAGCCTCTCTAAACCTATTATAAGATAATGGTCTATCGACATGTGCACTCACCCTGGGAAGGGTATCCTTCTACCATTCTAAAGTTTCTCCTTCTAAATTAAACAAAGCAAAGGCAACCTTCTACCTGTCAGTCAATGGTAAAATACCAAATAATCTATCTACATGTTTTACTCATAGTTCAAGCTCAAAAGGATTCATAAATCCTTTAAACAACAAAGCATTTAACATAAAACAATCTCCTTGCATCTCGTACATAAACTCACCTTTCCCCTTTTTAACGTCTACCATTACTGGATTTACTACAACCTCAGGCACTGCTCTAGCTTGTTCATCAAGTCTATGCTATAGACTATCAATTCTATCATTTGTTGCATTCATTGTCTCAAGAGTATGAATAAGAGCCTCTCTTAGCTCATCTTTTTCAACTTCAAATTCTCTCACACCCCTACTAGTATCAATTATACTATCAACACTTTCTCTTCAAGGAAACTCACTCTAACTCAGCCTCCATCTCAACCTCAGCTCGTCTAAAAATTGGGGCCTACCATGCCCTCTCTGGTTAGCAATTCTAACTCTAGGTCTCCCATGTCCACGCAACATCCTCAGACTATTTATTAAAATATAATTTATTTTAATCTTCCACTTTTTTTCTTTTTATTCAGTCTACAGAATCATAAAACCTAATGCTTTGATACCAAAATTGTAATGACCCATCTCGAGTTGGCCACCCCCGAGACGGTGTCGTCACGTTTTGAAATCCCAGCACAACATATATATGCAACAATATAAAAAAATACATCAACTGAATGTATATATATCTATACACCAATCCCCAATCCCCAATATGGAAGTTATATTATTAAAGTTTCAACTGAAATAATATATACAACATATAATGCATGAATATTTACAAATATATTTTTCCCATTAGTCTAAGTATGTGGACCACGTGGCTTATAGAAAATTATTAAGTCTGAATCTCACCTTACCAATCTATCTGTCTTGCCCGCTTCTTGAAATTATTTAAAAATGAGGAGTGAGCTTTACAAGTTCAATGAATTAAATTTACAAGAAGTACTCGATTATATACTTCCAATCACATCTTATAATTCAATTTCTTCTAATAATCTTCCAATATTCATGTAATATCCGTATTTTAAAAGTTGGGTAAGTGTATATATATATATATTTTTTATCAATATGACAAAGAGTTAAATCCCTGAATGGCTGAATGAAGATTTCTGGAGACCAAGGTTGAAAAGCAAAAAAAAAAAAAAAAAAAAAGGTCAACTTTGAACAGTGAAATCGTGGCAGCATACCTGCTGCCACCGAGATAATTTTTGCTTTGGTATCATGTCTTTTTGTTGCCTAGTGGAGAGAATATAATCATGATGTTTTCTTTAGCCATCATGATGTTTTTGTAATTATCATGCCATTATCTCCAAATCACAGAGACTATTGAAGGAGGGAGCTGCTGAAATTTGCAGCCAAGCTCTACTATATAATGTGTACGAGAGGTTTATGAATATAACGTGAAAGAATTTTTGATTAGTTCCAAATATTTCATCTGTGTCCTTAAAACACTTGGGAGTTTAAAGAAGTGTGGAAGGAACAAAATTTTGAGGGTATTTTCGAAAATATTTCGGGAAGCTATCAAAATAGCAGAAGGTAATAAGATAATGTTATTTTATCATTTATGAAAGTTTCGGAGGTTAAAATAGAAAATTTTCAAACTGTGTGGTTTATGGAGAAAAGAAGAAATAATAAGAAATTTAAATTCCAATATTATGTCAGGTGTTGGTAGTCAGCAATTGGGAGAAAATTCGAGGAAGATCGGGAATGGCAAAGAGGTGGCCCACGAGTAGCTTTAAATGCTACGTGGTGAGTTGGATTTACTTTAAGTAGTCTAAATGAAAAATCAATTATTTAGTGATATTATTAATTTTAATTATTTAAGTATGCTTGGGTGATTGATGAAAAATTGATTTATGGGTAGGATAGAAAATTTGGACATGTAGAAATATTTCTCGGTGAGTAGTAATATTTTTTTTTGGAAATTTATAAGTTTATTTGAGAATAAAAGCAATAAATAAATTATTGATGAGACATACTGATGTTTTAGCACGAATTATGACGAGATGAATTTTAGTGGATCTTGTTAAATTTTTATGGATGATTTAAGATGAATTTTAGTGGATCTTAACAAATTCTGATGGACAAGTTGAGATGAAATTTAGTGGATCTGGACAGACTTTAATGAATTATTTGATGTGATTTGGGAAGAGAAGAATCTTGTGGAATTTTTATAATTTGATAAAAAATCTGGATGATTAGATGTAAGAAATTTTAAAGAAACTTTGTTAGATAAAATTTGTGGGTAATTAGGATAGTCAAATTAAGTGGTTGAAATCTTTATATTGTTTTTATATTACTGTTTATATTACCGTTTCATATCATTGTTCATGCACATATGCATGAAATAAATCGAAAGAACTGGGAAGGCAGCCGGTCTAATGAAATAACCGTGACAGCCGGTATACGCTGGGATGAAAAATAAAAACCGTGACAGCCGGTATATGCTGGGATGAAAAAAAATTAAAACCGTGACAGCCGGTATATGTTGGAATGAAAAGTGAAAATCGTGACAGCCGGTATATGCTGGGATGAAAAGTAAAAAACATGACAGCCGGTATATGCTGGAATTAACCGGGAAGGCAGCCGGTCTGATGAGAATAAAAGAACCGGGAGGGCAGCCGGTCTAAGATAATAATAACCTGTCGACAGGTGGGAAGACGTTCCCATCATAATCATTCATGCATCTGCATCTGTTTTAATTATCGTTGCATTATTTGAAATGATGAGATTTTTGAGATGCTGAGTTGTGGTATATTAATTGTGAATTAAAATATAGATGACTGAGTCTCATAAAAAGAGACAGCTATAATGATGAGATTTTTTTGAGATGCTGAGATATGATACTCTTTGTGAATTTAATTATAGAAGGTTGAGTTTCATAGAAAGAGACAGTGATAAGACTTATCTAAATGATAGACTTTTTGATATGAACCTCATTACGAGGTAATTAGAAAATAATTGATAGTCTTAAGGTGAACCAATGATTGAGAAGAAGAGATTGATAGTAGAAAGTTGTCATCAGGTTATGCAAAAAATAAATTTTAATATTAAAGGATTATTGATGGAATTTGGAATACTTTCAGTAAATTTAATTCGCTGAGCTTGTGAAGCTCACTCCTCACTGTTCAATGATTTCAGGTAGCAATCAAGATAAATAGTCTGGTGAGTTGAGAATCAGACGAGATCTTTTTCTATAAGCCAAGTACGTGTCAATATCCTCAGACAATCGAGTTAAAGACTTGTAAAAATTTTATTGTAAATATTCATGCATTTATGTATTTTTATGTTTAAGTTAATATCAGATTTGTTTGCCTCTCCTGTTAAAGGAAAGAAAAAAAAATCTGGTAGTATTATATTTATTGTTGCATATATGTGTCGTGCTTGGATTTTCAAAATGTGATGACACCGTCCAGGGGTGGCCAACCTGGGATGGGTCATTACAATTTTGGTATCAGAGCATTAGGTTTTAAGATTCTGTAGACTGTATAAGAACCTAAAAAGTGGAAGATCTAAATAAATAATATTCTTAAATACAGAGTCTGATGATGACACGTGATCATGCGAGAACTAGAGGTAGAGTTCAAAATAAGAAGGGACGTGGTAGGCCCCCAATTTTTAGGAGGACTGAAGCAGAGGAAGAAGTTAAGTCAGTGGTTCCCGCAAGGGAACATGGTGATAGTGCAGCTGGTACGAGTAGAGCTGGGGAAGTATCTAAAAGTAAGAATGATGAATTACAAGATGCTCTTAACCGTGCTTTAGAGAGGATGAATGCAGCCGAGGAATGAGCTGCTAATTTGCAGAGAATATTAGAGGAAAGGGATGGAAGAGAACCAAAGGTAGTGAGGCAAGAGATTCCTGATGGAGGGGTATTTGCAAATGAAATGCAAGGGGATTGTTTTGTGAGGTTTCTTAAGTTTAAACCTTAGTCGTTTAAAGGATCTGTAAATCCGGTGGAAGCTGAACAGTGGATTGAGCATGTGGAGAAATATTTTGAGGTCTTACCAGTGTCTGATAAACAGAAGGTTGCTTTCGCTTCATTTATGTTGGAGGGTGAGGCTTCTCAATGGTGGAAGAATATTTTGCCCAGGATGAGTACACGAATAGATCAACCTTCGACTTGGAATAAATTTAAGGATGAATTCTTTGTAAAGTATTTTCCAGATTCTTTTTGGGCACAACAAGAAAGAGAATTTATCCACCTAAAGCAGGGAAATTTATCGGTGGTTGAATATGATAGTAAATTTGTAGCCCTGTCAAGATTTGTACCCGAGTTCGTGAATATGGAGGAAAGAAAATGCAAGAGATTTTTAGACGGATTACACTATGAAATTCGTTTTAAACTCTCTTACATGGGCATAGGAAATTATGTTGTATTGGTAGATAAAGCATTGCAGATTGAGAGATATTTAATAGAGTTTAAAGGTAGGAGGGATTGGTTGAAGAGAACTAGATTTGAGGGATCTAGAGGTGGTAGCAGTACGGCTGTACAGGGCGGGAGACCACCCCAGAGGGGGCGTTCTTTGTCACAAGGAATGGTAGGGCAGACTCATAGGCAAGCAAGATCTGTTACTTCAGTAGCTCAGAGTAATACCAGTGGGACCCCTCGATTTGGGAGACAGACTATGGGGATTGGGAGTTATGGTAGAGGAATGAATATGCCACCAAGGGGAAATGGAAATCTGATTTATGATCGGGAGTCAAGGGTTTGCTTTAAATGTAATCAGATGGGGCATTTATCTCCGAATTGCCCTACACAGATATGCTTTGTATGTGGTGAGGGAGGACATGTTGCTGCAGATTGTCCAGCGGGGAAGTCAGTTGAAGCAAACATTGGAAGTATCGGGAGAAAACCGATGGAGAGAGGCAGCTGATCAGGAAGTGTGCGGGGCAGAGGTCGAGGATCTGTAGCAGAGCGAGGACGTGGCAGTCAGAGCTATTCCAGAGATGGTAGAGTCTATGCATTGACCCAGCAGGATGCACAAGCCACTCCTGATGTTGTTATGGGTATGATATCTATCCTTGGTAGGGCTGCTAGATTATTGATTGATCCTGGTGCAACCCATTCTTTTGCATCTAGTAGTTATATAAAATCTATTGATGCCAGTGCTAGTCCTTTGATGCATGCCATTATTGTTGAGGTTCCTACTGGAGATAGGGTTATTATCAGAACAATTTATCAAGGTTGTGTGATTAATATTGCTGACCGAGAATTTGAGGTTGATTTATTGCCTTTAGATATGACAGATTTTGATGTGATTCTAGGGATGAATTGGTTAGCTGTATGTCATGCATGGGTAGATTGTTTTAGGAAAAATGTGGTGTTCAGGATACTCGGGCATGAGGAGTTTAATTTTCAGGGAGAACGTAAAATACTTGTTAATTGTCTGATTTCTACCTTAACTGCTAGTAAATGGTTGAGGAAGGGTTGTGAGGGGTATTTAGCATATGTGATGGATTCTAGCAAAAAGGGTAGACAATTAGACGAAATCTCGGTGGTAAAATTTTTTTTCGATGTATTCCATGAGGATTTGTCGGGATTGCCTTCCAATAGGGAGATCGAATTTTCTATTGAAGTGATTCCAGGATCAGCACCTATATCCATAGCACCCTATAGAATGGCACCAGCTGAATTGAGAGAGTTAAAAGTTCAGCTTCAGGAGTTGCTAGATAAACAGTTTATCCAACCTAGTACATCACCCTGGGGAGCCCCTGTGTTATTTGTCAAGAAGAATGATGGGACATTGAGGTTGTGTATTGATTATAGACAATTGAATAAGATCATAATAAAAAATAGATATCCTTTACCCAGGATAGATGACCTATTCGAGCAATTACAGGAAGCTAGAGTATTCTCTAAGATAGACTTGAGGTTGGGATATCATCAATTGAGGATAAAAGAGGGGGACGTGCCTAAAACTGCTTTTAGGACACGTTATGGTCATTATGAGTTCTTGGTGATGCCTTTTGGGTTGACCAATGCTCCTGCGGCATTTATGGATCTTATGAATCGGGTGTTTAAACCATTCTTGGACAGATTTGTAATTGTGTTTATTGATGATATTTTAGTATACTCTAAGAATGAAGAGGAGCATATGCGACATTTGGAGATAGTGTTGGAGATTCTGAGGAAGGAAAAATTATATGCGAAATTCTCTAAATGTGAGTTTTGGTTGAATGAAATATCCTTCTTGGGACATGTTGTGTCGGGAGAGGGAATAGCAGTTGACCCACAAAAAGTAGAAGCAGTGTTGACTTGGGAGAGACCCACGAATGTAACTGAAATTAGAAGCTTTTTGGGATTGGCTGGTTATTATAGAAGATTTATTCAAAATTTTTCTATGATTGCTAGACCTTTGACTAAATTGACCAGGAAAGACGAAAAGTTTAGGTGGTCAGAGGAATGTGAGAGAAGTTTCCAGCTGTTGAAAGAAAAACTGACTACTACCCTAGTATTAGTGCTTCTATCTGGTGATGAAGGATTTGTGGTCTATAGTGATGCGTCACATCAGGGGTTGGGATGTGTGTTGATGCAACATGGGAAAGTTATAGCTTATGCATCTAGGCAACTGAAGAATCATGAGAAAAATTACCTGACCCATGATTTAGAATTGGCTGCCATAGTCTTTGCTTTGAAGATTTGGAGACACCATTTATATGGAGCCAAGTGTGAAATTTTTACTGATCATAAAAGTTTGACGCATTTACCAACCCAGAAGGAGTTGAATTTAAGGCAGAGGAGGTGGATGGAATTAATTTGTGATTATGATTGTACAATTCATTATCATCCAGGAAAGGCTAATGTAGTAACAGATGCATTGAGTAGAAAAGCTACAGGGAAATTAGCTGCTTTTGGGAGTCATGATACTAGCCTGATGATAGAATTAAGAGGAATGAGGATGCAATTGAGCGTCACTGATAAATGATCATTAATGGAAAATATGGTAGTTCAATCTCCTATTATTGATCGTTTATTACAGCTACATAGTAAAGATGAGGGAATAGAGAAAATCAGGCAGGAAGTGTTGAGCGGGAAGCCGACCGAGTTTAGAATCAGAGAAGATGGTATGGTAGTATCGGGACAAAGAATTTGTGTTCCCAATGATGTGGAGATGAGAAAAGAAATACTAAAAGAGGCTCATGATTCTATATATTCCATGCACCCAGGAAATAATAAGATGTACAGGTGGTTAAAACAGAATTATTGCTGGTCAGGGATGAAGAGGGATGTAGCAGAATACATTGCTAGATGTTTGACTTGTCAGCAGGTAAAATCTGAGAATAGACATCCAGCAGGTTTATTACAACCTCTTCGGATACCTGAGTGGCCATGGGAAAATGTAAGTATGGATTTTGTCTCTGGTTTTTCCCGTACCCAGAGAGGGCATGATGCTGTGTGGGTTATAGCGGATAGACTTTCTAAATCTTCACATTTTCTTCCTATTAAAACTACCTGGAGTCCAGAAAAGTTGGCTGAGTTGTATATGGCAGAGATAGTGAAATTACATGGAGTGCCCTTGACTATTGTGTCAGATAGAGATTCTAGATTTACTTCTAGATTTTGGAGAGGTTTTCAAGAAGCTATGGGTATGCAATTACAGTTTAGTACAGCTTTTCACCCACAAACAGATGGACAGACAGAGAGAATCATCAGAATACTAGAAGATATGCTGAGGGTAAGTGTATTGAGCTTCTCAGTAAGCTGGGATGCTTACTTGCCTTTGATAGAGTTTTCATACAATAACCAGTATCAAACTAGTATTCGGATGGCACCCTTCGAAGCTTTGTATGGAAGGAGGTGTAGAACTCCAGTATGTTGGGAAGAAGTTGGAGAGAGAAAGATATATGGCCCAGAAATGATAGACTTTACTACTGAAAGAATCAAACTGGTTAGGAAGAATCTCAGAGCAGCTCAGAGCAGATAGAAAGGATATGCTGACAAAAGAAGACGACCTCTTGAATTCCAAGTTGGTGATTGGGTATTCTTGAAGATATCTCCATGAAAGGGAGTGTTGAGATTTAAGAAGAAGGGAAAGTTGAGCCCAAGATTTATGGGGCCCTATGAGGTGATCGAAAGAATTGGACCCGTAGCATATCATTTGAATTTGTCTCTGGAATTAAGGCAATTACATAATGTTTTTCATGTGTCACTACTGAGGAAGTACTTGCACGATGAGTCCCATGATATCACGAATCAAGCGATAGAAATTCAGAAGGATTTGACTATTATGCTAGCACCAGTCGGAATCCTAAACAGAAAATGATGAGTCTTAAATATTGCATATTTTAGACCCTTAACTTATATTTTTTTATGCTCTTAGTTAGTAGTATTTCACTTTGTTTTACGTCTTTCTTGTGTTTTGTGTATTTTTACAGGTTTGTGGAGAAAATGAAGCATTTCAGGAGATTTGAAGCTTCTGGAGACATTGCGATCGATCGCACGAGATATGCGATCGAGCGCACCTGCCTATGAACATCCCACATCGAAATATTTGAAGTTCAGTGCATCTGCGATCGATCATAGCAGACATGCGATCGAGCGCAAATGAGATTGTGCGCACAAGACATTCGATCGATCGTACCTGCGATTGATCGCACCACATTGCGATCGAGCGCACACGGGCAGTATCCCACATCGAATCTGCAACCCATATTGCTCCGGGTCTTCCCCTATATAAACACCATCTGGCTTCATCATTCAGTGTACAATTCCTGAGCCACTTTGGTGTTTACCGGTGGACGTCCGCTAGCATTCTGGTGGATCCCGAAGGCATTGCTACCACGAGGGGAAGCGCCGCCCGTCAGCGAGTGGAATTTCTCCCATGTAAAGTTATTTATTTCTTTATATTCAGTTGTTTTAGTTTAAATGTTTAGCACTTTTTATTATAGTTTTATAGTTATGAGTGGCTAGACTCTTTAGCTAAGGTTGAAGATGAAGCCCCGCCATTGTTTGGCGTAGTAGTTCATATTTGCTTGTATAAATCTGACAATTTTTAGTATAAATGTTCTATCAATTATTTGAGTTAATCTTATAATTGATTGAGTTTAAATTGTCTGTTGGATATTCCTTGTGTTTCATCTGATGGATACATTGAATGCTTTTCGATTAAATTGGATTTCCTTTGTGATTTGTTAAGAGTGGATACATTGGATGCTTTTGGTTTAGTTGGGATATTCTTTGTTTTTTGTCTTATAGTTGGATTCATAGAATGTTTTGATAGGCTATATTTGTTAGAACATATATGCTTAACTTCGGTTGGGTGGATTCGGAAACCTTAGTGTTTTTAATTATTAGTTTTTAAATCAATTTAGTTTACTTTTAATTTGTTTTCCAAATTATCATATGAAATTCAGGACTAGGTTAAAATAGAGTTAGTTTAGATTAAAAATATACTTTCACAACGCAATTCCCTGTGGATTCGACCTCGCACTTGCACAACGCTATACTGCAAACGACTCATGCGCTTGCGAGTAATTTAAAACTCACAACAAGTTTTTGGCGCCGTTGCCGGGGAATTATTTGGTTTGTGAAAATTTTTGGTCTAAAATGATTTTATTTTTCTACTAGTTAATTATTTTTTTTTTTTGGTTTAAAAAAAAAATTATGTGGATGAATCCAGCGCCGGTTTAATAGTCTTTAGAGGACACCATTAAGGAGTACATGAAAATGACCGGCTCGTCCCTCAATGCTGCCAACACATTCAATGTTGATAGCTGTTCCATCTGTGCTAGTCCCATGCATCTAGCACAGAATTGTCCATCAATGCCAGCTTGTGCCGAGTACCCTATGGAACAAATGAATGCTTTCAATGACTGTTGTTAGGAATCAAATGGATCTTACTCCGAAACATACAATTCAGGGTGGTGGAACCACTCTAATTTTTCATGGGAGCAAAACCAACTGATGAATCAGGGAGGAGCCCTTTATAATCAATACCCTCCCGAATTTCCTCCACCAATACCAAGTTATGCCTATCCAGCACCATCACCCGCTTACCAAGCTCCCATTCAAGCGCCAGCGTCGGTTTCACAGTCATTGGAGGACGCTCTCAATGATTTCATGAAAACGACTAGCCAATGTATGAGTGAAGTGATGAGTGTAACCATAGAAAACACCCAAGCGATTGCCGAGCTAGAGAGTCAAATTGATCAAATCGCAAGTTACGTGGGTGAAGGAGAGGAAAGAAAGTTCCCCAGTCAACCTGATCCTAACCCAAAGGAACAGTTTGCGGTGGGAAATTTATCAACTCCTATACAAGGGCAAGAAAGTGGCAACAAAGAAAAGAGAGATGCTGAGCCATCTATAGCCACACCTATCATTAAGGATCTCCCTAGGTCGTTTTTACCTAAAGCGCCTTACCTTGAGAGATTACAAGCGCCCAAGAAAAGAGAGGAGTTTGAGGATCTCCTGGAGGCATGCTTTGCTCACTTTGGAGAGTACTTGGGCTTAGATAAGTTACTAGAGGAAGTGAATGCCATTTTGGAGTCTGATCCTCAGAAGAGCAGTGAGACGGAGGAGACTATGGATGAATCACGTATTGAGGACCCCCTGAAGGCATGTTTTGCTCAATTTGAAGAGGATTTGGGCTTAGATAAGTTGTTTGAGCAAGCAAATGCTACTTTGGAGTCTGCTCCTATAAAGATCAGTGAGACGGAGGAAACCACAACACCTGAACCTCACAAGAAGGAACTTAAGCCTTTACTGGATAATCTTGAGTATAAGTTCCCAGGTCCAGCAGATTCTTTGCCTATAATTATAGCTTTAGATTTGGGTGATGCTCCAGAGGAGAAATTATTGGACGTCTTAAGAGAGCATCAGGAAGCTATAGGCTGGACTATTGAGGATGTCAAAGGAATCAACCCCTCGTTGGTGATACACATGATACAGTTGGAGGAGAATGCCAAGCCATCGAGGGACCCACAAAGAAGGCTCAACCCTACTTTGCAAGAGGTTGTGAGGTCGGAAGATATTAAGCTGTTACAGGCAGAGATCATTTATCCCATCTCTGATAGCAAGTGGGTGAGCCAAATTCCAGTCGTGCCCAAACGTGCTGAATTTACGGTAGTAAATAAAGACAACAAGTTGGTTTCAACTCGAGTGCAGTCAAGATGGAGAAAGTGTCTAGACTACAGTAAATTGAATGCTGCCACTAGGCCTGATCATTTTCTATTCCCATGTATTGATCAGATGGTAGAGCACTTAGTTGGGCATGTTTACTAATGTTGGATCTGGCTGAAGACGTTAAACTTAGCGCTCATGGGAGGCACCCCACAGCTTATCTTTTCTTTTGTTTATTTATTATTTCGCATTTTTATGATTAATGTTTGTTTCCAGTATTTTTTTTTGTTTTCCAGTTTTTATTTTTCAGGGACAAAGCGTACTTCAGTTCAAGTTTGGGGGTATGCTATGAGCCATATCAGTCCAGATAGTTCTCCATATCTCAGGTCAGCTCTTTCCATATTAGTCACACATTGGGGTCAATGTGTAATTTAAGTTTGGGGGTATGGGAGACACATCACACACTTTGTCCTAATTTGTTGTCTTTTCGTTGTAGAGATAAATGCATGCTCATGTTATCATGAAATTTTGGTTAATCTAAACATTTTCTGTGATGTGATGTCATTGGTGAGCTTAACATTTTGAACACATGATCTGGTGATAAATTTTAAAATTTAGTTACTTAGCTTAGGCATTTGAGAATTCATATGTTTGATTCAATCTAACACGAGCACATTAGCACAAATTATGTGAGGTATGACACGTGATTTTAATGTGTATTTTTCCTTATCTTAACTGAAACTGGATGACTTGTCGGATGAACTCTTGGGCATAGAAAAGCATAATAAAAAAAATAAAAAAAATTTCATTACCAATAAACTTTCTGCTGGGTAACTGGACCTCTTGCCTCAGTAAGCAGTGAGTGTTCACGTCAAAAGGTGGAATTTTGCTTAGTAGTATTAAGGCCAGTTTATTTTTGTAGCCTTTTTGACTCGAGTTAGTAAGTCCTTAGGGGTGTCTGTACACCTAATACCCTAAAACCATCTGGTTTGGGAGTCATTGACTCAACACTCGCTACATGGGTCAATTATAAAGCTTAAGGGAACTAAACATAGCCGTGCCTTATTATTAAAAAAAAAATAACTATGCCTTTTTCATTCATTTTGATGGGAAATTTGGTGAATCTTGAGACATGGAGACCTTACACATTGGAGTTATTTGGAAGCTTCATTTTTATATGCTAATTCACTTTACACAATGTCAGACTTGTGATGCCTTATCCTGCCTTTTGTAAGTAATTAGATTTTAACATTTCTATTCATTGTGAAGATGGGTTTATATTTTTAAGCTTGCTCATGAATGAATATCATGGTGATGTGTGCTCCTTAAATTTTTGGATACCATGAGTGATGACTTTATCTTTATATTCTTTGTTTTTCATTGAGTCTTTTATTTTGTTTTGCTAAGGGACTAGCAAAATATAAGTTTGGGGGTATTTGATGAGTCTTAAATATTGCATATTTTAGACCCTTAACTTATATTTGTTATGCTCTTAGTTAGTAGTATTTCACTTTATTTTACGTCTTTCTTGTATTTTGTGTATTTTTATAGGTTTGTGGAGAAAATGACACATTTCAGGAGATTTGAAGCTTCTGGAGACATTGCGATCGATCGCACGAGATATGCGATCGAGCGCACGAGATATGCGATCGAGCGCACCTGCCTATGAACATGCCACATCGAAATATTTGAAGTTCAGTGCATCTGCAATCGATCGTAGCAGACATGCGATCGAGCGCAAATGAGATCGTGCGCACAAGACATGCGATCGATCGTACCTACGATCGATCGCACCACATTGCGATCGAGCGCACACGGGCAGTATCCCACATCGAATCTGCAACCCATATTGCTCTGGGTCTTCCCCTATATAAACACCATATGGCTTCATCTTTCAGTGTACAATTCCTGAGCCACTTTGGTGTTTATCGGTGGACGTCCGCTAGCATTCTGGTGGATCCCGAAGGCATTGCTACCATGAGGGGAAGCGCCACCCGTCAGCGAGTGGAATTTCTCCCATGTAAAGTTATTTATTTCTTTATATTCAGTTATTTTAGTTTAAATGTTTAGCACTTTTTATTATAGTTTTATAGTTATGAGTGGCTAGACTCTTCAGCTAAGGTTGAAGATGAAGCCCCGCCGTTGTTTGGCGTAGTAGTTCAGATTTGCTTGTACAAATCTGACAATTTTTAGTATAAATGTTCTATCAATTATTTGAGTTAATCTTATAATTGATTGAGTTTAAATTGTCTGTTGGATATTCTTTGTGTTTCATCTGATGGATACATTGAATGCTTTTCGATTAAATTGGATTTCCTTTGTGATTTGTTCAGAGCGGATACATTGGATGCTTTTGGTTTAGTTGGGATATTCTTTGTTTTTTTGTCGTATAGTTGAATTCATGGAATGTTTTGATAGGCTATATTTGTTAGAACATATATGCTTAACTTCGGTTGGGTGGATTCGGAAACCTTAGTGTTTTTAATTATTAGTTTTTAAATCAATTTAGTTTACTTTTAATTTGTTTTCCAAATCATCATATGAAATTCGGAACTAGGTTAAAATAGAGTTAATTTAGATTAAAAATATACTTTCACAACGCAATTCCCTGTGGATTCGACCTCGCACTTGCACAACGCTATACTGCAAACGACTTGTGCGCTTGCGAGTAATTTAAAACTCACAATAGAAAAGAGCAAGTCTTACACAATAAAGTTATTCCTTTGATTCAAGTATTATGGCGCAATAAAGTTGTTGAAGAAGTCACATTGGAGCATGAAGAAATAATGAGGAAGGATTATCCCCAACTCTTTACTTGATTTCAGCAAGGAAATTTTGGGGACAAAATTTCGTAAGGTGGGTAGATTTGTAATATCCGTATTTTAAAAGTTGGGTAAGTGTATATATATACATTTTTTATCAATATGACAAAGAGTTAAATCCCTGAATGGCTGAATGAAGATTTCTGGAGACCAAGGTTGAAAAGCAAAAAAAAAAAAAAAAAAAAAAAGGGTCAACTTTGAACAGTGAAATCGTGGCAGCATGCCTGCTGCCACCGAGATAATTTTTGCTTTGGTATCATGTCTTTTTGTTGCCTAGTGGAGAGAATATAATCATGATGTTTTCTTTAGCCATCATGATGTTTTTGTAATTATCATGCCATTATCTCCAAATCATGGAGACTATTGAAGGAGGGAGCTGCTGAAATTTGCAGCCAAGCTCTACTATATAATGTGTACGAGAGGTTTATGAAGAGAACGCGAAAGAATTTTTGATTAGTTCCAAATATTTCATCTGTGTTCTTAAAACACTTGGGAGTTTAAAGAAAGGTGGAAGGAACAAAATTTTGAGGGTGTTTTCGAAAATATTTCGGGAAGTTATCAAAATAGCAGAAGGTAATAAGGTAATGTTATTTTATCATTTATGAAAGTTTCGGAGGTTAAAATAGAAATTTTTCAAACTGTGCGGTTTATGGAGAAAAGAAGAAATAATAAGAAATTTAAATTCCAATATTATGTCAGGTGTTGGTAGTCAGCGATTGGGAGAAAATTCGAGGAAGATCGGGAAAGGCAAAGAGGTGGCCCACGAGTAGCTTTAAATGCTACGTGGTGAGTTGGATTTACTTTAAGTAGTCTAAATGAAAAATCAATTATTTAGTGATATTATTAATTTTAATTATTTAAGTATGCTTGGGTGATTGATGAAAAATTGATTTATGGGTAGGATAGAAAATTTGGACATGTAGAAATATTTTTCGGTGAGTAGTAATATTTTTTTGGAAATTTATAAGTTTATTTGAGAATACAAGCAATAAATAAATTATTGATGAGACATACTGATGTTTTAGCACGAATTATGACGAGATGAATTTTAGTGGATCTTGTTAAATTTTTATGGATGATTTAAGATGAATTTTTGTGGATCTTGACAAATTCTGATGGACAAGTTGAGATGAAATTTAGTGGATCTGGACAGACTTTAATGAATTATTTGATGTGATTTGGGAAGAGAAGAATCTTGTGGAATTTTTATAATTTGATAAAAAATCTGGATGATTGGATGTAAGAAATTTTAAAGAAACTTTGTTAGATAAAATTTGTGGGTAATTAGGATAGTCAAATTAAGTGATTGGAATCTTTATATTGTTTTTATATTACTGTTTATATTACTGTTTCATATCATTGTTCATGCACATATGCATTAAATAAACCGAAAGAACCGGGAAGGCAACCGGTCTAATGAAATAACCGTGACAGCCGGTGTATGCTGGGATGAAAAAAAATTAAAACCGTGACAGCCGGTATATGCTGGGATGAAAAGTGAAAACCGTGACAGCCGGTATATGCTGGGATGAAAAGTAAAAATCGTGACAGCCGGTATATGCTAGAATTAACCGAGAAGGCAGCCGGTCTGATGAGAATAAAAGAACCGGGAGGGCAGCCGGTCTAAGATAATAATAACCTGTCGACAGGCGGGAAGACGTTCCCATCATAATCATTCATGCATCTGCATCTGTTTTAATTATCGTTGCATTATTTGAAATGATGAGATTTTTGAGATGCTGAGTTGTGGTATATTAATTGTGAATTAAATTATAGATGGCTGAGTCTCATAAAAAGATACAGCTATAATGATGAGATTTTTTTGAGATGCTGAGATGTGATACTCTTTGTGAATTTAATTATAGAAGGTTGAGTTTCATAGAAAGAGACAGTGATAAGACTTATCTAAATGATGGACTTTTTGATATGAACCTCATTACGAGGTAATTAGAAAATAATTGATAGTCTTAAGGTGAACCAATGATTGAGAAGAAGAGATTGATAGTAGAAAGTTGTCATCAGGTTATGCAAAAAATAAATTTTAATATTAAAGGATTATTGATGGAATTTGGAATACTTTCAGTAAATTTAATTCGCTGAGCTTGTGAAGCTCACTCCTCACTGTTCAATGATTTCAGATAGCAATCAAGATAAATAGTCTGGTGGGTTGAGAATTAGACGAGATCTTTTTCTATAAGCCAAGTACGTGTCAATATCCTCAGACAATCGAGTTAAAGACTTGTAAAAATTTTATTGTAAATATTCATGCATTTATGTATTTTTATGTTTAAGTGAATATTAGATTTGTTTACCTCTCCTGTTAATGGAAAGAAAAAAAAAATCTGGTAGTATTATATTTATTGTTGCATATATGTGTCGTGCTTGGATTTTCAAAATGTGATGACACCGTCCAGGGGTGGCCAACCTGGGATGGGTCGTTACAATTCATTCATCTATTTTCTTATATAATTTAATAACAATATTATGTTATCACTACTCATTTCATAATTCCAACCATTTTACAATCTCTTCTTAAATTAATCATCAAACATATCAATATTTCAATAATATATTTAATCATCTCTAGCTTTTCAATTCAACATCATCATTTATCTCATTATGAGGTTCACAACATATAATCAAATAAGTAAATCAATTTTTATCATATCATATTGTCATGTTCCTTTCTCATAAGATTTGTCTCTCGGTGAGACCCATTTGTCTATCAATCATATCACAATCAAGACTGATGCATTAACATCTCAATCAATAATAATCAATATCTAAAATAAATGAAATGCTTGAATTTAAATTATTAACTCGTTTTGGAACGTTTTCCCACATGTCAACATGTTTCAGCTTAGATTGGCTGCCTTCCCGATTATTTTATTTTCAACTATACCGGTTGTCACAATTTCATTTAGACCGCCTGCTTTCCTAGTTATTTTATTTCCATTTAGACCGGCTGCCTTCCCGGTTATTTTATTTCATGCATATACATATGAATAATGATATGAAATATGCATATGAACAATAATATAAAACAAGCATACATTCAGACATTCAATTTAGCTATCTAGCTCTTTCTCAAAATTATTATTTTATCATATTCATTAAATTATCTACTCATATATCATATCAAATTTTCAATCATAAATTTTCAAGAATTTCATTTATCACTTCATTATATATTTAATCAACTCATTATTCTAATAATATTACTTATCATATAATAAATCTTTAACATATCAATTATTCCTATTATACCTATCTACCAACTTTCATCTATCATCCAGTCATAGGTTAATAATTAATTCAAATATCATCACTTTGTATTTCATATTTATCTCGATTGCTAAAAGTAAATTTAACTCATCACGTAGCACTTAGAGCTACCCGTGGATCACCTCCTTGCATTTTCTACTCTTTTTAACAATTTCTCCGATTGTAGATCGTCAATACTTGACATAATATTTATACTAAAATTTCTAATTTATTCTTCAATTTTTCTATAATTCGTACCTTTTAAATTTCTACATCAAATTCCGAGAAATTTTCATGTATATTAAATTTCAAAAATAAAATTCACATTATTACCTTTTGTTTTTTCTTAAAGCTTTCCTTGCCTATCTTTAAAATTCTCCCATAAACCTTCTCAAAATTTTACTTTTTCAACCTTTCTTTCAGTCCTAGATATTTAAAGGAAAAAAATAATTTAAATTAAAAAAAAAGAAACCAAACAAGAATTAATAAAAAAAATAAAATAACACTAAAAAAACTAATTATAACAAAAAAACCGTACCGCCACTAATTCTACTTCTTATTTCCTTATGCTTAGTGTCCATTTTGCATATTTGTATGCAAATTGCAACCTACACCTGGACTAAGCATCCAGGTGTATAACCACTTCCTTATTTTTTTTTCCCCTTTTACAACAATCGTCCAGCTCATCATTTTTTTTCTCTTTCGCTTTTATAGCAAACGCCCAGTTTTATATTTTATTATTATTATTTATTTAATAATAAATTTTTCATATATATAGTATTTTATTTTTATATAATATCTATCGATTTATATTTTTACTCTTACTTTAAGAATACAGTATTATAGATGCGGGAGAGGAATATGAAAGAATGAGAAGGCACGGGTGAGGAAAGAGAGAGGAAGAAAGAGGAGGGGAAGAGAGGAAGAAGGTGGAGGAGTAGGAGGACGGTGGAAGAAAAGGCAGGAGGAGAGAGGAGAGAGGAAGATGGAGAAGGATACAGAGGAGAGGAGAAAGAAGAAGAAATTGTGGGAGATGGGTGAAGAAGAAAATGAGGCTGATGGGAAAAATCGGATTGGGTAAAAATTTCTAGTCCCAAAACTTGGGATTAAGTCTATCCCAAAAGGTGATTGGAACAGATTTTGTGAGATAGAGATTAATTTTATCTCTTATTAATTCCAGATGCACAATAAACAATTGAAATCAAATATAAACAAAAGATTAAGATAAGATTAGATTAATCTTACCCCACCGCTATCCTTGATACCAAACTAGCAATTAAAATACATTTCTTTTTTGGCGTAAAAAAATGTTTCTCTTTTATGATATGGACAAGTGTTAAGAAAAGTAAACGAATTGGTGGCCACGAGTTCACCAAGAATTATGTCCATTCACAATTTCACGTTGCGAACATCGATGTATCCATTAAATCAATCCCTAGTTCGATGTGTACACGCTTTTTTTTTTTTTTTTTTTTTTCAGCATTACTATTGTGGCCAATTACCAACTTACATAGGATGCCATTGTGTGGTCCATGATTATCAAGTTTCACTCGATTCTTTTCGTTTAATTGATTTTGTCTCGTTTCTTTTTTTTCTTTTTCCTCGAATTTTTTTTTTCTCTATGAAATGATTTGAAAGAGTTTATAAAAAAATAATTTTATCAAATTCATTAACTTGGATCATTGAAATAAACAATTATAAGCTTCATTAATAAAAAAAAAGGATAAATATCTGATATAAATTGTAAATTATTATTAATTTTATTTTCATCCAAAATGTTTGTTTTAACATGTGTCAAGTGTTGGGTGATGTTTATTTTGGTGTGACAAATTTATGATTGTTTATGAAATGATTTTTATTTTCTATATGAGTGCTGTTGTTGGCTTTTTAAAAAATTATTATTGATACTATTTTTATTTGTTTTAATTTATAATAATATCTTTAACTGAAGTTAGATACTTTGAAAATACAATTTAATTAGAGATATTATTGTAAGTTTTAAATATAAATGAAATAAAAAGAGTGTTTCAATTTTTGGAGTGCCAATAACATCACCAAATAAATAAAAATTAGGCCAAACATTTCAAAAAATGATTTAATGATTTTTGAAAAGACAAAAATTGAAAGAAAAAAAAAAGCTATAAAAATTAAATTTATGTAAAAATAGTTGTTTTACTAAACACAAAACAAATTTTACTTTAATAATCGTTTTATTAAAAACTGTTTCAAAAATCATTTTGACAACAGTCGGGTTAAATCTAAATTCACTTCAAACAACTAATTAGTCTCTTAATTTTGGTTATTTATATTTTAATCATAATGAAAATTAACAGTTTCCTCTGATATCTATTTATATCTCAGTGCCTTAGGGACCATAACCTTAACAGTTTCCTCACACATGTGCATTGGGTCTTTGGCCCATTAACAAAGACCCATACCACATCGGACTTCTACATATAAGGTGGCCCATACTAAAGAACCTTGATACTTTGGAGACCCATAAAAATTATATCACTTAATTGGGTTCTTTATTAGATAACAGGTCTATATGTACAATGTTATAACATATCTGAACCCAAAATTCCAACAATCTCCCACTTGGGTTACATATGTTATCCTTTGTATTGTACATGAAGATAACCTTAATTGAGCTCATTTGCGCTATCTAAACCAAAATATCCAACAACAATCTGGTCTATTAACCATATCAATGTAGGATCAAAGCGGCTTCTATCACATTTATCGTAGCAAGACCCATCAATGGTCATAACACTAAAACAATTAACAACATAGATCTAGTATTGATGTACAGCATGGAAATTACATGAAATGTGATCTTAAACATGTCAATTTCCAACTGGTCCTCCATATGACTCAAAAGAATCATATAAAATACTTTCAAACATTAAATGCAAAACTGCAATGAAAGTCATCGTAGAGTAATCAACATAACCATGTCAATTAAGCAAAAGTAAAAGGCTAAATACAAACTCCCACTATACGGGCATATGGTCCAAAAGAACAACACCCATGTGAGCAACATGCTCATGAAACACTATGGGTGGCAAACCCTTAGTAAGCAGATCCGTAATCATAGAGTTTGTACTGATATGCTCAATTGACACTTGAGAATTATAGACTCTCTCTTTGACAACCAGAAACTTGATGTCAATATGCTTTGACATCGACAAGCTTCGGTTGTTCTTGGAATACAACTTAGCAACCTTATTATCACAATAAATCATTAATGGTGTATCAATGTCATCAACCGTGCGCAACCCAGTGATAAAATTTCACAGCCATATTCCCTGATTTAATGCCTCATGGCAAGCTATGAACTCTGCCTCCATGGTGGAAGTAGCTATGAGTGACTATTTCACACTCTTCCATGATATAGCTCATCCAGGTAACATAAAGACATAGCCAGAAGTGGATCTCCTGCTATCGAGACACTCAGCAAAATCGGAGTCTGAATACCCAACGATCTCCAAAAGATTCGATCTCTAATATGTGAACATATAATCCTTCATTCTCTATAGATATCTCATAACCCGTTTAGCTGTTTTCCAATGATCCACACCCGAGTTACTCAAATATCTGCCTAGCATTCCAACAATTTACGCAATGTTTGGTCACGTACACACATGTGCATACATGAGACTTCCAACAGCTGAAGCATAGGGATATTTCTCCATTTCCTTCTTCTCAAGTTCATTTTCTGGACATTAGAGCAAATTGAACTTATCACCCTTTGCCACGGGTGTGTTTTCTGGTGCACAATCACTCATGTTAAATCTACTTAGCACTTTATCAATATAGGCCTTCTGTGATAGTCCAAGTATACATCTGGACCGATCTCTATGGATCTGTATACCCAAAACAAAGGACGCATCACCAAGATTTTTCATTTCAAATTTACTCGATAGAAATCTATTGGTTTCATGCAATAGGCCTATATCGCTGCTTGCCAGTAGAATGTCGTCTACATATAGCACCAGGATAATCAATTTGCTCTCATTGAACTTGAGATATACACTGATCAACGGTATTTTCCTTAAATCTAAATGATGTAATCACCTGATCGAATTTCCTATACCATTACCGGGATGCCTGTTTTAAGCCATAAATAGACTTCTTAAGCTTGCATACAAGATACTTTGAATCTTTGGACTCAAATTTCTCCAGTTGCACCATGTATATTGTTTCTTCAATGTTTCCATTGAGAAATGCTATTTTAACGTCCATTTGATGTAGCTCCAAATCATAGTGAGCTATAAGTGCCATAATGATTCTAAAGGAATCTTTCGTCGAAACCGGCGAAAAAGTCTCTTTATAATCAATACCTTTCTTTTGAGTGAAACCTTTGGCGACTAGGCGGGCCTTATACCTTTCAATGTTTCATTTCGAATCCCGTTTGGTTTTAAATATCCATTTGCAACCAATCGGTTTCGCACCTTTGGGCAACTCTACTAAGTCCCAAACACCATTGTCATCCATTGATTTCATCTCATCCTTCATGGCTTCAATCCACTTTTCAGAATTTGGACATTGTGTGACTTGACTAAAAGAAGTTGGATCATCTTTCAGACCCATATCAAATTCATGTTCTTGGAGATACACGACATAATCAGTTGAAATCGCGTTTCTCCTTTCTCTAATAGATCTCCTTAATGGCACTTCCACTTGAGGTTGTTACAGTACCTCTTGATGAACCTCAGGCGGTTCCTGATTTTGAGTAGGTGAAAATTCAGGTTCGTCATCAATGCGTTGGATCTCTGGATTTGCATTTTGAATAACATCAAGTATGAATACCTGAACGTTTTCAGTTGCAACAACAGGAATGTAAACACATTCCTATTCAAAATTAACTTGCCTGAGTTGGTATCTCCCACTTAACTCAACATCCTCAATGAACTTGGCATTGCCCGTTTCGAAAAAGGATCTATTAGAGGAATCATAAAATTTGAAACCCCTTAATCTTTCAGAGTATCCAACAAAATAGCAGCTAACGGTCCTTGAGTCCAGCTTATTCTTATTTGGCTTATAAGGTCGAGCCTCAGCTGGACATCACCAAACATACAAATGCCTAATTCTAGGCTTTTTGCCTGTCAATAACTCGTATGGGGTTTTAGCTACTGCTTTACTTGGAACTCTGTTCAAGATGTAAACTACAGTCTTAATGACTTCACCCCAAAGCGATTCTGGCAAAGAAGAATGACTAATCATACTTCTTACAATATCCTTTAAGGTTCAGTTTCGTCTCTCAGCTACACCATTTTGACTAGGAGTCTCTGGCATGGTGTATTGAGGAACGATCCCACATTCCATCAAAAATTTGGCGAAGGGTTCGAGATGTTATTCACCTGATCCATCATATCTACCGTAGTATTCACCTCCACGGTCAGATTTGACAACCTTAATTTTCTTGCCTAATTGATTTTCAACTTCAACTTTGAAATTCTTGAACACGTCTATAGATCGAGACTTCTCATGAATTAAATAAAGATAGTCATACCTGGAGTAGTCATCTATGAAAGTGATAAAATATTGTTGTCAATTCCAAGAAGCTGTGGAGAATGGACCACAAATATCCATATGTATCAATTCTAAGACACTGTTACTCCTATTAGCACCTTTATTTTTAACATTTGTTTGTTTTCCCTTAATGCACTCAATGCAGACTTCAAAATATGACAAATCTAAGGGATCAAGAATTCCTTCTGACACAAGTCTTTGAATCTTTTGTTTAGAAATATATCCTAAACGCTTGTGCCATAACATTAATGAATTCTCATTTGTTAATATGTGCTTAGTACCAACATTACTGGTATGCAAGGATTCATTTTCTTTGGAGGTAATCATATCTAGTTTATATAAATTATCAATTAAAGAACCGATATCAAACAAATTTGAATTCTGAAATAGACTAAACTTTTTATTTCCAAATGAACAAGAAAAACCTGATGTGTCCAAACATGAAATAGAAACCAAATTCCATCTAAAAGATGGTACATAAAAAGTCTTATCCAAATCCAAATTACAACCATATTCCAATTGTAATCTAAATAAACAAACTGCCTCCACATGAGCTCTTTCATCATTTCCTATATAGATGAATCTTTCAGCAACAGTTGGTGTTCGGCTCTTTATACACCCCTGCATAGAAACACTTATGTGAATAGTTGCACCTTTATCTATCCACCAAGAGTTCTTAGGGATTCAGCATGGGTGTATACTGAGTTGTTCCTTAAGAGAGCATGAGGGCTGTGGAGATCGATAACCACACAGGACCTAGGGCTTAGTCTGCTCCCGGTTTCCCATGTTGATTAACTCGGGAATCCGGTGTGGATATCCCTTGTTACTAATGTCGAACCCAGGACTTGGTCATCCGAATTGATCCGACTAACCTATCCATACCACATGTATATGTTGATCAGGCACACACATACGAGGAATTTAAATATAAACAGGTATTAATCAAGTTAAACATTGAGACAAAGCTATAGTAAAGATAGTCAATGAATAGATATGTGGAAAAGTATAACTAGGGCTTCAATCGAGCCCTATAGGTGTTTAGTTACACATGCTAAGTAGAATAAACATGCTAAACATTATGAAAATAAAAACTGAAAACTAAAACCGAATAAGACTGGGGAGACGAGTCGTCAATTCCTCCCCTAAGCTCTCTACTTCGAGTCTAGAACAAAAGATGATCTATTATGTGTTTTTACAAGGCTATTTATAGGGTCCCGAAACCCTAATTCCTATTTGGAGTCGGAGAACTTCTTTCCAATTCTGGCTTCTGTCGCCTCTGGAGTGATTGCACTCGAGTGTATGCGGGTTGCGCTTGAGCGCAGGTGTGCGCTCGAGCCTTCTTCAAGTGCGCTCTTGTCTTTGTGCGCTCGATCTCAATGAGGTGCGCTCGAGCGCACCTTGCTAGTTGACAGAAATTCATTTTTGCCCCTAAAAGCTCCAATTTATTATCTTTTTGTCCAAGTCCTGAGAAAAACACATAAAATACGAAAATGAAGTAAAATTCATATAATTAGCTAGGTAAAGAGTCTAACAAGTGTAAAGTATGGGGCTTAAATATGACTATTTAAGCACCTATCACACCCCCAAACTTACATATTATTAGTCCCTTAGCAATACAAAACTAAAGACTATGCTAAAACAAAACGTTGAAAGATAAATTCCTTCTCATGATACTCAAAAATTTGAGTTGTGCATAAAAAATATGATAACCGTTCATGAGTAAGCTTAAAATAAAAACACATTTTGGATTGTAAGAGGACTTTCAAAAGTTTTATGTTGCTTACCTAAGGTTGGCTTAAGGCATCGCAAGTTTGATTTGTGTATGATGAGTTAGCACATATAAGACGAGACTTCCATATAACTTTAGTGTATAGTGTTTCGGTGCCCAAATCTTTATCGAATTTCTTGTTAAAGAGAACAAAATGGCATAATACTTGCTTTTCTTTTTCTTTTATCATGCGATCTTTGCCATGTTGAGTTCCATCGAGCTTTCTATTTGACCATTGTAACGAGTGTTTGGCCAATGACTCCCAAACCAGATGGTTTTAGAGCATTAGGTGTAAAAACACCCCTAAGGACTTACTAACTCAAGTAAAAAAGGCTATAGAACTAACATGTTTTTATACTTTTTAATGAAATTCTCACCTTTTGACGTGAATGCTCAATGCTTACTGAGGTAAGAGGCCCAGTTACTCAGTGGAAATCTCCATTATGATCATTAAGGGTTTACTTCCCACCTTTTGTCGTGAACATTCAATGCTTACTGAGGTAAGAGGCCCAGTTACTCAGTGAAAAGTTCTTAATGATTTTTAGAAGCTTTTGAATTTCTTTTTGCATGATGATTATTTTTCTTTATTTTTATTATGCCAAAGGGTTCTTTTCAACAAGTTATCCGATTAAAGTTTAGGTAATGGAAACAATACAGAAGAGTTATATGTCATACCTCACACAAATGTGTGCTAAATGTGCTTGTGCAAATTTGGATCAAACTCGTGAGTTTTTAGGTGCCTTGAGGTAGGTAACTAAACTTTGTAAAACTCCTATTGCAAGACTATGTGTTCTAGCTTTTAAGCTTACTAATGAAGTGTTATCAAAATTTTTTAATTTAACCAAAATTTTTGTTTATCAAAAGAACATGCATTTATCTTCCTAAAAAACTGGGACTTAGTGTGTGCGCATGTGTTTTAAGTGCATATGTGATAGTATCTAGTATCTCCCACTACCCCCAAACTTAAAATGCACATTGTCCCCAATGTGTGTGGCATGGAAATATCTGACCTGAGAGATGGAGAACTAGGTTGTTTGCTTGCTTGTATATGCCCCCAAACTTGAACTGGATGCACACACTAAGTACCTTACAAAGGAAAACAAACGTTGTTCCAGAAAACAAAATATAAATAGTAGATATGTAAATATGATTATAAATAAACGAAAAGTACTAAAATAAAAAGGATATGTCTAAGGTGCCTCCCATGAGCGCTAAGTTTAATGTCTTCAGCCAGACGGGGTATCTCCTCATTGCTGATCATCAGTGGGTGCTGTCGAGAAGGTATCGGGTGCAGGAGGTAAATGGTTAATGATGGCCTGCAGCATCGCCTCCTTTCGTGTGAACTGTGCCTTTAACCTATCGATCCACTGATAGATCAAATGAGCTACCTCACGATCCTCTCGACGAATGTCGGATAGCTCACAGCAGAAAGAAGATAACTCATCTAGAAGATGCTGATACTCTATGGAGCCCATGTCTGTATGATCCCCCTCCCATGAAGGGCTCACCGGTGGATGCTCGGCCTCTATTGGATCATCTGCTATCGGATAATTGGCAACAGACTCGGCAGGAGGAATCTCTGCCCTGGGTCCTCGAGGCATGTGTGACTGGCTGAGGCTCCACTGTGCTCTCCCAAAGAAAAGATGGTCACTAACCGGGCCATCTACACAGGATCCTTGAATTCCCTTCTTCTTGAAGATATGACTGAGTAAGAAGGGGAAAAGAAGACCTCAAGCATTAGCTGTGGTCATCTACCAGTTATGTACCCCATCCCAAAACTTGTGAATCTAACTCTATATGACTGCTGGGATGGAGTAACAATGACCCCGGTGAAAAGCATAGAGGGCTTGTAAGAACTGATCTCGCCTCTGTGTCTTGTGCCTAATAGGATACACATTCCACTGTAAGACTGAGTCGATGAACCATAGACGGGGTGGCAACCTCGATCGGTTCCCTGCATTGTTATGGCGGTCAGCATACTACCCCGCACACATGTCCTCAATGATGTATGGGAGAGGGAATGAGTCAAGCTGCTCCTCTATATGGCTGTCCTCGGGTGGGGACTCATCACAGCAGTGTAGAGAGCTGGCTATGTCAGTGGTGGTTAGGTCGATGAATCGACCCTGGACTGAAGAAGATAAGATCTCTTACCTGGTGCAGTCACAGGTCAGGTTCTCATAGAAACTGACCATGAATCGAATATATGCTGTCGAGTAGGCCGGCTTAAATAGCCGCTTAAGTCCTTGGCGCTTGAATTCTTGGACTGCCCACCTCGTGGCGTCCAAAGTCTTGAAGTCCTCTTTGATATTACATGTAGTCTTAAATAGTACCTCATGCTGTTCGAAGCTGGGCCGGGATGTCGGATGACGACTGCTTGCAGCTTGGGATGTTTGCACTCGATCGCTTGGTATTATACGCTCGATCGCACAAGGAGTAATGTGTTCGATCATTAGTGCCTAGCGCTCGATCGCTCTTGGTCAGGCACTTTGTCGAACACTTGATGTGCACCAAAATCAAAAGCTGTAGAACGTTTCATACCCTTGATTCAAACCTTCTACAAATTTAAGGATACCCGATCAATACATAAGAATAACATATATCTAGATAATGTATATGCATATTGAAGTTCAAAATTCATGTGTGTGAGTATTTAAGAAAAACCAAACCAAAAGGAATATGTGTACACCTTGTGTGTGGAGGAGGGTAACGTATATACAAGGAAATGTGGTGGATCGGTGGTGGTGTGGTGGATGAGGCTTGAGTGCAGTGATCATGCACGACTTAGGGCGAAAGGAAGCAAGTGCGATTTTTAGGGTGTATGGTGCACTAGAGCGTAAATAAGAGAAAGAAAGGAAGCTGTGTATAATATGTACGTGCACTCCCTGCCCCGATTGCACTCGAGCGCATTTGCTGAGTGCACAAAGTATTGCGCTTGTTCGCAATGCAAGGCGAGGTGGCGCTCAAGCGCATGAGGTATGCGCTCGATCGCATGCCAGAAATTTGATATATTGTAAAAAGCATAATGAAATGAGGAGAAACAAAAAAATATGGAAATGATACAGTCTTACCAAGTTGTAGTGGCTTCAGTACCACTTACCGTGATAGAGGCATTTGAGCTATAAAATGAACAATTGGATTTGCTCAAGTGCTCTCTATGGTGACTATTAAGGCTATGTTTTGTGAAGAGGGCACATAGGGCCCTCATCAGGTGAGTCTAGTGTATTTGACAGCTACTTTGTTTCCAATTGTGGTGTCTGGTATTTAAAACAAGGAGAAACAATGTTAGTAAGTGCTAGATTTTTAACATTATACTTACTTGAGAGTTTGGGTATGATCTTGAGGGTGTGCATAGCTCCATGAGTATTTGAGTTTACCTTGTCTTTTTCTGGCCTACTGTTTAATCTTGTAATGGTATGGCTAGGGATGGTCCTTGATGGATTAGGGAATTGGGCTTTAGACACTTTCTCATTAATACCATGTATGAAGTTTACATTATGACACTTATCACTAGTCTCAGGGCGGTTTATGGTATTAAAGATTTTAAACTCCATCTCCTCATTATTTACTCTCATTATGACAATACCTCTTTTTACATTAATGTTTGTGTCAGCAGTGATCATAAATGGTCTCTCTAGAATGATAGGGAGTGGTACAGGCATCTGGCACTCCTCTATGTCTAATACAATAAAATCAGCAGGTAAAATAAATTTACCTACTTGATGAGAGTCATAAAATGCATCTAAACAATACTTAATTGTTAACATTTTAGGGTTGATCTTGGTCGTAATCGCACTTTTACATGTTGATAACTCTAAAGTGATATTCATAAATCATTGACTTAATTCGATGCATTTTCAGGTGCTTTGAGTACAAAAGAGATAATAAAGCGATCCATGTTTAAAGCACCAAAAGATCTTGGGTGTCGGTGCTCGTTTTTGTCTAAGGTTTAGACGTGTCCAAATATGATTCAAAGATGGTTAAACTCTAAACTAAGGCTGGATTAATAAAGTACAGTAAGTTAAAAGACTGCACACAAGTGTGTGCATCACTTTGGAGCAAGTTAAGGGTAGGCACACTAGTGTGTGCACTTCTGCATACAAGCTGAAGAAGTTTCACTGAATTGCCAGAATTTCCCGTACAGATCAATCATCTTTGCAGATTAAACTGTATTGATGTAGGAAGAACCAGATGATGAGCCATATACGCTTAGAAAGATCCGGAAGTCTATTTTCTGGAGAATTTTACGGTTCGTAAAAAGGATTTTTCTAGAGAAAGTTATGGCAGTTTTAGTGGAAACAGTTCAGGCCAGCACAGCAGGCCCAGACGCACAGCAGGCCCAGGCGCACAGCACGGCCCACTCGCCTCTTGACCGGATTAGGGCAAGCAAATGACATTCTCCAATACCAAAACACCCCCCTCATGCTCTATAAATATATCTTTATGGAGTGTGCAGCTGGGTATTGAAGAGAGAAAGCAAGGAAGAGAGAAAAAAGAGAGGATTCAAGGGATTCAAATCCAGCATTCTTCCATTTTATTTCTAAGTTTTCTTTGGTTGCAAATCAAGGGGAGAACATCCATATTGTTCATCCACCTTGAACTCCATGGCCAAATCAAGGGGAAAACATCCTTATTGTTCTTCCACCTTGATTTCCATGGCCAACTAATCATTTTACAAGGGAAAGGGATGAATCTTTAGGGATTTCTTGTTCTTTATTTCTTGTTCTTGATTCAGTTGTATGGATTTATTGTTAAATATTGTTTATGAATTATTCATTGATTAAGTAAGAAGATTTGAGTTCATGTGATAGATGTACTTCTTATTCTTCTTCTTTTAGACTCTCTTAATCCGGTGATTGCATCCTTCTCCTCCATTGAGGTTGCTTGGATGTGATTGATTCCGGTAGATTTATCTTATTGATTGTCCATTATTGCGATATTGTCTTTTAAGATGTATTGTCATTTCTTGATAATCTTTAAGATCGGTCATGTGTGCATGAACCGAAATCAATGATTAATTCGTAGCAATTATATAAGAATTGGAAATGTGCTTGATTGAATATATTCCGATTGCTTGTTTGGGAGTTGAAACTTGCAATCGAGATAAAATCAATTGAATCAAGAGTGGAAATAGGGAACAAACCTAAGGAGGATTCCCGGAACCTTGTTATTTCTCATTTATATTTCATTTACATTTACGCAATTTTCCTTTACATTATTTCACCATCAAAGCTTAAAAATCTTGAGTTTAACTTTTATCGTTCGTTTTAAGGTTCACACATTTTCCTTTGTACTTAACTTGTTTCCCTGTGGAATCGGCACCCCAAAGCCGTACTACAATAACCGTGTTATACTTTGGGCGTAATCAAATTTTGGCACCGTTGCCGGGGAAACGCTCTTAAGTATAAGGAAACTTGTCAACTTTTAGTGTGACGGTAAAAAAAAAAAAAAACCAAAAAAAAAATCGTAAATATTTTTCTTTTCAGCAGTTTGTAAATACGGCAATATTATTCCTTTACTTTTGTTTTGATTTTCTAATTTTCTTTTATTATTCTGTTTTTATTTATCTGTTTATTATTTTATTCTGTTTTTATTTACCTGTTTTTATTTATTTGTTTATTATTCTGTTTTATTTATCTGTTTATTATTCTGTTTTTATTTATCTGTTTATTATTCTGTTTTTATTTATTTGTTTATTATTCTGTTTTTATTTATCTGTTTATTATTTTGTTTTTATTTATCTGTTTATTATTCTGTTTTTATTTATTTGTTTATTATTCTGTTTTATTTATTTGTTTATTTATTTGTTTTATTTATTTATTCCCCCTCTAAATTAATTGGTGCATGCTTAGACCGAGAGATTCGCGAGGTAGATTCATTAGAGGACCCGAATTAGAGTTACCCTCTCCTTCCACCTCCATTGGTGAAACCTCGCCTAGATCAAACCATAGTGCACCCCCATCAGAGAATTTAGAGGATTTTGTTAACATGGCTGAAAATCCTAATGAGAATGGTACTAGGACACTTAAAGATTACCTACATCCTAGCCGGACAGCCACACCATCGTGCATTATGTTTCCAGCCAATACCCGTCATCAAGATTTTAAAACAGGGATGATACAACTTCTCCCTACTTTTCATGGCATGGAAAACGAGAACCCCTATGTGCACATTAGAGAATTTGAGGAAGTAGTTGCGACTTTCCATAGTCACGATGCAACTGATGATATCGTGAGACTCAAGTTTTTTCCTTTCTCCTTAAAGGATAAAGCTAAGAGTTGGTTATACTCGCTGAGACCACGATCAATTGGGTCATGGAATGAGATGACCCAAGTCTTTTTTAACAAGTACTTCCCTCAACATAAGACTAACGCTTTGAAAAGACAAATCTCCACCTTTGCACAAAAGGAAAACGAGACTTTGTATCAGTCTTGGGAGAAATTTAAAGAGCTGTTAAGTATGTGTCCACATCATGGGTACGAAAATTGGCGTTTAGTGAGCTATTTCTATGAGGGTCTTACCTATAGAGAACGTCAATTTGTTGAGATGATGTGTAATGGAGAATTTCTGCAAAAAGACCCTGATGAGGCTATTGAGTATCTCAATGAGCTTGTTGAGAAAGCTCACACATGGACTGGACCTAGTGCTACTGAGAGCACAAATAGGTCACGACCTAGTGGTGGAGGAATCTACCATCTTAGGGAAAAGGATAACCTCAAGGCCAAGGTCGAAATCCTTACTAGAGAGTTGGAGGCATTAAAAACGAAAAAACCAACACACATAGTTAATCAGGCCGAACCTTTAGAATTATGTTTTGTGTGTGGCGGGGTTGATCATCCCGCCCAAGATTGTCCCACTTTTGTTGACATGAGAGGGCTGTACGAGGAACAATGCAATACCTTAGGCATGTACAAGAAGCCCTCAGCACCCTTCTCTAACACTTATAATCCGGGGTGGCGAAATCACCCCAACTTCAGTTGAAAATCTGAAAATCAGCAGCATGTGCAACCCCCTAGATCGTACCCAGCACCTTATCATGCACCCTCATCTTCTAGGAACTCTTTAGAAGACTCCTTACATACTTTTATAGAAGCACAAGGCAAGACAAACCAAAAGTGTGAGGCATTAATTACACAGTTGGTTGAGGAAAACAAAGAAATAAGGAGCCAAGTGTCTAAATTAATGAACTCCTTGAGTGTGACTGAGCGAGGTAAATTCCCTGCTCAAGCTCAGTCCATACCTCACGGTCAACATATGGCACAAGAAAATGTGAAAAATGTAAATGCCATTGTGACCCGAAGAGGTAAGTCACTATACATTCCACCAGAGAATAAACCCGAGAATGTGAAGGGTCAAACCAGTAGTGAGACCAAGTTGCCTAAAGACCCTGAAGTGACCCAAAGTCCTGTTAAGGCCCCATTCCCCCAAGCCTTAAAATCCAACAAGAAAAATCTGGAAATGAATGATGAAATCCTTGAGAACTTAAGGCAAGTGAAACTTAATCTTCCCCTTTTGCATGTGATTAAACAAGTCCCCACCTATGCAAAAGTTCTCAAAGATTTATGCACAATTAAGAGGAAACATCATGTCAAGAAAACAACTTTCCTAACTGAGCAAGTTAGTGCACTAATTGAGCAAAGAATTCCCTCGAAATACAAAGATCCGGGCTGTCCTACCATTGCTTGCAGCATTGAAAATCATGAGGTTGGACAAGCCTTACTAGATCTGGGAGCTAGTGTAAACCTGATGCCATTTTCAATTTACTTACAGCTGGGGTTAGGAGAAATCAAACCAACCGGCGTGGTATTACAATTGGCTGATCGCTCAGTCAAGGTACCCCGAGGTGTGGTTGAGGATGTTTTGATTCAAATTGATAAATTTTATTATCCTGTTGATTTCTTAATTCTTGATACTACTTCTGCTGTAGACACTAACTCTAAAATTCCTTTGATTTTGGATAGACCTTTTCTTGCTACTGCAAATGCTCTAATAAATTGTAGGAATGGTCTCATGAAACTGTCCTTTGGCAACATGACCCTTGAAGTAAATATTTTCAATGTTGCAAAACAGCCCGAAGATGAGGACGAAAACCACCAGCTTTACATGATCGAGTCACTCGTCAATGAGGGAGTTTTCTTAACTCATGATTATGACCCTCTTGAAAATTTTCTTGTTAATTCTGAGATAGATTTATTTGATGATAAAACTGATATAATTGATATATGTGTTGTTTTTGACAAATCTCAGGATTATGAAAATCGGGCATGGCAACCAAGGTTTGAGGAGCTGCCCGAAAGAAGCAAGACTCAAGTCCCCTCAAGTGTGGAAGCACCTAAAGTCGAATTGAAGCCACTACCTAAGGGTCTAAAACATGTATTTCTCGGTCCAGGTGATACCTTTCCTGTTATAATTTCTTCTGAATTAACTGAGACCCAAGGTAAGAGATTAATTCAAACTTTAAATGAACACAAATCAGCCTTGGGATGGAGCATGGCTGATTTAAAGGGAATTAGTCCCCTAATCTGCTCCCATAAAATAAATCTGGATGAAGGAACCAGTCCTCGTAGAGACCCTCAACGTAGGCTTAACCCCACTATGAAAGAAGTAGTGAAAAATGAAGTACTGAAACTATTAGATGCGGGTATTATATATCCTATAGCTGATAGTAAGTGGGTAAGCCCTACGCAAGTCGTCCCGAAAAAGTCCGGAGTCACTGTGATAAAAAATGATCTAGGAGAGTTAGTCCCTACCAAACTTGTGAACGGGTGGCGTGTGTGCATTGATTACAGAAAATTAAATGCTGCCACCAAGAAAGACCATTTCCCACTCCCTTTTATTGATCAAATTCTTGAGCGTGTAGCTGGTCATCCCTTCTACTGTTTTCTAGATGGTTATTCTGGTTACTATCAAATAGAAATTGCATTAGAAGACCAAGAAAAGACCACCTTTACTTGTCCCTTTGGCACCTATGCTTTTCGTAGAATGCCATTCGGATTATGTAACGCCCCTGCTACTTTTCAACGCTGCATGATGAGCATTTTTAGTGACATGGTTGAAAATTGCATGGAGGTTTTTATGGATGACCTAACTGTTTTTGGATCTTCATTTGAAACATGCTTAATGAATTTAGAAAGAGTATTAATTCGCTGTGAGGAAAAAGAATTGGTTTTAAATTGGGAAAAGTGCCATTTCATGGTACCATCCGGTATTGTCTTAGGGCATATTGTCTCTTCTAAAGGAATAGAGGTTGATCAATCTAAGATTGAGTTAATCTCTAAGTTGTCTGCCCCTAAGACAATAAAGGATGTGAGATCTTTCCTTGGTCATGCTGGTTTTTATAGGAGATTCATACAAAATTTTTCAAAAATATCTAGACCACTATGCGCCCTCCTAGTTAAAGATACCCCCTTTGAGTGGAGTCAAGCTTGTCAAGAGGCCTTTAAAACATTGATTGGCAAGCTTACTTCCGCACCTATAATGCAGTCGCCAGATTGGACTTTACCTTTTGAAATCATGTGCGATGCTAGTGACTACGCTGTAGGTGCTGTTCTTGGACAGCGAAGGGAAGGTAAACCTTTTGTCATTTACTATGCTAGTAAGACTTTAAATAGTGCTCAAATGAATTACTCTACAACTGAAAAAGAGTTGCTAGCTGTAGTATTTGCTTTAGATAAATTTCGTGCTCATCTAATTGGTTCTCCTATCCTTATTTTTACAGATCATGCAGCCCTCAAGTATCTTCTTACGAAGAAGGATGCTAAGGCACGACTAATCCGATGGATCCTCCTTTTGCAAGAATTTGATATCACCATCAAGGATAAAAAAAGAGTGGAGAACGTAGTAGCTGACCATTTATCCAGACTCACTTTTGAGGACACTTGTGATGACATGCCAATCAAAGATGATTTTCCCGATGAGCAATTACTTTCCATTACTTCTCTACCATGGTTTGCTCACATCGTAAATTATTTGGCTACAGGTGAGATACCTATGGATTGGAGCGCTCAAGACAAGAGGAAATTCTTATATGAGGTACGTAATTTTTATTGGGATGACCCCTATCTTTTCAAGTACTGCCCTGACCAAATTCTAAGGCGTTGCATCCCTAATGAAGAGATTTCGAGTGTCTTAGAATTTTGTCACTCCCAAGCTTGTGGAGGCCACTTTTCGATGAAAAAAACCGCTGCAAAAATTTTGCAGTGTAGATTTTATTGGCCTACTTTGTTTAAAGATACAAACACCTATTGTCGCTCTTGTGAAAGATGTCAAAAGTTAGGAGCTGTGTCTCGCCGAAATATGATGCCCTTGAACCCTATTTTAGTGATTGAAATCTTTGATTGTTGGGGCATCGATTTCATGGGACCCTTCCCTCCTTCCTTCGGGTACCAGTATATCATTGTAGTAATAGATTATGTATCCAAGTGGGTAGAGGCAGCAGCTTGTCGAAACAATGATAATGGAACGGTGATTAAATTCCTTAAAGAAAATGTGTTATCTCGATTTGGTACACCACGTGCTATAATTAGTGATCGAGGTACACATTTTTGCAACCGTTCCTTTGAAGCTTTAATGAAAAAATTTGGGGTATTACATAAAATCTCTACTGCCTATCATCCTTAGACTAGTGGACAAGTAGAGCTTGCTAATAGTGAGATTAAACAAATTTTAGAAAAAACGGTTAACCCCGATCGCAAAGATTGGTCTTTGAGACTAACTGATGCGCTTTGGGCTTACCGTACAGCCTTTAAAACTCCCTTAGGTATGTCACCCTATCGGCTTGTTTTTGGAAAGCCTTGCCACTTACCCGTGGAGCTCGAGCATCGAGCTTATTGGGCCATCAAGTCTTTCAATTTTGACATGGGCGAAGCGGGTAAACTTCGAAAATATCAGCTGACCGAGTTAGAAGAATTAAGAAACGATGCTTATGAAAATTCTAGAATCTATAAGGCTAAGATGAAAGTATTCCATGATAAAAACATTTTGAGGAAAACATTTAAACCCAATGATCGGGTATTCTTATACGACTCTAGACTTCATAAGCATCCTGGAAAACTTCGGTCAAGATAGACCGGCCCTTTTATAGTAAAAAATGTTTTTGAAAATGGGGCGGTAGAAATTGAGGATAATAGAGATGGTCGGGTCTTTAAAGTAAACGGTCAACGACTTAAGATCTTAATTGATAGACATGATCCGGAGATGGAAGACATTCCGCTTATGGATCCGGTCTATTCACCTTGACCACACAACAAAGGTACGTTATTCCTTTTAATTTTTGTTCTGTTTTTAGTTAGTTTTCATTCAATCTTAATTATTAGTTTTTAGTTTACTTCAAATTTTAAAAATATATATATATATATATATATATTAATATTTCGTTGTCAAGTCTTTATTAACTTTGAATTTTGGTTGTGTTAAGTCTATTTTAATTTTTAGTTTCTAGTGATTTCAGCGAAAAGAACGGTATGCAGTTCAATTGGTGGTGCGCAATTTTCAGCTTTTGTGCATTTTTGGCCACACAGGGAGTTTCCTTTCCTTTTTCTTTTACATTGAGGTCAATGCAATGTTTAGGTTGGGGGTGGAGGAAACATATTTCTTTTTTTTTTTTGAACTGCTTGGTGTCACTTTCTTTCTTTTCGTTGTTAGGATAAAAAAAAAAAAATTGTTTGTTTGTTTTTAGCATGTTTTGTGTTAGCCTTGGAGTTAATTCACATGTCAATGATATGAGCTTAATCGAGATAGCATATAGCATTTAGAAGAAGTTAAATCTTGCTTCGCTTTGAGAATAAATTAAGTGTCAATTTTTCTTTGGTTTGAGACTCTGGTTTGTGGTAAGATTGCATGATTAGTCTAAAGCATTTGGAAAAGTTTTATGCGCGGTTGTTTTGTGAATACTTTTGCGGTCTCTACAAGCTCTAGAACTTATTTAATAATCACTTGAGGCGAAAATCATAGAATGCACACTACTTAGGATATGATATAGGCCATTTTTGGACCGTTTGAGCCTTTTTAAACTTACCCTTGTTATATTTATCGCTAGTCACCTATTTGAGCCTTTTTCTTGAAAAGAAAAATTGAGCCTTCTTTCTTTCGATAAACCATTTACTTACCTTTATGAGCCTAAAAATATTTTATCCTTACCTCTCTTTTAAAAGAACTTAGTTATACACATGTTGTGAGAAGCACTTAATAGGAGTAAGGGTGGAAATATGAGAAAATATTACTATCATAACCCAAGTACATTAAAAGAGATAAGTTGGGGGTTGTGGAAAAGAAAAGAAAAGAATGAAAGAGGAGGTGAATGGTCTTATGCCAAAACAAAAAATAAAAAAATGAGAAAAAAATGAATTATGGCAAAGAAAGAAAAAAAAAATGGTGATTTATTGCCAGAAATGCTCGAAAAATGGTTGAAAGAGTTGGGTGTTGAAGTAAGGTTATCTTGTGCTTAAAGTGGTTGTGTTTAAATTAAGAGACTTAGTTCTTTTATTTGTTTAAACTTTCCCATTCTTTCTTGACCTTTACCTTAGCCTAATGTTGCAAGCTTATTAAAGACCTATTGATCCGATGAAGTGTGATTTTTCTACATAGTGGAGAGTGATTTGAAAAGTGAGCATATGGAGCTTGATTTGTGATTGATGTCACGCAAATTAATATGTTTTTAGAGGCCAAGACTTGTATTCATGCTATGTTGTGCATAAAATCATCTAGGTGTTCGGACTAATGTATTGTGGTAAGATGGATGGTAAGAGTCGATAACGATTTTAAGGTTGACATTTGGATTATTCTTGGACCTGAGTGATATTTAATGATTCTATGTGCTGTATGTTATGCATGATTTTTGAGATAGATTTTTGAATCACTCTTGGTTAACGCCAGAATTACTGTATTTTGTTTTGATTTCTAAATAAAGAATTCATTTCATGCCTTTCGTTTGAATTGCTAGGGACTAGCAATAAGCTAGTTGGGGGTTGTGATGAGAGTCATAAAATGCATCTAAACAATACTTAATTGTTAACATTTTAGGGTTGATCTTGGTCGTAATCGCACTTTTACATGTTGATAACTCTAAAGTGATATTCATAAATCATTGACTTAATTCGATGCATTTTCAGGTGCTTTGAGTACAAAAGAGATAATAAAGCGATCCATGTTTAAAGCACCAAAAGATCTTGGGTGTCGGTGCTCGTTTTTGTCTAAGGTTTAGACGTGTCCAAATATGATTCAAAGATGGTTAAACTCTAAACTAAGGCTGGAGTAATAAAGTACAGTAAGTTAAAAGACTGCACACAAGTGTGTGCATCACTTTGGAGCAAGTTAAGGGTAGGCACACTAGTGTGTGCACTTCTGCATACAAGCTGAAGAAGTTTCACTGAATTGCCAGAATTTCCCGTACAGATCAATCATCTTTACAGATTAAACTGTATTGATGTAGGAAGAACCAGATGATGAGCCATATATGCTTAGAAAGATCCGGAAGTCTATTTTCTGGAGAATTTTACGGTTTGTAAAAAGGATTTTTCTAGAGAAAGTTATGGCAGTTTTAGTGGAAACAGTTCAGGCCAGCACAGCAGGCCCAGGCGCACAGCACGGCCCACTCGCCTCTTGACCGGATTAGGGCAAGCAAATGACATTCTCCAAGACCAAAACACCCCCCTCATGCTCTATAAATATATCTTTATGGAGTGTGCAGCTGGGTATTGAAGAGAGAAAGCAAGGAAGAGAGAAAAAAGAGAGGATTCAAGGGATCCAAATCCAGCATTCTTCCATTTTATTTCTAAGTTTTCTTTGGTTGCAAATCAAGGGGAGAACATCCATATTGTTCATCCACCTTGAACTCCATGGCCAAATCAAGGGGAAAGCATCCTTATTGTTCTTCCACCTTGATTTCCATGGCCAACTAATCATTTTACAAGGGAAAGGGATGAATCTTTAGGGATTTCTTGTTCTTTATTTCTTGTTCTTGATTCAGTTGTATGGATTTATTTTTAAATATTGTTTATGAATTATTCATTGATTAAGTAAGAAGATTTGAGTTCATGTGATAGATGTACTTCTTATTCTTCTTCTTTTAGACTCTCTTAATCCGGTGATTGCATCCTTCTCCTCCATTGAGGTTGCTTGGATGTGATTGATTCCGGTAGATTTATCTTATTGATTGTCCATTATTGCGATATTGTCTTTTAAGATATATTGTCATTTCTTGATAATCTTTAAGATCGGTCATGTGTGCATGAACCGAAATCAATGATTAATTCGTAGCAATTATATAAGAATTGTAAATGTGCTTGATTGAATATATTCCGATTGCTTGTTTGGGAGTTGAAACTTGCAATCGAGATAAAATCAATTGAATCAAGAGTGAAAATAGGGAACAAACCTAAGGAGGATTCCCGGAACCTTGTTATTTCTCATTTATATTTCATTTACATTTACGCAATTTTCCTTTACATTATTTCACCATCAAAGCTTAAAAATCTTGAGTTTAACTTTTATCGTTCGTTTTAAGGTTCACACATTTTCCTTTGTACTTAACTTGTTTCCCTGTGGAATCGACACCCCAAAGCCGTACTACGATAACCGTGTTATACTTTGGGCGTAATCACTACTCTTACCAAAACATCCTCAAGGATACCTCTAGGCCGTTTGATGCTTCTATCAGCTAATTGTAACGTAATGGAGGTTGGTTGGAGTTCTCCCAACCCTAGTGTCTCAAATACACTGTAAGGTAGCAAATTAACACTCACTTCTAGATCCAATAATGCACGTTCGAATAGCTGGTCACCTATCCTGCAAGGAATAGTGAAGCTACCAGGATCTTTAAGTTTAGGTGGCAATTTTCTCGATAATACAACACTTACCTCCTCAGTCAAAGCTACAGTCTTATGTTCCTGAAACTTCCATTTGTTAGTGCAGCATTCTTTTAAAAATTTAGCATAATCGGGTATTTGTTTTAATGCCTCTAATAAAGGAATATTTATTTCTACCTTTTTCAAGGTTTCAAATATGTCAATCATTTTAGTTTTCTTTGTAGGCTTAACTAACCTTTGAGGAAAAAGTGGAGGTGTATTTACCTTTTCTATTTCCTTTACCTTCGAGGTTGTGTTTGGAGATGCCTGTGCAGGTTTATTGGTGCCTATGATTTTTCTGCTCCTTAAGGTTGTTATAGCATTTAGCTGTTAGTGTCCTCTTGGATTAGGCAGTGGTTGGGCCGAGAGTTCTCCTTGCTTTCTGGTACTCAATTCCTTGGCCAACTGCCCCATTTGCACCTCTAGTCCTTGAATGACTTGCTCGTGCTTGGCAGTGATCTACCTCATTTCAGTCCGAAACTGCTTTGACTCTTCCATGAATTGTTCATGTTTATTTAGGATCTGTTGTTGCTGAGTCGCTAATTGTCTCACCAGGCTTTCAAGGTCATTCTTTTTTGGTTCAGGAGCAGGTTGGGCTGCTAGTTGGAAAGTTCTTTGCTGCCTTTGATTGTTTTGGTTGTTGCTCCATGAAAAGTTCGGGCGATTCCGCCATCCAGAGTTGTATGTGTTGGCATAGGGGTTGTTCTTTGGCGGATAATTGTTCGGACCCACAAAACACAAAATTAGCTTGCTCATGATCTGCAGATGAATATAAAGGACAAGTATTAGTATCATGATCAAATTGTGAGCAAAAGACACATACTTGTAGTGGTGCAGTTGATGGATTAGTCGAGGTGTTCTGAGCGGCCATGGCTTTCACTAATAGGTCAATTTTTCTTTCCATGGTGGCTATTTGAGGAGATGATCCTCTGTTCATGCTTACCTCATACACACCCTTACTTTTGGTTATGTGTCTACCTCATGAGGAGAACTGCTGTGTGTGTTCGCTTAGGGTTTCGAATAGTTCCATCGCCTCTTCGCTGCTCTTTTCCATCAGCACTCATCCACAACCTGAATCAACAATATTTTTGTTAGAATCACTTAAACCTTTATAAAAGGCTTGTACCAGTTCATCATTGGGTAGATTGTGGTGTGGGCACTTGAGTAGTAGCTCGTTGAAGTGTCCCCATGCCTCGAAGAACAGATCCCCATCCTTTTGTTGGAAGGCTTGTATTTCTTTCCTCATTTGCCTTGTCTTCTGGGCTGGGAAAAACTTTCTTAGAAATTTGCTCGCCAACTCGTCCTAAGTGTGGATGGAAATTGCAGGCAAAGAATTATACCATAATTTAGCATTATCTTTCAAGGAAAAAGGGAAAAGAATTAACCTTATTCCTTCTTGGTCTAATCCTCGGATGTGCTGGAATTTGTAGAGGTCGAAGAACTCTCGAAGGTATAGATGAGGATCCTCACTAGGTGTACCCCTAAAGTGAGTTAATGCACTGAGTATCTGCGGCGATATGTAATAGTTTCCTTCCGCCTCAGGTTGATACGCAATGCATGACGGTTGTTCGAGGTTCTGCGGGATGAAGGATTGCTTCATCGACCTCCGTTTAGGGGGTTGTAGTTCAGCTATTTGTTCTGCCATTAGTATCTCTTCCTCACTCCCTTCTCCTATTTCTTCTGAGTTATCCCTAAACCTTTGTCGGATAGATTTCTCAAGCTCGATATCAAAGGGAAGGATTTTTGGATTCTTGGACAGATGTCCGTGCATGAATTGGTGGCTGATATGTGAGTTCAGCAGTCAGACACTGCTGCTCGGAGCACTCTCTGCCTCGATTGCGCTCGATCGCACAAGAATGTGCGCTTGATCGCAAGTAGCACTGAGGAGTACCTGAAACAGAGAAAAAGAAAATTAGGATTATGAGATAATAATTTTAAAAACAGCAATAATTAAATGAAAAATTAATACTAAAAGGAAATTTACCGCAATCGCGAGCAACGGTGCCAAAAACTTGTTGAGCGTTTGTTTACTTAAATAATTAAGCTAATAATCGCACTCGTTTTACTTGCAAGTGCACAAGGTCTGTGGTAGCATAGTGTGCAAGTGCGAGATCATTTCCATAGGGATTGGTGAATTTCTTTCTAGGACTAATTTCTTTAAGTTTGAAAAGAGAAATAATAGCTGATTATGAGTGAATAACAATAATGAGAATATAGGACTACGATATCCACCCTAATTATACTTTCCCACTAAGTAAAGTTTCAATACTCTAACCTTATCATGAATATCTAATGGTTGCCAACCTAAGGGCTTGGTCCACACCTTAGGCTATTGATCTCCTTATGCAGCGAGTTAGGCATGGTGTATACTCTAACTCTTTTCTCTCTTAAGAGATTCAGCATGGGTGTATACTGAGTTGTTACTTAAGAGAGCATGAGGGCTGTGGAGATCGACAACCACACAGGACCTAGGGCTTGGTCTACTCCTGATTTCCCATGTTGATTAACCCGAGAATCCGGTGTGGATATCCCTTGTTACTAATGTTGAACCCAGGACTAGGTCATCCAAATTGATCCGACTAACCTATCAATACCACATGCATATGTTGATCAGGCACACACATACGAGGAATTTAAATACAAACAGGTATTAATCAAGTTAAACATTCAGACAGGGCTATAGCAAAGATAGTCAATGAATAGATATGTGGAAAAGTATAATTAAGGCTTCAATCGAGCCCTATAGGTGTTTAGTTACACATGCTAAGTAGAATAAACATCCTAAACATTATGAAAATAAAAACTGAAAACTAAAACCGAAGAAGACTGGGGAGACGAGTCGTCAATTCCTCCCCTAAGCTCTCTACTTCGAGTCTAGAACAAAAGATGATCTATTATGTGTTTTTACAAGGCTATTTATAGGGTCCTGAAACCCTAATTTCTATTTGGAGTCGGAGGACTTTTTTCCATTTCTGGCTTCTACCGCCTCTGGAGTAATTACACTCGAGCGTACACCTGCGCTCGAGCCTTCTTCAAGTGCGCTCTTGTCTTTGTGTGCTCGATCTCAATGAGGTGCGCTCGAGCGCACCTTGCTAGATGGCAGAACTTCATTTTTGCTCCTAAAAGCTCCAATTTATTATCTTTTTGTCCAAGTCCTGAGAAAAACACATAAAATAAGAAAATGAAGTAAAATCCATATAATTAGCTAGGTAAAGAGTCTAACAAGTGTAAATTAGGGGGCTTAAATATGACTATTTAAGCACTTATCAGAATGCATCGAATACTAACTCCCCTCGGATCATAAATCTCTTAATAATTGGGGAAAATGCGTCGAGCACTTGGATCAAAATCCTCCAACATAATCGAGGGAAATACACCAAGCACTAACTCCCTTCAGACTAAATTTTGCAACGTAAACTAACGAGGATGCGCCGAACAATCACTCTTCTAAGTCAATGTACAACACAATAAAGAGGAGAAAATTCTCAAGTCAAAATCATCGGCAACTAAAGAAGCATGAGGCCTTGGAAAAATAAAAAGCTTGCACCTAGCATGAGGCCTTGGAGAGTTACAAAAACCTTTCATCTTTTAAAAATCTTGAAAAGAAAAGACCAGGAAAGCATTAAGATTTTCTCTGAAAATACAAACTTTTAAAAAGAAAAGATTTCGAAAAAAATATCAAGGATAGAGTGTTTGACCGTAATTTTTAGAAAGTTTGAGGGGTTTGAATGTAATTTTTGAAAAATTCAAAGACCTTGAATGTAATTTTCAAAAAGTTTGAGAAGTTCGAAGGCAATTTTTGAAAATTTAGGGACCTTAAATAAAATTTTCAAAAGATTAAAAGGTCAAAAAATAATTTTTGAAAAGTTTAGAGCCCTAATATAATTTTCTAGAAGTTTGGGGCCGAGTGAAATTTTTGGAAAACTTGGCGGGCCCGAGTGCAATTTTACCACCCGAGCATAAATGCCTTAGCCGAGGCACTCGAGCCAAGGTACTTGGGCCTTAGAGATCGAACAACCAAGCGAACCCAAGCCAATAGCCCAACAACCGAGCCGAGAACTAGAAAAAGAAAAGGAAATAAAAAAGGCAAAAAAATTGCGACAAGTGTAAAGAAGGTGTTGAACACAAAATTCTAGAATATTTCTTAACCGTATAAATACACTCAAGGAACTGGGGGATATATCATACAGAGAAATTTCATTCTGCCAATGACATAACGACACATGGTGTCCTTCGATGGTCAATACATAATTTCACAAGTCCAATCAAACGGTTAATTATACACTCGCATGTGTTACCCCACAATTTCGCATTATTGAGAACAATGATGGACCTATAAAGTCTATTTTATTCCTTTATTTCAAGATACTGATTTAAGTATCAAGTATTCCCTTTAGAGGTGCAACTCCCTCCGACGATTTTTAGTTTTTTTTTCTTCTGTATTTCTGATATGCGTATATGCTTTGTTGCTCTAGTAGAATCACTTATTCCGAAATTGATATCAACATCCCGAAAGAAAATGTTGCATCCGTGCTTATTGATCCTGTGTCAATTTTAGGGAAATTTTGCTCCCTTTGGGGTTCAACATTGTGGTGCATAGAAGTAATTAAGTATTGAGCAGCAAACTAATTGGCTAGCCTCTGGTGGCCAACAGGTTACTGGAATTTTCAAATGTCCATTGATCACAGATTATTGAGAACAAATTTGGATGTATAAAGTCTAGGTCCCTGTCCGATGTGCCGACACATGTTTTGTGTTTCAGCAGAATCTGTTGTGACCAATTACTTACCTATATGTGGGTGCCACTGGGGTTGATAATTGTGTAATCCACAATTATCAAGTAAAGACAAAAAATAATAATAATGATAAAAAATTTGTTTTGAGGGTCAATAATAAAAGTGGGGGTAAAAAAAAAAAGGCCATTTTTCAAAATTGAAGGACTTTAAATGAAATATTCAAAAGATTAAGGGGTTTAAAAGAAATTTTTAAAAAGTTTAGAACCATAATATAATTTTCTAAAAGTTTGGGGCTGAGTGAAATATTTAAAAAGCTTGAGATACTGAGTGCAATTTTACCACTCGAGCTCAGGTGCCTTAATCGAGAAACCTGAGCCAGAACCTTAGCCAAGGCACTCGAGCCAAGGTACTTGAGCCCAGGAAACCGAACAATCGAGACAACCCAAGCTGGTAGCCTACCAGCCGAGCCGAGAACTAGAAAAAGAAAAAGAAAAAGCCAAAAAAATCACGCCAAATGTAAAGAAGTTGTTGACTACCAAGTTCTAGATAAATGCGTTCAAAAAAGTGAGACATCATATAGAAAAATTTTACTTAGTAACGATATATTATATCTTCTTTTACCTTTCATTTTTTTTTTTTTTTTTTTTTAAGTAGCTTCTAAAAAAATGAAAGGTAACAATTTTTTTTTTAATATTAATTATTATTTTACATCAAAAATATGTGTCTAAAGAGAATTATATATAAATATCATTCCGATACTTTAAAAATTAAGTATTCTTTTCGCCCAATCTTCATTGTCTGTTGGTTCAACATGAAGCATACAAAGCTCTCCACTTGATAGTGTTTCAAAAGAAGCTAAGGTCACAATGCAATTTATGGGACGAATTAAGTTTAAAAAAATTATCATTCCAGTAGCTTCAAAGGAAACCAGGGCCATAACTTTACCATTTTTTTAGTTGTTGAAGTGTTTTTTAAATAATTGAATTTGATGTATTATGCATTTTAATGATTAAAATTAATATTAATATAGCTTTACCATTTTGTTTTAGCATGATTGTTTGTTTTATTGACTAAAAATTAGTTATTCTTAATCTTAATAGTAGTTTATCAAAGCAAACCGTGGAAAATCTCATGTTTAAGAAAAAATATTTTTTTCTTTATATTTTATGAATTTCTTTTTGTTTTTATCCTCTACAACCTATTGTAAATTAGTTCCTTAAATTAAATAATTTACTTTTACTATATATCATTTTGATAATATTATTAATTTATGATTTAACACAAATATAGGTTGATAAATATAAATTCGGTTTTCAATCAAATAATTTTTCCCTTGCCATTTTCTGTGCATAACACAGGGAAACTATTATTTTTTTCAAAGAGGGACACTCCTAGTCTGCTAGTTTGCTAGTATTGTCGTCAATTATTAACCTACTTGTGGTTATCAATATCATTCAGCAGAATCTATTATCGCCAGTTATTAACCTACTTGTGACTATCAATTTTGTGATCCACAATCATTCAGCAGAATATATTGTCGCCTATTATTGACCTACTTGTGGTTATCAAATGAGTGATCCAAAGTTAGGTTTAACAGTGGTTTTTATTTTATGATTTTATAAAACGTTTTTTGAACTGGTTTGGCCAAATTTTTTAGTTTATCTAAAATTATAACCATAAATTAAATTATTTTTTTTTGTAATCAAATTTTTAATTTGATTATCAAAATTTTACAGCTAATTATGATTAATTAAAAAAACTTAAAATTTTATCAAATCAAAAAAGCTATATTAATCAAAACGTAATATAATTTAAACATGACAATCTCATTCAATCAACATTAATCCATCCAAAATAAAAAATTTAACATCATTCAATCTATATTCAAATAAGTTTTTTTTTTAAATGTTTATTTATTAATATATATATATATATATATATATATATAATTAGTATTTTTGCCATGTCCTATATATATTTTTGCCATGTCCTATATATATACACATACTAAACATATATATTCATTCGGTCTCACATAAAAGAATAAAAAAAAAGACATGTCTATAGAGAGTTATATATACAGCTCTAAAGCTTAATGTTATTTTGAAAGTGGCTTGTGTAATAAATCTTATAATAATTATTTGTTTAATAATGTTTCAAAAGAAACTTGGGCCCATGTAAAATTTATGGATAAGTTTAGTTGACAAAATTGTCATTTTAATAATTGAAATGTTTTTTTACTGTTCATTCAATATTTTTATTTTAAAAATACGTAATTTATGGATAAGTTTAGTTGACAAAATTATCATTTTAATAATTGAAATGTTTTGTTTTTGTGTCCGTTCAAATTTTTTTTTTTAAAAAGGTGTAATTTATGGATAAGTTTAGTTGACAAAATTGTCATTTTAATAATTGAAATATTTCCTTTTGTGTTCGTTCAATATTTTTGTTTAAAAATACTTGATTTATGGATAAGTTTAATTGACTCAATTGTCATTTTAACAATTGAAATGTTTCTTTTTGTGTCCGTTCAATTTTTATTTTATAAAAAAACCAATAATATTACAATGATGATCACCAAAATCAAAACATTTATTCAAGATTGACGGGAGACTCTCGATGTGAGGAGGAGTTTCTCTCAACCAAACATTACAAGGATGATTAACTAAACCCTCTCTAACTAACCGGTGTGCCACCTAATTACTCGAACGATGAAGTACATGCTTAAAACTTGCCTGCATGTCATTAGTAATAGATTTTATATCTTCAATAACAATGGCTACAAGGGAGACATTATCACCACTCGACTTGCAACCGTTCACGACCTATGACGAATTACTCTCCATAACAACCATTCCTTCACCAACTCTGACCGCCATTTTGACACCCACTAGCATAGCCAAAGCCTCACTCAACAGCGGATCACAAACATTTAGAAAGTCTCGGGCACAAGCAGCCACCACTTGCCCGTTCCAGTCCGTTCAGTAACTGATGGTGGCAAAAAGTTAATTTTTTTTTCTTAATTTTACATATGAAAAAGGTTGATATCAAATCCATTCCATAAATGAGAAAACCAATTACGAATTAACGACATATTGATACTACCAAAATACTACTCTCCAATAAGAATGCGACATGTGGATCATCGTGACCCCAGATTGCTAGGAGACACGCGGATAACACAGGATCAGACAGTTGGGCCTCCAGGTCATGACCTCCTTCTAGCCCCCAGCTGGGCCTCCACGTCACAACCGCCTTCCAGGCCGTGATTATCTCCAGGCCATTATTACCTCCAGGTCATGACCGCCCTCCAGAGCATCAGTACCTCCAGCTGGGTTTCCACGTCACCACCGCCCTCCGAACCATCATTACCCAACCAAGTTGGGACGTCAGGTCGTAGAAACCGTCTTAACGCATAGACGGCTTCTGATCGAGCCAGCAAGGCTAAAGCCCTAGTGAACGGCTCTCAGCCACCTAGCTGGGCCTTATAGGCATCATTACCCAACTCAATTGGGCTATCGTATTGCAGCCGCCCTAGGCCCACTACCGCCTCCGAAACTCTATAAAAAGGACTTGGTAAGCAATCCATAAGGCAGATCGGTTTTTTCAGTTTTAAAAAGATACTCTTGAGCTTACCCTAACTTAAGCATCGGAGCATCCTTTGAGGCATCCCCTCCGTCGACCCCATAGCCACTCTCCCTTTCCCTGTGCAGGTACTTCTGCAGTCCACCCTCCAGCTCAGCAACGCACATATTTGGCATCAACAGATTGGCGCCGTCCGTGGGAAACCACATCTCTCGCTGACAGTAACAGTGAAGAAGTCTAAAGAACTCATCTGTTAGCATGCCCCCAAAAACACCCGCCAGGGATCTAGGCGCTTGCGTGCTACGGTCGGGACAACAGTCGGGAGCAAGTTCCTCAGCCGAACCCGAGGTTCACCCGAATAAAGGCACGCTCCAGGCGCAATTCGCTGAGCTCGCACATTTAGTGGCCGATCTGGCGGCCAAAGTTCGCAGGAGACCTCAGCAGACTGTGCCACTCCCGTCGCAGGAACCAGGTCACAACAGTTCCACTGACCGCCGCCCACTAGCAGATGTCTGCTCGGCGACCCACTCACCTCCCCCAACCAAGTTCGGAGAAAGTCCCGCGTCCAAGAACAGCAAAGGGTTTGGCAAACGGATCGAGGACATTGAGGGACGAATCAATGAGGCATTTAAAGAACGCGGCCACAGTATTAGCGATGATCTCGATGTACAAGACCCACCTTTCACACAAGAAGTCCTTGATGCCCCCCTCCCACCAAATTTTTGGATGCCACAAATCAAACCTTACGATGGATCCACCGATCCCCTGGACCATCTCCAGCACTACCGAACCACAATGACCCTCCATAGACATTCGGACCCTGTGATGTGCAGGGTATTCCCATTAACTCTTGAGAAAGCGGCTGGGACGTGGTATTCCCGCTTGAAACCAGGAGGTATCCGCACCTTCAAAGACCCAAGCTATGCTTTCGCCTCACATTTCATCAGCAGCAAAGGACCCAAGAAAACGTTGGAGTCTCTGTTTAATATTGTCCAGTCCAAAGGAGAGAAGCTTCGCGCCTATATTTCCAGATTCAACACTGCTGCTTGGGAGATCCCAGACCTTGATCCCAGTGTTCAGCTCTTGGCATTCAAAAATGGATTAAGATCTGGATTCTTCAGTTCAAAGCTCATCCGACGCCCGCCTATGGATATGAATGAAGTCTTGGCGCGAGCCGAAAAATACATGCTGGCAGAAGATGATCAGGCATTCCGAAGAGAACGCGAATGAGACACGAAAAGAAGGAAGAGAGGCCCCACTAGTCCCTATCACGAGCCCACTAAGCGGCCGTTTTGCGATGAGAAACCCAGAACCCTCAGGCCTTTTGAGGATAGAGCCCGGAATCTTGCAGCCTTCGGAACTAGAGCCAGAATTTCTGGGCAAATCCACAGCTACTCACCACTGAATGCCTCCAGGACCAACATTCTAATGCAGATTCATGACAGGTACCTCTTGCAATGGCCCCCAAGGCCGCCGAACCTCAACCCAGATCGAAATACTTGGTGTAGATTCCACAGAAATTTCGGCCACGACACGGAAGAATGTAAGGCCTTAAAAAACCAGATCGAGGCCCTCATCAATTGGGGGCATCTAAAAGAATACATCGGGACACGACAGGAGAAATTTGATGAACGATCGCGCAGAAGCCCTGAACGCCCTCTTGAGCGAAACAAACCTACAAGGGCAGTACGGAAGAGCCCAGGGCCAAGTTATAGGGAGCCTAGCCAGAAAAAACCAGAGGTCCCCGTGGCGAAGATTATCAAAACCATTTACGGAGGACTTGCTGCTGGTGAGGGGTCGCATGCTCGCAGTAGGTTCTATGCCAGGTCAATAGCTTCTGTCGCTGGAACTCATAAACGACCTAAGACCGAAGAGATCATTTCTTTTTCGGACGAAGACTTAGAAGGAGTGCAGATTCCACACGATGACGCTGTTGTAAGTTAACTCCTCGTGGCTAATCATGAGATAAGACGAGTCCTGGTCGACAATGGGAGCTCAGCCGACATCCTCTTTTATGATGCCTTTCAACAAATGCAACTGGGCGATACGCATCTAGAGCTGGTCTCCACCCCACTCTACGGCTTCTCAGGGGGACAGGTTTTTACAGAAGGCAGCATAACTCTCCCGGTAACTGCGGGGATGACACCCCAAACAACGACCGTGCACTACACTTTGTTAATTGTTCGACAACCCTCCTCCTATAATATGATTCTCGGACGACCCACGATGAATAAACTTCGAGCAGTTGTCTCTACCCATCACCTCAAAATCAAATTCCCCACGGAAGACGGAGTAGACGAAATCAAAGGAGATCAACGAATCGCCAGATCCTGTTATCTCAATGCAATAAAGGGTAAGAAGATGGAAGCCCTACCACTTGAACTGGATGACCTTAGGGATGAAGCGAGTAACCTATGAGGTAGGCCCTGAGAAGATGTACTCACGATCCCGCTCGGCGAAGATAGCACCAGAACTGTTCAAATTGGTTCTAACCTGTCCAACGCATTTCAGGAATCTTTATTAGCCCTTCTACGGGCAAACCAAGACCTATTCGCCTGGACCGTTGCAGATATGCCAGGAATCAGCCCGGATGTCATCGTACATCGCTTGAGTGTGGATCCAACCCACAAACCAGTCGTCCAGAAGAAAAGGTCGTTTGCTCTCGAGCGACAGGCAGTTGTTCGAACAGAAGTTGACAAATTACGTTCGGCTAACTTCATCCGAGAGGTGAGCTATCCAGACTGGGTATCCAATGTTGTAATGGTAAAAAAAGCGAATGGCAAATGGCGAATCTGTATAGACTTTTCTGATCTCAAAAAAGCCTGTCCGAAAGACAGTTTTCCTTTGCCTCGGATTGATCAACCCGTTGACGCAACATCCGGCCATGAGCTGTTAACATTCATGGATGTTTACTCCAGGTATAACCAAATCCTCATGCACCCGCCTGACCAAGAGAAGACGGCATTTATCACAGAACAAGGCCTCTATTGTTATAGGGTCATGCCATTCGGTTTGAAAAATGCCGGGGCCACTTACCAGAGGTTAGTAAACAAGATATTTAAAGAGCAGATTGGTCGGAATATGGAAGTATATGTGGACGACATGCTGGTTAAAAGCGTCGAAGCACAAGACCACGAGGCCGATCTCCAAAAAGCTTTTGATATCCTCCGCTATCATCACATGAAGTTGAATCCTACAAAATGTGCCTTTTGAGTCACTGGGGGGAAATTCCTCGGCTTCCTAGTCACCCACAGGGGTATAGAAGCCAATTTAGAGAAGATCGATGCAATTCTTAACATGAGTCCACCTCGGACCGTGAGGGAAGTCCAGCGACTTACTGGAAGAATAGCGGCCCTCAGCCGATTCATGTCAAAATCTGCTGAGAAGTGCCTCCCCTTTTTTAAAGCCATTCGTCAGACCAAGAACTTCGTGTGGAACGAAGCTTGTCAAGAAGCATTCAGGGAGCTGAAAATATATTTGGGGACACCTCCCGTGCTTACTAAACCAGTAGTCGGCGAAGAACTTTTCTTGTATCTTTCGGCTGGGCCCGAAGTGTTGGCCTCCGTCTTAATACGAGAAGAAGAAGACACACAGAAGCCGGTGTATTATGTCAGCAAGGTACTTCACGATGCCGAAACAAGATATCTCCCGACGGAAAAGATGGCGTATGCTTTATTGATTTCGGCCCGGAAGCTTCGACCCTATTTTCAAGCCCATACCATCACTCTCCTCACCAACCAGCCTCTTCGACAAATACTCCATAAGCCAGATGTTTCCGGTAGAATGGTCAAATGGTCAATAGAGTTGGGAGAGTTCGACATCCATTATCGGCCTCGGACAGCTATCAAAGCACAAACCCTAGCTGATTTTGTCATGAAAACTATTTTGCCATTAACGAAAGAAGAATCTCCGCAGGATGTTAGTCAATCGAGCCCATTTTTATGTTGGACCCTTCATGTGGACGGATCCTCCACTGACTCTGGAAGCGGAGCCGGGCTCATTCTGAGCGGTCCCGATAACTTCGCCATTGAGTACGCCCTGAGGTTTAGGTTTCCAGCATCCAACAATGAAGCCGAGTATGAAGCTCTACTCGCAGGCATAAAATTAGCCAAGGTAATATCTGTACAAAATTTACATGTATATAGCGATTCCCAACTAGTGGTGAACCAGGTGAACGGCGAATTCGAGGCCCGAGGAGAAAAAATCGCTCGCTACCTAGCAGCAGCAAAGATATTAGCTGGGCAGTTTGAAGTATTTTCTCTAAACCAGATTTCGCGGGCAGAAAATACGAAGGCCGACTCATTGGCCCGGCTTGCTTCATCTTGCCAACTCGAGTTCAGGCGAGCAGTCTACCTCGAAACCCTAGCCGTACCTAGTATCGATGAAATAATGGTCTTACCCGTGGTTGGTGAGAGAACATGGATGAGTCCTATCCTGGAATATCTACGTGACGGTATTCTTCCCGATAACAAAGGCGAAGCCCAAAAGATTGTGTCTCGAGGCGCCCGTTACGCAATTCTAGATGATCTTCTGTATAAGCGAGGGTTGACAATGCCCTTCTTGAAGTGTCTTGACCTAACCGAAGCTAATTACACCCTCCGAGAAGTCCACGAAGGTATATGTGGAAATCACCTCGGGGGACGTGCCTTGGCGTTCAAGATCCTTCGTCAAGGATACTATTGGCCGAAGATGAGGGAAGCAACCATGGAGTTGGTGACCAAATGTCAAAGCTGTCAATGGTATGCCACTGTGCCACGTCGACCAGTGAACCTTTTGACACCAATATTCAGTCCACTTCCTTTCGCTATGTGGGGAATGGACCTTCTCGGACCCTTTCCCGGAGCAACCGGCCAAAGAAAGTACCTCATAGTTGCAATAGATTATTTTACAAAATGGGTGGAAGCTGAACCCTTAGCCAGCATCACGGACTTTCAAGCCCGAGCCTTCGTGTGAAAATCAATCGTATGTCGGTTTGGAGTACCACAAGTGTTAGTGACAGACAACGGCAAACAGTTTGACAGTGTTCGGTTCAAAACATTTTGCAATGAATTACACATTGACCATCGTTTCTCTTCGGTTGGATACCTGCAAGCAAATGGACAAGCCGAAGTTACCAACCGAACGATCTTACAAGGCATTAAAAGGCGAATAGACGAAGCTGATAAGCAGTGGACAGACCATTTACCCAACATATTTTGGGCATATCGAACCACGACTCGAGCACCCACCGGGGAAACCCCCTTCTTCATGACTTATGGGTCCGAAGCAGTCATCCCCTTGGAAATAGGAGTACCTTCCTTGCGAGTTCAGAACTTCGAGGAACGAAGCAATGAGGAAGCCCTTCGCACAAACGCTGATCTTTTCGATGAAGCCCGGGACAAAGCCCAAATCTGACTTGCCGTTTATCAGCAGCGAGCTACCAGGTACTTCAATTCAAGAGTAAAAGTAAGACACTTCTGTCTCCATGACCTCATTTTACGAAAGAACGAAGTATCTAGGCCCCGAGAATCAGGTAAACTAGTCCCTAATTGGAAAGGGCCATATCGAATCAAAAAAATATGCCGTCCTGGCACTTTTGAATTCAAAGAATTGAACGGAAAAGCCATTCCTCGCACTTGGAATGCGGAACATCTTCAATGTTTTTATCAATAAATAGTGTTGCGAATATGTAAACAGTCTTGTTTTGTATATTAAAGACTTTACTTACATCTTTCTACCGACTAAAACAAAAAACCTAAACCAAGGCAAAGTAGGGCACCAACAGCCTCAAAATACAACACAAAACACTGGCTGGGCCAAAACAACAAAAAAGTGGCTACGACAGATTGCCCTCAACCTAAGCCCTACTGATCTCCAAGGGCAGGAGACCCCATGCCTGATCGCCCGTCACGGTCCTGTTCGTTAGCAGGCTCATCGTTTGAAGCCAACAGCTCCTCATTCTCGGGCCCCAGCAGGTCCAACGCGGAGAAATTGAGCTCCGGGTACATGGCCTCAGCCTTCCCCTTGGCCTCCATGAACCCCGTAAGGTACTGCTGGCCACCCTCGGAAACGACGGCCAGGCGATAGGCCTCCGAACTCTGGAAGGACGCCAAGGCTTCCTCCACGGCCACCCTAGTACGAGCTTCAGCCTCCTCTGCAGCGGAGCGAAGACGAGCCTCGGCCTCCTCCGCTACGGCTCTAAGGCGAGCCTCGACCTCCTCTGCAGCTACCCGAGCAGTGGCTTCAGCTTCGGCTTTAGCCAGGATAGCAGACTCCAAGGAAGCCTGCAGCCGACAAACGGCCTCTGTCTTCTCCTCCAGCTGGCGCTGGGTACGCCCTAGAAGCTCCACTGTCTCCATGCATCGACGTGTGGCCACGCCCACCAAAACACCCATCTGATACCAGAAGCCATGCGTGAAACAAAATTCGGCGAAAACAATGTAAAGCAATGCGAAAACAGAATCTAACCTGAGAAGCCAAAGCCTCGGTCGCCGCACAGAGAGAGTCCGTGGTCTTTCGACCCAACTCAGCAATGTTGCCAGGGGGTGCCCTTAAACAGATGTTCCCTCACCACCCGAGGATGTGCGAAGACAGAGTCATCTGTCCGGATGGCCCAGTTGGGCATGAAGATCGAGGCCTCCGAAGCCGCCTCTTGGCTAGGGCCCGGGATAGTGGAAGTCCCCGTAGTCACGGGGATTGGCGTCAGGGCACTGCAGACCGGAGGTGTCTCTGACTGGGTCGGTGGCTTTGGAGGAGTCCCCAAGTCGATCGGAGCCGGAGATGGGGCTCGGAGCCTCTTCTTAGGCTGCGAAGTCGAGCCCGTTTGCTTCTCGGACCGAGCCGACCTCCTCTGCTCCAATGCCAACTTCTTGGCATGCTCTCGGGCACGGGCAGCCGCCTCCATCTTTGATCAAAACACACAAACAAACAAAGGAAGGAAACAGCGTAAGTACAAATCGCAGGATAACGATGCAAAATAAGAATAAAGAAAGTAGAGGGTAAACCAAAGCCTTTATTGCTCTCAAGCGAAGGCTCAGGGCATGAAGAACAAAAACCTCGCTGGGCCAGTTCTTCATTGTCATATAGAACCCCGACGTCCAAAGGCGAGGCCACCATGGCGTTCACCGTTTCTTGCTCATACGGAAGAAGGCCCGCCTTTTTGCATTTCCTGGTGTGGTCCATACTCCACGCACGAGGTAAGCCGAAGTCCTCGGCAGATTGGATGAAAAAGAAATTCTTCTTCCACCTTTTGATAGATGAAGGGGTCTTCTTCAGTAACCTCCTCCTCGGCCGAGTACTGAAGACCACCCACCCTGTCTGACCATACTGGCTGATCAAGAAGTGGGCCTTAAAAATATCCATCATCATTGGTCGGCCCACTTCTAAGCAAACGTAGATAAAGGCCATGATCAGCCGTACCGATTTGGGCACCAGCTGACACAGCGCTATATCAAAGTACTTAAGAATCGTACAAAAATAGGGGTGAAGGGGAAACCGAAGCCCGGCCTACATGTGATGCTCATACACGCAGAGCTCGAACGGGGCTCGGTCAGGGAGGACATCGCAGGCCCTCTCTCCCACCTTGGCCAGCCAAAGACCATACTCGCCCGGAATATGGTACGTCTTCCTAATCACCTCCAAATCCTCCTCCCTCAGTTGACTAGGGATCTCGTTGGCTGTATAGTTCCATTCCTCTCTCTCCTCTCCAGCTGAGGTCTCCCTAATATCGGTCAACGCCCTAAGAGTGTCCTCACCAGACGAGGACTCTTCCTGATACTCCCTCCCCACCTCCAAAGGAACGTAAGGCACTAGTGCCATGGGGTTTGCCCTTGGCATGCCCGTTACGGGGGTATTTTCCCCAGAAGAGGACGATGACACCTCTACTTCTTCGGAGCTGCTGCCGCTCGTACCATCTACACTACTCCTACTGTTACTACTACTAGGCCTATCACAGTATGTATCAAACGAAGAAGACATGATGTAAATATTAAAGAAACGAACTCACCAAAGTTCGAAGGATTCGGACTTGAACTCCTCCTGAATTCCTCCTAAACGTTCGGGATGTCCAAGAGCGTTCCTCTCCAAGATCTCGCGAACGCCACGATCACAAAATAGACCCCAGCACCAAAAAACTAAGCGCAGTGTTGAGACACGATAGAAATACGAAAAAAGAAAATTCTCTTTGTAGGGACGAGGACGAGGACTCTCAATCACAATTGGGACGAGGCCGAGGACTCTCACGAAAACTATGAAAGCAAAAGGAGATTATGAAATGAGTAAGGAAGAAGAGGAAACCAAAGCCCTTTATATAGGGAAAGGATCACGGCCAACGAGGATCATTTAATGCAAACGCAGGAACCAAGGGGACTCTTTAGAGTCCCCAAGCGACCGACACACTTCCCCAAGGGGCGTTACGTCCCTCGAGGTGGCCGCCGTTTTCCCTAAAATGACTGTTTAAAATTCCAAGGTAACACGACCCGTCATTTATGCAAACAAGGCCACGTGTTACCTCAGCCGCCATCTTGGGCAAGAAACACTTTCCCGTAGCTCCGCTGGTCCTCGGCCCACTCTCTTCAAGGTCCGAGGAGATGGATTGCTCCACGTGTCCTCAGACCCATGGTATTCTTGGTCGAAGAGATGGATTGCTCCATTGGTCCTCGGCCCACTCTCTTCAAGGTCCGAGGAGATGGATTGCTCCACTGGTCCTCGGCCCACTCTCTTCAAGGTCCCAGGAGATGGATTGCTCCACGTGTCCTCGGACCCATGGTATTCTTGGCCGAGGAGATGGATTGCTCCACTGGTCCTCGGCCCACTCTCTTCAAAGTCCGAGGAGATGGATTGCTCCACTGGTCCTTGGCCCACTCTCTTCAAGGTCCGAGGAGATGAATTGCTCCACGTGTCCTCGGACCCATGGTATTCTTGGCCGAGGAGATGGATTGCTCCACTGGTCCTCGGCCCACTCTCTTCAAGGTCCGAGGAGATGGATTGCTCCACGTGTCCTCGGACCCATGGTATTCTTGGCCGAGGAGATGGATTGCTCCATTGGTCCTCGGCCTACTCTCTTCAAGGTCCGAGGAGATGGATTGCTCCACGTGTCCTCAGACCCATGGTATTCTTGGCCGAGGAGATGGATTGCTCCACTGGTCCTCGGCCCACTCTCTTCAAGGTCCGAGGAGATGGATTGCTCCACGTGTCCTCGGACCCATGGTATTCTTGGCCGAGGAGATAGATTGCTCCACTGGTCCTCGGCCACTCTCTTCAAGGTCCGAGGAGATGGATTGCTCCACGTGTCCTTGGACCCATGGTATTCTTGGCCGAGGAGATTGATTGCTCCACTGGTCCTCGGCCCACTCTCTTCAAGGTCCGAGGAGATGGATTGCTCCACGTGTCCTTGGACCCTTGGTATTCTTGGCCAAGGAGATGGATTGCTCCACTGGTCCTCGGCCCGCTCTCGTCAAGGTCTGAGGAGATGGATTGCTCCGCATGTCCTCGGACCCATGGTATTCTTGGCCGAGGAGATGGATTGCTCCACTGGTCCTCGGCCCACTCTTTTCAAGGTCCGAGGAGATGGATTGCTCCACGTGTCCTTGGACCTATGGTATTCTTGGCCGAGGAGATGGATTACTCCATTGGTCCTCAGCCCACTCTCTTCAAGGTCCGAGGAGATGGATTGCTCCACGTGTCCTCGGACCCATGGTATTCTTGGCTGAAGAGATGGATTACACCACTGGTCCTCGGCCCACTCTCTTCAAAGTCTGAGGAGATGGATTGCTCCACTGGTCCTCGGCCCACTCTCTTCAAGGTCCGAGGAGATGGATTGCTCCACGTGTCCTCGGACCCATGGTGTTCTTGGCCGAGGAGATGGATTGCTCCACTGGTCTTCGGCCCACTTTCTTCAAGGTCCGAGGAGATGGATTGCTCCACGTGTCCTTGGACCCATGGTGTTCTTGGCCGAGGAGATGGATTGCTCCACTGGTCCTCGGCCCACTTTCTTCAAGGTCCGAGGAGATGGATTGCTCCATGTGTCCTCGGACCCATAGTATTCTTGGCCAAGGAGATGGATTGCTCCACTGGTCCTCGGCCCACTCTCTTCAAAGTCCGAGGAGATAGATTGCTCCGTTGGTCCTCGGCCCGCTCTCTTCAAGGTCCGAGGAGATGGATAGCTCCACTGGTCCTCTGCCCACTCTCTTCAAGGTCCGAGGAGATGGATTGCTCCACAAGTCCTCGGACCCCTGGTATTCTTGGCCGAGGAGATAGATTGCTCCACAAGTCCTCGGCCCATTATCTTCAACGTCCGAGGAGATGGATTGCTCCACGTGTCCTCGGACCCATGCTGTTCTTGGCCGAAGAGACGAGTCGTTCCACAAGTCCTCGACCCATTCTCTTTTGCCTTAGAACACATTTCGACCCGGCTTCATGTCTCCACAGAGGACTTAATGCCAACCTAGTTCTGCTACTTCCTTAACCACAGTGCCGCATTTAAGGAAGTAGGGGCCCTCTGATACTGCCAAAATACTACTCTCCAATAAGAAGGCAACATGTGGATCATCGTGACCCCAGATTGTTAGGATACACGCGGACAACCCAGGATCAGACAGTTGGGCCTCCAGGTCATGACCTCCTTCTAGCCCCCAGTTGGGCCTCCACGTCACAACCGCCTTCCAGGCCGTTATTATCTCCAGGCCATTATTACCTCCAGGTCATGACCGCCCTCCAGAGCATCAGTACCTCCAGCTGGGTTTCCATGTCACCACCGCCCTCCGAACCATCATTACCCAAACCAAGTTGGGACGTCAGGTCGTAGAAACCGTCTTAACGCATAGACGGCTTCTGATCGAGCCAGCAAGGCTAAAGCCCTAGTGAACGGCTCTCAGCCACCTAGTTGGGCCTCATAGGCATCATTACCCAACTCAGTTGGGCTATCGTATTGCAGCCGCCCTAGGCCCACTACCGCCTCCGAAACTCTATAAAAAGGACTTGGTAAGCAATCCATAAGGTAGATCGGTTTTTTCAGTTTTAAAAAGATACTCTTGAGCTTACCCTAACTTAAGCATCGGAGCATCCTCGGAGGCATCCCCTCCGTCGACCCCATAGCCACTCTCCCTTTCCCTGTGCAGGTACTTCTGCAGTCCACCCTCCAGCTCAGCAACGCACATATTTGGCATCAACACATATAACCCAGTGTATAACTATTCTGATGTTATTGACATATCTAACGTTTTCATCATTTTTGTGATCCTTTGGTACTGATCATCTATGTCAATAAATACTTAATTATACTAAACTCAAATTCACCAAACTAATTAAGTATAACAATTGCTACACTAGAAGATTTCCCTTCCATAACCCAAAACTCACAAATCTAGTAAACCAAAATGTCTGATCAAATTGCAGCTCCATCTCATACCACCAATCTACGCTCTGCAAAATTATCATCCCAGCCTTTATTGAGTGGAAATTTGAAGTTGTATGCATAAATAAAGTTTTTTAGGGATGTTATATACATAAATTTGAAATTATATGCTGCATTAAGTTATGGTTTAGCAACCAAAAAACACTGATGCAATATGTTATGTGTATAACTACAATAGACTAGACTATTGCAGCAAAATAAATTTTCACTGCAAAATTTTGTTATTAATTGTAATATTTCTTGTAGTGAACGTTTTTGAGATATTGTTGACTTCAATATTTTTTTGAAAATATTCCCACTCTTAGTTCAGGTATTTAACTCTTATGAATGATTATTTATCAATTAATCATGTTTAAGGTTTGATTTGTAATTTCTTTTATTAAGCTTAAGTTAATATTCAGTGATGATTTTATACTTTTGCACGCACTTGATATAATATAATAATAACATTATTTGATAATTATTTTTAAGTGCTAATGGCTTGATCATTGACCTATTGATTGAACCAATAAATCAATGATCCCAGGTCTAAACTAGTTTGATGTCCGATCCCATTCTATTTTTATTTCTTAGCAGAAAGGCATAACCACAATTAACTAGAGTTAAGAGTAGAGATGTACAAAGACCAGCTGCCAAATTGATTGGGGAACCTCCTACATCCAGAAGCGCGGCTCATCAAAGGTCATTACTATTTCTGCGAGCACGACAGCACCTGGAAGCTTGAAAACATCACAGCAAATCATAAGCTTCATCAATGAACGAACCAAAGCTGGCAAACGAACATAACACAAATGAACCCTGCATTACGAGCAAAACACAAACCCTCATCAACTGCTTTGGCCTCCACCATGACCATCTAACCGAGCAAAGGAAAACAAGCCCATAAACCCCAACACTTGCCCTGTTAGAAATAAAGGAGTGGAAAAATAAACAAACACAGAAAATTTACATGGTTCGTGTCAAAGGCTGCCAATATTAATGGTAAGTTGGTGGAGACAAAGGCTGTCAATATTAATGTAAGTTGCCAAAATTAATTAGGGGGGGTGCGTAACTCTCAGGCTTTGTCATAAATTTTATGCCCGGCTTTGTCAAAGACTTCATAAATACTACACCAACTTATTCATTTTCTTGAAGCCTATAAAATCCTTGGCTCTCATTTGTTCATTATCTTAGTGTAGAGAATTAGAGAAAGCTTGAGAGGAAAGCTTAAAAGAAAATATAACAGAGTGTGGGTTGTGAGTTGTAAGTGTTGTAAACACTCCTTTTAGTAAAAACGATCTGCAACAGGTCCGAAGACGTAGGCACATTTGGCCGAACTCCGTTATCAAATTAGTGTGTGTTATTTCCGCTGTTATTTCGCATTATCACTAATCTGGTTTATAGGGAAATCTGCATAATTTCCCCAACAACTGGTATCAGAGCATTTGGTGGTGAATTTTGTTAATTTTCTATGAGGTTACTATTCACATGAATAGTGAAATTTTGTCGGCAATACTGATTCATCAGCAACGGTGTTCTAATACACAGAGGTTTGCAGGAATAGTCAGAAACGATCCAGATAAAGTCAGATTCGAGTGGGAGCGATGGCCATAAACGAAGGGAAGATAAAACTCGAGAAGTTCAATGGTGCAGATTTCAGGTTCTGGAAAATACAGATAAAGGATTATCTGTATCAAAGAAATTTGTATCAACCTCTCTTAGGAAATAAGCCTGAAACTATGAAGGATGAAGACTGGGCTCTCCTTAACAGATAAGCCCTCAGAGTTATCCAATTGACATTATCCCTCAATATCGCTTTCAATATAGCAAAGGAAAAGACCACGACGAGTCTTATGGCTACTCTCTCCAATATGTATGAGAAGCCATCAGCCTCTAACAAAGTTCACTTGATGAGGCGGTTCTTCAATTTGTGTATGACAGAAGGCGCATCAGTAGCTCAACATCTCAATGAACACAATACAGTCACAACCCAATTGAGTTCAGTTGAAATTGAATTTGATGAAGAAGTACGAGCATTAATACTTTTGTCTTCTCTACTAGAAAGTTGGAATGCTACTATCACGGCTGTGAGTAGCTCGTCGGGAAGAAATAAGTTAAAATTTGATGATGTTCGTGATCTGGTTCTTAGTGAAGAGATCCGACGGAGAGAGTCGGGTGAATCATCAACCTCTTCAGTTTTGTATACAGAGACAAGAAGAAGAAATTCAACCAGATGGAATGGACGCGACAAATCGAACTACGGAGACAGATCAAAAGACAGGAGGTCCAAATCCAGAAATCCCAATAATTCCTATAGCTCAAAGACTGTCGAGTGTTGGAACTGCGGGAAGACCAGACACTATAAAAATCAGTGCAAGAGTGCACCGAAGAACCAGGTGACGAAGGCAGAAACAAATGTTACTTCCACCTCAAGAGGAGATGATGTGTTGATATGCTCTTTGGAGAGCAATAAGGAGTCTTGGGTGTTAGACTCTGGAGAATCATTCCACGCTACTTCGCAGAAAGAATTCTTCAAGAAGTATGTCCCCGGAAACTTTGGAAACGTATACTTTGGTGATGATCAACCTTGTGCTATTGTTGGTAAAAGAGTAGTGAAGATTAAGTTGAACGAGTCTGTCTGGGAGCTGAAGGATGTAAGATATATTCCCGACCTGAGAAAGAACTTAATCTTAGTAGGGTAGTTGGTTAGTGAAGGCTACACTACAATCTTTTATGGTGATGATTGAAAGATTTCAAAAGGCGCAATGACGGTTGCTCAAGGCAAAAAAAGTGGTACTATTTATATGATAACAGAGGTGCGCTGTTCAATTGTAGTTACAGTAGGAAACAAAAATCCTAATATGTGGCACAAGAGACTTGGCCACATGAGTGAGAAGGGGATGAAAATTATGCACTCAAAAGGGAAACTTCCAGGCCTACAGTCAGTTGAGATAAACATATGCGAAGATTGCATACTTGGAAAGCAGAATAGGGTCAGCTTTTAGACAAGTGGCAGAACCCCAAAGAATGAAAGATTAGAGTTTGTTCACTCTGATGTTTGGGGACCAACGACCATTTCATCTATTGGTGGGAAACACTACTTCATGACTTTCATTGGTGATCACTTCATGAAATAAGTTGAAAAAAATTGTCATTCTAGTAGTTTCGAAAGAAACCAGGGCCATAACTTTACCATTTTTTTTAGTTGTTCAAGTGTTTTTTAAATAATTGAATTTGATGTATTATACATTTTAGGAAGAAGTTTTTTTTTCTTCATATTTTATGAATTTCTTTTTGTTTTTATCCTTTACAACCTATTGTATATTAGTTCCTTAAATTAAATAATTTACTTTTACTATATATCATTTTGACAATATTATTAATTTTTGATTTAACACAAATATGGATTGATAAAATAAATTTGGTTTTCAATCTAATAATTTTTCCTTTGCCATTTTCTGTGCATAACACAGGGAAACTGCTATTTTTTTCAAAGAGGGACACTGCTAGTCTGCTAGTCAATTATTAAGGAAATCATTGATTTTTCTATAAAATGTCCATTTCCAATTTATGTTGAGAACAACTCGTACGTTTCAGCATTCAGCAGAATCTATCGAATGTAATTTTTGAAAAATTCAGAGACCTTGAATGTAATTTTTAAAAAGTTTGAGAAGTTATTGACGTATAACCCACCGCATAACTATTATGATGTTAATGACATATCCAACGTTTTCATCATTTCTACAGTTAAAGTGACTATTTACCAATAATGTTTCAAAATAAAGGAGAGCTATAGCGTAATTTTATGGATAAGTTAGTTGACAAAATTGTCATTTTAGTAATTGAAGGTTTGCTCTTGTGTCGTTCAATATTTTGTTTAGAGGAAAAAGCGATAATATTGTAGAACAAAACCATCAAAACAATGGATTGACCACAGGCTCATTGTAAGGAGTCTCTCCCAACCAAATCTTACAATGATAATTAACTAAACCCTCTCTGGCTAACCGGTGAGCCATCTCATTAGCCGAACGATGAACTTGTCTTCATGTTATCTGTCACAGATTTTATATCCTCAATAACAATGCCTACAAGTGAGAGATATCACCACTTGACTTGCAACCTGTGACGAATCACTCTCCAACTCTGGATGCCCTTTCGATGCCAACTAGCTTAGCCAAAGCCTCACTCAACAACGGATCACGAACATTTGGAAAGTCTCGGTCCGTTCAAAATTTGTACCCGGTGTAAGGCAATAAAATAAAGCTTATGACCTAGAAAATCACAAAGACATCAAGACAACGTTGGACCATCTTGGTAATCTGATCACAAATTTAATTAAGTCATGAAAATTATTTGGTCACCATGGATTGTATTCCAATTTTTTTTTTTCTTCCTACTGAATAATTGTTGATGACACAATTGATAACCACAAGTAGGTTAACAAAAATAAATAAGAAAATGAAGAGTTGTGTCTTTTGTCATTTGGAGTATATAATCAAATATATCTTGGGTCGGTCCACCCATCATGAGCATCAAACTTGACCCGAAATCAAACACACACACATATATATATTGGAAATTTGAAGTTATATACATAGGTCCTATGCTAACTTAGACATCGGAGAGTCCCTTCGGAGGTACACTCTCTCCGGTCATCTGACGACTTTTAAGTTTTCTTCTTGTTTCGTGTTTGCAGGTTCAGCTCCTCGACTATCTTAATTGTCTACAGATTTTCGACATCAACAACACAAAAGAATTTAAAATAAAAACTCATTTTATATTTGTGTAACACGATTCCATTTGTTAAGAGATTGAAATGCATCCTCTCCATGTGCTTTTAATTTACCCTTATTTTTATTTTGAGATTGATATATAATTATTGAGGATTATCGTAAATGAATTGAATGGCTCAGAATTATTTATTTTTAAATGTCCAGTCACAATATGAAAAACGTTGTACTACAAATTAAGAGTCCTTATCAACAAAAACGTTGTGAACAACTTAAGATAGACAAGAAAATGTCCAACCACTCATGAAAGATAGATTTTGCTGGTGTGGTAAATGTGGCTAGCGGCCTATTGTTACACTAGAACAAAGCATGTTTTTAGCTAACTTCAATTCTTCATCTAATTTGTTGGTGTGAACTTGTTACAGTGTTTCATCACCTTGCTTGATCTTTTGGAGAGTAGAGCAAGCCTAGTCCACTCTTCTTATGAATTGGGTCCAGCGTCATCAACGATTAGGGTTGCTCATCCAATTAAATATAAAAGCCAATCACTTGAATATAATAAATTATCAACCATTTAATAAAAAATCCTCAACATCGTAATGGAAACAAAATATTTGATCGGTATTTCATTTTTTATGCTTTGCAATAATTTTTTATTTTTAATTTTTATTATATTTTCCTTTCTTTACTGAATTTCTTTACTATATATTATATTTTAAAATAACAAAAAAATTCCCAAAAAAAAACATACTGTCAACGTTTCGAAACTTATGCAAATCGGTTTACCTAACGTTTCTATCCATGGAAACAATGAATTAAAAGATACAAAAATATCTTTTCATGCATTTATTATTTTAATGAAATGCTTATGCATTTGAATTTTTGTGGAATTTGATTAACCCCGATTAACCGGTGTGTTTATAAAATTTATTTAAAATATTAAATAAAATATTTATTTTACAATTAATACAAAGTTTGATTTGAATTTTCAAATAAACCATACGTTTTATATATATATATATATATATATATATATATATATATATATGTGCAAATCAATTACATAGCTCATATATATATATATATATATATATATATATATATATGTGCAAATCAATTACATAGCTCATATAACCCGCTGTATCACTATTATGATGTTAATGACAAATCTCACGTTCTCATCATTTCTACAGTTAATTTAGAGAAACTATCTTACTTTGTCCTCTAAAAAAACAAAATTTTAGAGAAACAGATATCAAAGTGAAATATATAAAAGCATTACTTCTACTGAATTATTGTGGATCACACAATTGATATCCATCGAATATAGACACAAGGGTTGAAAAAACAATATTTTTTAATTTTTATTTAAAAAAACACTATTATCGACGAATTTATCACTCGACAATAATATTTTTCAATTTTTAATTCTTTTAAAAGAAACACTATTAATGACGGTTGAATCCCTCAGTAATAATTTTTAAAAAAATTTAAAAAATTGAAAAAAATCATTAATCCAGTCAACTGAATGATTCATCTAATTGACTGAATGAGTCATTTTTTAATTTTAAAAAAATATTATTACCGATGGATCCATTTGTCGGTGATAAGCATAATATTTTATTATTCTTTCATAAAATCGATTAAAAAATAATTTGTTTTAAAAAAAATGACCGAGAGGAAATTCGTCGCTAATGTCCCTCGGTGATAAGGTATTACCGAGGAGATTATCACCAATGAGGACAGTACCGAGGGATTCCCCTCGATGATAACCATTAGCGAGGGCAGAAGGACTTTAACCGACCGAAAAAAATCCATTTGTGATGAGTTGTTTTCTTGTAGTGTTAGTACATAAAAAATAATATTATTAATTATATTATATCAAGTGCCTGTAAAAATATAAGATATAAACATCATCACGGAATATTAACTTAAGCTTAATAAAAATTACTACAAATCAAGTTTTAAACATGATTAATTGATAAATAATCATTCATAAGAGTTAAAACACATTAATTGAGAGTGAGAATGCCTATTTCAAAAATTATTGAAAACAACAGTGCCTTCAAAATGTTTTATATATAATAACATGTAATTATCTCATTTTTTCTTTCATGTGCGTTTCTTGAATAAATTCTAAAAAAGTGAAAATGAACAAAAAAAAAGTTTTAATCTTATATCGAAAAAGATGTGTAATCAATCTTATAATGTTTCAAAATAAATTAATTTATGGATAAATTAGTTGACAAAATTGTCATTTTGAAGTTTACTAATTTGAAAAACGTTAATATCAAATCCAGTACAATCCATGTGGTTCACATTTTTGTGATCCTTTGGTATTGATCATCTATGTCTATAAATACTTAGTTACACTAAACCAATCACAATTGCTACACTATAAGATTTCACTTGCATAACCCAAAACTCACAAATCTAGGAAACCAAAATGTCTGATCAAGTTTTTTCAGCAGCTCCAGCTCCATCTCAAACTACCAATCGTCGCTCAGCAAATTATCATCCCAGCCTTTGGGGTGGCCATTTTCTTTCATATGCATCCAATTTAATCATGGTTCTCTCTCTCTCTCTCTCTCTCTCTCTCTCTCTCTCTCTCTCTCTCTCTCTATATATATATATATATATATATATATACACTGTAACAAAGTAACACAATGGAAAAAAGCGGTTCTTACTATTTAACCTGAAAATCTTCTTGTAATTTAGACTCCTCTTCGGGTTTTCATGTTTACCATCTTGCCAAGATCATGTATAAAATCACAATAAAGAAAATTATACTATTTTCATCACCCAAGTGCCTTTATTTGTTTAGAAGATGATGAGTGATTTTCTCTCTCTAAATTGTCTATTTCTCTCTCCAGAATAAGTGTGTCATTCTCTTTGATAGTGTACTTTTTGACATAGAAAGCCCTCCAAAAAAAAATCTAATGCGAAGCAAAGTGCAAAAGCAATAGAAGGTTGATGATCACTTAAGCGTACATCTCGAGCAAAATGAAAGTATAGGTGAAGATTCTCTTCAATAATTTGATTTTTTTTCAAATACATTATTTGATGAATACATCGCCACATTCATTAAATGGTGTACTTGAGAAAAAAAATTCAAATTACTAGAGAAAATCTTAATCTGCTTAGATCTCTGACTGATCACACAATCTAAATTTATGTTGTCATCATTTTAGTTCTTCATATTCAAGTCTTTACTAAGTGTCATTCTTGATATATCGATGTTGAAATGTTTGATATTAACTATAATTTCAATTTTTGGTTATCGAAATGATTTTTGATAAAAAAAAAATTAAAAATTATTGTGAAGTTAAAAATTATATATTTAGCATTGACAGCTAGTATGATATAAATTCATTTTCTTATATATACACACATATACGCATACATACATACACATATATATATACATATATATACATACACATATACATATATATACATACACATATATATATATATATACACACATATACACATATATATATATACACATATATATATATATATATATACACACACATATATATATATACACACATATATATATATATACACACATATATATATATATACACACATATATATATATATATATTCTGTGAGAGAATATATATAGAAAAAAAGTTGATCACATATTTTTGCTATAGCTAGCATTGCATCCCTTATAATTTTGTCTATCTTGGGTAGGAAACTGATGACGAAATAGAGCATCAAAAATTGAAGGATGAAGTTGAGAGAATGCTAATGGCTGTGGTAGATGACAACCTTTCAAAGAAACTTGACATGATTGATGCAATTCAACGCTTAGGCGTATCTTACCATTTTGAAAGTGAGATTGATCAATTGGTGAAACAAATTTATGAGACCCAAAACGAAAGAGACATTGAAAAGGAGATCCGTGACAATGACCTTCATACACTTTCTCTCCAATTTCGGTTAATTAGACAACAAGGTTATAAAACTTCAAGTGGTATGTTCATAAATCTTAATTTATTTGTTCCTTATTACATTTGTAGGATTGGTTCTCTTATCCCTATTTGCACAATAAAAAATTCAAGCAGATGTGTTTAACAAGTTCAAGGACAATGAAAGAGGCTTCAAGGAATCTCTTATCAACGATGTTAGAGGAATACTAAGTTTGTATGAAGCAACACATTTGAGGGTTCACGGGGAAGATATACTAGAGGAAGCACTTTCTTTCACTACTGCTCACCTTGAATCCTTGGCTTTAACCCAATTAAGCCCACACCTTGCTGCCCAAATAACTCATGCCTTGAAGCAACCACTCTACAAGGGCATACAAAGGGTAGAGGCAAGGCATTACATCTCTATCTATGAAGAGGATGCTTCACATAATGAAATGTTATTATCATTTGCAAAGTTAGATTTTAACATTTTACAGAAATTCCACCAGAAAGAACTCAGTGAAATTTCAAGGTTAGTAAAAATTCCAAGCTTATAATCTTCAATAGAATTTAATTAATTAGTCTAAACATACAAATAGATGATGTTTAATTATGGTAATTATTAGGTGGTGGAAAGATTTAGACTTTGCAAACAAGCTATCTTTTGCTAGAGACAGAGTGGTAGAAGGCTATTTTTGGGTATTGGCAGTATACTTCGAGCCGAAATATTCACCGGCTAGAATGATACTAACCAAAGTGTTTGCTATGAGTTCCATTATTGATGACATGTATGATGTGTATGGAACAATTGAAGAACTCGAGCTCTTCACCAATGCAATTCAGTGGTATTCAATCAGAAAAATAAACTTCCTCTACATTTTTCACTCTATGCTAAAAGATTATTATTGTATTCTTATTCTTATGATATGGTTTACCTTACTTTTCAGGTGGGATATTAATGCCATTGAACAGTTGCCAGAGTACATGAAAGTGGTTTACAAGGCACTCTTAGATGTTTATGCTGAAATTGAGGAAAAAATGGCTAATGAAGGGAAATTATACAGACACTCTTATGCTAAAGAAGAGGTGAGTTGCCTTTAATAATTTGCTCTTTAAATAATAGTAATATATTATTGATAAATAAAAATAGTAATAGTGAGTTTCAACTAACTTAGTTGATAGAATCACTTGGCATCACACGAGACTTGTACTCATGCTGCTAATTAATGTGATTTCCTCTCGACCAGTATCACTTGCTACACCATCACCACCCGTTCCTCGTACTCGTCCTCCACAACCACCGCGTTCTTTTCTAGTTTCTTCGACTTCTTTGTCTTCCCTTTCTTCTCTATATACCAGTACCACCATATCAGGCCAAGGAAAAATTGAAGTTTCTTGGCACAATTGCGATGAACTCTTGCAGAACATTGTGGACTCATCTGCTGATGATTCTACTCCATTGAAGGAAAAAAAACTGACTCTTAAGAGACCGAGACTTTGACCTTACAGATAGTGCAGAAGAACAATCGACTCACACTCTCTGACCAGCCAAGATCAACAAACATTGTTCCTCAAAAAGCAACTAAAAGGCATACTGCAAAAAACCTTCAAGAACAGCTCTTGAGGCTCTTCCCCCTAAGATAAGACCCCAGAATAACAGACACCCTCTGCTTCATAAACAAAACAAGCAGAAAGCCCTTCCATCAGCCCTACTAACAGCAAATTCCACCAGAGCAGCAAAACAGAAAATAGCAATAACAGCAAAATTTTATTTTCAAAAAAGCTTCTCTAAATTCTTTTATCGATCAATTGCCCTGCATAAACCCAATCAAAACAAACCTCTCCTGAAAAAATGGAAATTGAGCCAATAAAACCCAGCTTCACCTTCTACTCACCTCAATACAATATAATCGACTTATAGTAAGCATAATATTTGGATATATACAAACAATTCAAAGCTTAGTAAGCAACAAAGTTTAAAGGTTCAAAATAATTCATTATATAAAACTTCAAACTCATTTAAAGTTAGATAAGACCTTTGAAACATTTCAACTTAAATAATTTATTTGTACTTTTACTTGATCTATCACGTTCTAGCCTTTGGAATTTAACTTTTTTCAAAGCATGTACCAATAACACAATAAAGAAGATCACAAATTTAATGACAACAAAAAAATAATGATAATCATAATATTACACCAATGATTTTTACTTTCATGAATCAAAATTCTCCACAACCAAATCTTCATCCTAGAAAAATATATATGTTGATAAATAAACAAAAAAAATATAAAAATATCATCTTTTTTTTATCCAATTAAGTAGAATACTTTTGGATGATTTGGATACATGAAAATAAAATTTGAAGCAGATTAATATTATAAACTAAGTCCTTTCAAAATATTAGTATAAAATACATGAGAGACAACTTTTTCCTTAAAAAACTAAAAGGCTAACTTTTAATATTTACAATGAATTGATATGTTCTGTAAGTGAGGATCAAAGGGAATGTTATACAATATCTTGGGAGTCGGTATTCACTTGTTACAACCATTAATACATAAGTCATAAATAATAAGGGAAAAATTGATTAATCAATATAATATCATTTACAAGGCAATGCCTCTACCCTAATATTCATTTGCAAATATTTTTTAACTACTAATTAACATGGCTCAACCACAATTGAGAGATTACTCATTTTATGTGTGTATATATATTATAGATTAATAACTTGGTTTCTCAGATAAAAAATCAAGCTAAAGCTTATTTTGCTGAAGCAAAATGGTTCCACGTTCAATATGTACCGACACTCGATGAGTACATGCATGTTGCAGTAGAAACAGCTGGCTACAAAATGCTGCAAATCACATCGTTGGTTGGAATGGGAGATATTGTAACCAAAGATGCCTTTGAGTGGTTACTCAGTCACCCTAAGATGGTTACTGCTTCTTTAATAATTTCCAGACTCTTGAATGACATAGTATCTCATAAGGTACTAACCTGTTTCACTACAATAACTTTTATTCCTTCATTTTTTTTATTTAACCGATGTAATATGGTTAATTTGCATTTAAATTTTATTTTTCTACATGTATATATAGTTTGAGCAAGAAAGAGGGCATGTAGCTTCAAGTATCGAATGTTACATGAAACAGTATAACGCCACAGAACAAGAAGCAGTTGATGAATTTCGCAAACAGATTACAGAGGCTTGGAAGGATATGAATGAAGAATGTCTCTACCCAATTTCAGTCCCTATGCCAATTCTCGTGCGAGTTCTGAATTTCACACGTGTAATGGATGTCTTTTACAAAGATATTGATAGTTACACACATGCTGACATTGAGCTCAAAGATTTCATAGCTTCTGTGCTCGTTGACCCTGTTTCTATATGAGGTCGATCAGATTTAGTTGTTTGCTTGGACCATTAAAATAAATTTAGACTACAAGTTTACCAACTAGGAAATTGGTGGTTTCAAAATAAAGTGTGTTGAACACAATTTAAAGTTCATTTTTGTTGTTCGTTCACCTTGCAAATTAATGTGGTTTTGAAAGAGGGGGGGGGGGGGGGGGGGGGGGGGGGGGGGTGAGGGGGGGCGTGTTTCTTGTAATGATGCCTTTATTTAAGGTTCATGGTATTGTGACCTTTGTTCCGAGTTAAAATCAATAAACTTTTATTACCGCACTATAGTTTGCTGTATTGTGACCAACTTTGATTGTTAATTTCTATCGAAAAACATAAGATAATTAAATTGTCCACATATAATTATCAATTCTCTCTCTCCTTTGTTGTGTGAGTTATTCTATTCACATCTAATTTCTCCCTCTTCTTATCTCTCTCCTCAGTATAGAAAACCCAAACTAATATCCCTATTTTCATTCAAATAATCAAAACTTCTTCAGCATGACTGCACAGACAGTTTTGGCAACTGCAGCAACTCAATTTTATTTTTTTTATTTATTTTTTATTTTTATGAAATGCTTCATTAAGCCTAGACCTACAACTTTTTTTTGGCTAATATGTTTTAAGAATGAGGTTCAAACCTACTTTTGGGCTGTATCTTGAATGAGCCCCAACATATATACCGTAGCAAAGGTTACTGACCAAAGTAATAGTCATGGTATCCATCTTAAATGATATCTAATCAATTAAGACTTTATAGAATCCAATCCATCTATATATTAAATTTATTTAATTGAATTTTTTTTTACCTATCCCTTTTCATAAACCTACACAACAAGAAATACTGCTTGCGCTGGTGCTTTATTTGGCACATTCTAGTGCTTCCAAGTGCCGCAATGACTTTTCAACACGTTGACCAAGTGCTGATACAAACATCGAGATGTGTAGTGTCAAAATGCAAAAAATGATGCTTAGCCTAAGCGGCGAAATGTGCTTATCAGCGCTTCAAGGTGCCAAAATACACATATCGACACTCTAAAGCGCTACAGTCCAAGTAGCTGGGAACACCGAATTCAGTAGTCTCATACTGGTGCTTTAAAGCGCCGCAAGGTACGTATTTCAACTCTTCTAAACGCCAATATATATGCGTTAAAGTTCACTTTGTGGCACTTTGAAGCGCAGCTATGTTCAGTCAAATTTTTTTAATATTTCGTTTAAAACCTTAAAAGATCTTTTAATCCTTTACAACATACATATTTCCCTATTTTTCATATGTATCTATATACATCCAAGTATTAATAAAACACCATTTCAATTCTTAAAAATTTATTTCATAAAACAAAAAATATTCATAACCATATAAATTCAAATGCAACCAAGTAATAAATCAAAATTCAAGTCTCAACCAATCTTTTAATTGTCACTATAAGGATGGACTCTCATATGAGATACTCTATGAACAAACCCTTGCATTAAAGACTTGAGTTCATCCACTTGAGACAGTACATAGCTCATCTGATCATCATGCTTACACATAAGTTATTGAATCTTAATAGTATGCGAGTAGAATGTTTTGCATTGATCTCTTCAATTTGAGTAGAATGTTTGGCCTGGATTTCTTGTGTTTGTATTGATCTATGTATTGCCATCTGTTAGGATTTTGGCTCAATTTCTCACAAGAAATAATTCTAATCGGTTTGGGAAAAGTAGTTTCATATTTTGTAGTTGCTTATTCTAATAGGAGTGGTAATAATAGTCTCCTATATTGTTGTTCTTTTCCTATTTGCATTAGGAAATATCTTCTCTATATAAAGGGGGTCCCAAAGAAGATTTGAAGCACACTCATAATTTCCATATACATTGTAAACTATAGGGGTTTACTACTAGAGTTAGGATAAGAGCTTTAGGTGTATTAGGGTTTTGGGTTGTCAAGTAGAGATAACGCTTAAAACTAGAGCTAGGTTAAAAGTTTTTGTTGTATTGGGACTTTGGAGTGAGAGTTTGACAACTCTGTTCTTAAATAAAATAGTGGAGTTGTTTGTGGATATAGGTAAAGAGGTTGTCGAACCACATTAATTCTTGGTGTTATTACTATTTATTTTATTTGCCTATTTAGCTATTGTGGTTATGTTTTTGCCTAAAATTTGAGTAGGTGGATTTTATTAGGGGAAAATCCCAACAAGTGGTATCAGAGTTGTGGTTACGATGACAAAAATACAAAAAAAGACATAATTCATGTTGAGCTATTTGAGGAATTGAAGATGGAAGAAGGTATGATGAACATCACCTTTTTTCAATTCCGTTATCACTAATTTGTTGAGTAGTATGTTGACAAAGCCGAAGTTCTTGCCACCAAAAGAAGATGACATAGTCACGATGTTAATGGTCGGCAAAAAAATTTGGATGGATGGAAAGTTTCCTGCGGTACCTCCAGAGAAAGATAAGTTGAAGAGATCAAGTGTGTTAAAGGTTGAAGAATTATCCGTGATTATATCAAGAATAGACCCAGGTAGAGTGAGTGAGTGGAGCACTTTAAGGAAGGTGGAGGAAAGATCAAGATCCAAGTCTTTGGAGTTTTCAAATAAGGAGTGCATCTACAACGAGGAAGATGAACAAACACAATTGCAAAATAAGGTCACGATTAAAGACTTGAAGGAGTTGAGTAGAATGAAGCAAAGTGATAATGGAAAGGCTATTGAGGATGATGAGATGCAAGTTCTTGATCCTTCAAAGGTAGTGGCGATAGATACCGTGAATGAAGAAAGGAAGAAAGCTTATACGTGTTGAATGAGAGGGTGATTGCTTTGAAGAGTAAGCGGATGAGATGAAAAGACCAAAATGAATGATCACACCAACCAATGAAGAAAGTCAAATTTGATAATGAGGTGGAGATTTGTTAAGATTTTGGGTCAATTCCCCACAAGAAATAATTCTAATTCGTTTGGGAAAAGTGGTTTCATATTTTGTAGTTGCTTATTCTAATAGGACTTATAATAGTAGTCTCCTATGTTGTTCTTTTTAAACCTGTTAGTATTAGAAAATCTCCCAAGTATAAAAGAGGTCCCAGATAAGATTTGAGACACACTCATAATTCTCATATACATTGTAAACTAGAGGGGTTTACTACTAGAGGTAGGATGAAAGCTTTGGGTGTATTAGGGGTTTTGGTTTGCCAAGTAGAGATGACACTTATAACTAAAGATAAGTTAAGAGCTTTTATTGTATTGAGACTTTAGGGTAAGAGTTTGACAACTTTGCTCTTACTAAAGTTGTAGTTGAAGGTTAATAAAATAGTGGAGTTGTTGGTGGATATAGGCAAAGACAACACCATTGGTGATATCATAAACAATACCAGTGTTCGTGTTATGTAAAAGATATGAAACCCAAAATTAATGTATCGGCAGTACCTCACATTCTCCTGATGAGAACAGATCTCGTAAATCTTCTGTTGAAAGAAAATTTCCTTGCAATTCAAATACATCATGTACAGTACACTCGACGAAATTTTTTTAAACCTGATATAATTGAATTGAATTGAATATTTAAATCAACTCGATCCATACTGACCTATTCTAAAATAAATTCTTTGTAAGTAGAGATTCTTACGGGTCACACACTCTTTTTCATGAAAAATTCTCAATGCAGGTCAAAATCTAATTGAATCTACTCTTACATACTGAGAATTTACCTATTTTTTCTTCCTTAATCAATGGCTAGATTACCATCCACGTGTCAATATCTCAATAATTTGTAGATCCCCCACCTGTCCAACCATGCAAGACTACCACAAACTAAAATAGAAGAATTAGATTAAGAAAAGGAAAAGGAAAAAGACGTACACCTTATTGGATTTGAAGAGCTTGGCGTAGGCGTTGGAGGCATTCCACACCGTGGTTATGATATTCCGGGTTGGCGGTGTATTGGGTCGGGTTGTGATGATAAAGCGAAGGCCGTTTGTGGGTTTGATCCAGGTTCGTGGGAATGGAACGGTGGTCCTGGGAGCTCGATGGTGGCTCAGTGAGGTTGGTCTGCGGTGATAAGTATAAGGTTGGGTTGGTTCAAGCCATGCTTTTTGGTGGCTGCATGATAGGTTAGTCTTCCGTCTCTCTCTCTCTCTCTCTCTCTCTCATTTCTACAGTTAATTAGAAATAGAGTACTATCCATGTGGTTCACATATTTGTAATCTTTAAACGATTCGAAACATGTCAATCACACGAATAATGCAATAACCAGAAAGAAAATAATAAGACATGGTATACCCGGGTTCATCCCAGAATAGAGTTACGTCATGCAAGAAATTTAACTATAATCAACCTCTCAAATCTCTCGTATGTTTTTTTAATATTTCGTTTGAAACTTAAAAAGACCTTTTAATCCTTCACAACATATATATATATCTCAATTTTACATATGTATTTATATACATCCAAGTATTAATCAAACCCATTTCAATTCTTAAAAAAATTATTTCATAACACAAAAAATATTTGTAACCATGTAAATTCAAACACAACAAAAATTAAGGAAGATTTGCACAAACCAAAGTCATAACAGATAAAAATTAAGGAAGATTGGATAGAATAACTTTAGTTGCGATAAGAAACTATGTGATGGAGACAAGAATTCAGCGTGAATCTCTAAGAGTGGACTGAGTCTCCGTCTCGAATATTTTCTTTCATTAATCTAGCTAGGTTTGCTTTTAAAAGAAAATCCCATGTATAAAACCAAATTGGAAGTTGTATTTTGACACATCACAAGCGTTGGAATGTTTGTGACCCAATTTTAACATTTTTACACTTTCCACAATAGCAAAAAATAAAGTATCAACTCCTCTTTTAGTAAAAATTATGATACATACAATGCATTCTACTTTTACATATAAATTTTGAACTGCATATTTTACTTTATAATTTATTACTGTTGAGAAATTGATCTTCAAAAATAAAAGACTGGCTGGTGCAATGTTTCTTGTAGTGCTATTACAATTTTTTAATGTACTAAAAAATTCCTTAGTTCCCTATACCGTAAAGTATAAACCTAAAAAAAATCATCGAACAATCAACAGCATACCTTTGAGTCACAACTTATTGTCCTAAGTCAAAATATTTATCTTCAAGTAGTCAATTCTTAATTATTTGAAAATATTTTGACTATTGTTCATTCATTGTCTTCACTGGCTAAGACTCTGCCGTTGTATCTAACTAAGAATATTAATTTTCCGATTAAGAAGTCTTGAAGTTTGAAGGGTAGGTTAGGAAGTCATAATTTGAAACTCTGGGATTATTTAACTCTTACCGATGTGGATTATTTATATTTTTTATTGATTATTATTTTTTTATTTTAAATTTATATTATAACACATTTGCATAGCATCATTCCACTAAAAGAAATTTGAAAATTTTCCATCATGTATGATCACACGTGAGATATTAAATTATTCAACAGAGATATGACTAAATCGGTGAGTCCTCAAAGAAAAATTAATGCTTAGTTGAACTAATTTTTTGGTCGAGAATTTATTTTTTAAAAAAAACATTCAAGTATGTACACATATATATGATGAGAGAAAAAGAAAATAATTACAAAGTACATATAAGATTGACAAAATTCCCAATTACAAAAGAAATACATGCAAGTACGTAGAGGGAGTATGAAATCCAAAACGGTGCAATTAGTCGGGTTGAGTTGGATTTAATTTTTAAAGATTGAATTGGGCTTGGGTTGAGAAATTATTGAACCCGGTGAGTTGAGTTAGATCACAGGTTCAAATATTTTCAATTTGACTCAAACGAATAACCCAATTATTATATAAATCTATTTTATATATAAATTTTATATTTATTATATGTTATTATTTATATATTATATTTATTTTTTACTCTACTTAAATTTTTTGATTTTATTGTGAAAACAAAGACTTATTCAAATACTATCTTATAGATAGGAAACAAAATGATTGAAGATAATATTTATGGTTTGTGCAAACATCTATACAGAACTCTCATTTGGTATATCATCTCCTTAATTTTAAATGTTCATTCACAATAAATTAAGAATAGTTTATCAACAAAAACATTGAAATTTCATCCCTCAAAAACGTGGTTGGTTGAATTTTGGTTAAATGTCTAATCAAGAAATTTGCACCGATTGAAAACTTGATTGATAATAGTAAATTAAATATAAAAACCAATCACTTGAATATAATAAATTAATAAATTATCAAACATTTAATAAAATATCCTCAACATGGTAATAGAAACAAGATATTTGATCGATATTTCATTTTTTTTTTGCTTCGCACTAACTTTCATGATTTATTTGTTATTATGTTTTCCTTTCTTGACTGAATTTATTTATTATATATTATATTTTTAAAATAATGAAAATGCCCAAAAAATCATACCATCAACATTTCAAACCTACACAAATAGGTTTTCCTACGTTTCTATCCATGGAAACATTGAATTAAAAGATACAAAAATATATTTTTCATGCATTTGAATTTTTGTGGAATTTGATTAACCCCGATTAACACATGACTTTAGAAAAATTACTTTAAAATATTAAATAAAATAGTTATTTTATAATTAATATAAAGCTCGACTTGAATTTTCAAATATACACTATATATAATTCATATACACAATCATATATATATATAGAATGAATTTAAATACAATTTTTAAATTTCAATAAATTTATCTGAATATTTATAACTTGTTATGATTTTTCAAGCCTTACTTTTTTTTTTGATGGATATGTAATTGTTGAGGATTAAATTTTCGGTAAATAACATTCCCATATTTAAGTTTCACACTTAATTACAATAAGGTCTATAAATTTGAAAATTAAACATTTCACTCCAAATTTTTTGATATGTATATAAAAAAACAGATCAAAGACAATGGTAATCTTGAAATTTAATATAGCGCTACTGTACTCTATGTAACGTAACAAAAGCTTATGACCTAGAAAATCACAAACACATCAAGACAACATTGGACCATCTTGGCATGGGAATCTGATCCCAAACTTTTCCATTGGTACTAAATTAGGTTGTGTTTCACACTGTAAACATTGAGAAAGAGTAAAGCTTGGTCTTGTAAAAAGACAAAAAAAAAAAAAGGTACAATTAATAATAATCACTCTTAGCCAAAAAATAAATAAATAAATAAATATTTTGGTTTTATTATTAAAAAAAATTTATATCTTGGTCTCTCTGATGAAAAATCAAGTTAATGCTTACTTCGTTGAAGCAAAATGGTTGCATTCTAATTATGGCACAATTCCATTAATAACACGTGATGTAGGGGAAAATTCCCCCTCCAATTATATTAGACATGTGGCAACTTTCAAGGGTAAAAAAGCAATTACACAATCTAAACATATCAACCAATCAAATCTCCACACTTGGCAAGGGGTATTACGATAATTTTATACCACAGGGCATCATGGTAATCTCATACCAATGTCTCAGTACTACTAAAACACTCCAATTTATGGATAAATTGTTATTCAAATCCAACATGTGGATAACTCTAGTCTTATCTAATAGAGATGTTATTCCTATCACAATACTAAAATCATTCTCCTAATTAGACTCTGCTCCGACACACCATAAAAAGGGGCTCTCACAATCAAAAAGTAGGTACAATTCATTACTCATAGCTCTTGATTTCACACAGCTCTCTTTATTTCTCCAAAAGCCCTATACTAACTTAGGCATCAGAGAGTCCCTGGAGGCACACCTCCTCTGGTCCTCTGGTGACTTTTAAGTTTTCTCTTTGTTTTGTGTGTGTAGGTTCCACTCCCTAGCTGTCCTAATTCTCGGCAGATTTTCGGCATTAATAGATTGGCGTCGACCATGGGAAACCACACTATTTAACTTTGTAAGTAAAGGTGCAAAGAACTCATATGTCACAATGTCGCCTAAGAACCATGCCACGAACACCATCGTAACCAGTTTAATCGCCACATGAGTATACACTCGCAGTCAATCTGGAAAATGGCTCACTGTTATCTCTGAATACGGTAATTCCAACCAAAATCATAGTGAACCGTCTGACGGACGAACCAGGATTGACCCAATAGATCCTCCACGGCTCAACCCCGTGGAACTTGATGACCAAGAAAACATAGAGACGCCTCTTGCACCCAGCTCAACTGTACAGGTGACCTAAGAATAGTTCTTAGAACTTCGGCAACTTGTTACAAGTTTAGCTGTCGAACTTAGGAGACAAGCTCGCCCTCCTACATTTCTATATCCTCCTAAGCAAAATCCTCGCCACAAAGCATTCTGATCCCAATGGATCAGCTCATAGTCACTCTACCATTGGGTCATCTCCTCATTCTATGGTAAGGTCCCGAGACTTCTCCACCTCTAAGAACCACACTGACCTAGACAAAAGGCTAAAAGATATGGACAAAAGGATAAATGAGGCTTTCAAAGAGAGAAATACCAACATCTTAGATGGACACAACTCTCAGAATCCACCCTTCACTCAAGAGATCCTCGAAATTCCTCTCTCTTGGCCTTTTTGCATGCCAATCATAGGCCTACGACGGCACCACAGATTCCATGAACCATCTTTAGCCTTATAAAACCATCATGATGTTGCACTGTCACCCAGATGTCGTACTATTTCTGTAATACCCATGCTCTTAAAGTATGGGTAAAGAAGTAATTTGATAAATATGACATAAAATTAAAATTATATATATATAACACACACACACACACATGTGAAGGATTAGTATTGAATAAAATAATTCTAAAAAAAAGGGAACGCGTGGGGCGTAGTTACAAAGGAAATGGAAAACAAAAAAAAAATGGACGCATCTAGCTTGGAAAAATGAGAAGCAGTAAAGTGGATTTTGAGGTATCTACAAGGCATCACAAAGAAGTTTTTGTACTTTGGTAAGGGTGAGTTAGAAGTACAAGGCTATGTAGACACAAACTTTGGAGGAGAAGTCAATCACTGAAGAAGCACCACTGGTTATATATTCACTATTGGAATTACAGTTGTTAGTTGGATGTCGCAGTTACAGAAGATTGTCACTCTATCCACTACAGAGGCTGAGTACGTAGCAGTGACTGAAGTTAGTAAAGAGATGATATGGCTTCAAGGTTTATTAACTGAGTTGGGATTCAAACAAGAGAAGAATGTTATGCACAGTGATAGTCAGAGTGCGATACACTTGACAAAGAATTCAACATTTCATTCCAAAACCAAGCATATTGGACTTCGTTATCACTTCATCATATCTTTATTGGAAGATGAGGTGTTAATACTGAAGAAGATCCAAGGAAGCAAGAATCCAGCGGATATGTTGACAAAGACAGTGGCTATCGACAAACTAAAGTTGTGTTCAACTTCAGTTGGCCTACAAGAGCAACAGACCGGAAAGATCTGCTGCATTGATCGAGGTGTGAAGACAAATTGAAATCAGTCTTCAAGTGGGAGATTATCAAATGCTGCCAATATTAATGGCAAGTTGGTGGAGACAAAGGCTGCCAATATTAATGCAAATTAGAGGAGAGAAAGGCTGCCAATATTAATGCAAGTTGCCAAAATTAATTAGGGGGGTGCCTAACTCTCAGGCTTTGTCATAATTTCTGCCTGGCTTTGTCAAAGGCTCCATAAATACTGCCACCAACTTATTCGTTTTCTTGAAGCCTATAAAATCCTTAACTCTCATTTGTTCATTATCTGAGTGTAGAGAATTAGAGAGAGCTTGAGAGGAAAACTTAAAAGAAAATATAATAGAGTGTGGGTTGTGAGTCGTAAGTGTTGTAAACACTTTGTATATTTTCTCTCTTTAGTAAAAACGATCTGCAGCAGGTATGAAAACCTACATTTGGCCAAACTCCGTTATCAAATTTGTGTGTGTGTTATTTCCACTGTTATTTCGCATTCTCACTAATCTGGTTTATAGGGGAATCTGCGTAATTTCCCAAACAGTTCGGAGCTAAAATCTCTACATCCACGTGCAATGGTGAGAGATTCAACTATAATCAAAATTAGAGTACATATCAAGAGAGATAAAACTCCTTAATCCCAAATCTCCAAATATACCAAAATCTAGGCTACCATAAATTTAATTGAGAAAATACAATCGCTTAGAAGAAAAAAAGCATTAACCATCCAAAGAGATATGTTTGTTGTATAACTTTGTCTGCCATAGCTTATGCTCTATTGTAGCTTCCTCTTTATTATTGAAAGAATAGAAATATGCACACATATATAGGTAAAATCAAATAAAATCATTCTTCTATTTAATTTTGTATTCCTTGTCCTACTAGTATCAAAATAGTAACATTTTTTTTAATTCTTGCTTTTACTACTGCAATTTGTACTCTTGCATGATGACGTGACAATTAAAAGAAAAATGGACCCGCTTTTACTCCAAAATTGCAAGACATATCTAACAAATCTCCACCTTAGCTTGAATTCACTACAAGAAAAATGGGTATCACTGACGGGAGATAAGCTGTCGGACATAACCTCCTCGGTGATACAACTTTTCTCGGACGGCTTTAATATTCATCGGAGAAACTAGTATCACCGACGAGTATGAGCGACGAATGGGCCGTCGTTGATGTCTCTTCCCAAAAATTAAATTTTGGTCTTTTTGATAAATATTAATAAAAAAATTTATCATTGAATATTAACTTAAGCTTAAAAGAAATAACTATAAATCAAGTTTTAAACATGACTAATTGATACATAATAATTCATAAAAGTTGAACAATGTAATTATCTTCTTTTCCCTTTCATGTGTGTTTGTGTTTGTGTTTTTTTTTTTTTTTGAGTAACTTCTAAAAAAATGAAAAGTAACAATACTTTAAAAATTGAGTGTTCTTTTCACTCCATCTCCATTGTCTGTTGGTTCAATATGAGGTATACGAAGCTCTCCACTTGATAGTGTTTCAAAAGAAACTAGAGTCACAATGTAATTTATGGGACGAAATAAGTTGAAAAAAATTGTCATTCTAGTAGTTTCGAAAGAAACCAGGGCCATAACTTTACCATTTTTTTAGTTGTTCAAGTGTTTTTTAAATAATTGAATTTGATGTATTATACATTTTAGGAAGAAGTTTTTTTTTCTTCATATTTTATGAATTTCTTTTTGTTTTTATCCTTTACAACCTATTGTATATTAGTTCCTTAAATTAAATAATTTACTTTTACTATATATCATTTTGACAATATTATTAATTTTTGATTTAACACAAATATGGATTGATAAAATAAATTTGGTTTTCAATCTAATAATTTTTCCTTTGCCATTTTCTGTGCATAACACAGGGAAACTGCTATTTTTTTCAAAGAGGGACACTGCTAGTCTGCTAGTCAATTATTAAGGAAATCATTGATTTTTCTATAAAATGTCCATTTCCAATTTATGTTGAGAACAACTCGTACGTTTCAGCATTCAGCAGAATCTATCGAATGTAATTTTTGAAAAATTCAGAGACCTTGAATGTAATTTTTAAAAAGTTTGAGAAGTTATTGACGTATAACCCACCGCATAACTATTATGATGTTAATGACATATCCAACGTTTTCATCATTTCTACAGTTAAAGTGACTATTTACCAATAATGTTTCAAAATAAAGGAGAGCTATAGCGTAATTTTATGGATAAGTTAGTTGACAAAATTGTCATTTTAGTAATTGAAGGTTTGCTCTTGTGTCGTTCAATATTTTGTTTAGAGGAAAAAGCGATAATATTGTAGAACAAAACCATCAAAACAATGGATTGACCACAGGCTCATTGTAAGGAGTCTCTCCCAACCAAATCTTACAATGATAATTAACTAAACCCTCTCTGGCTTAGCCAAAGCCTCACTCAACAACGGATCACGAACATTTGGAAAGTCTCGGTCCGTTCAAAATTTGTACCCGGTGTAAGGCAATAAAATAAAGCTTATGACCTAGAAAATCACAAAGACATCAAGACAACGTTGGACCATCTTGGTAATCTGATCACAAATTTAATTAAGTCATGAAAATTATTTGGTCACCATGGATTGTATTCCAATTTTTTTTTTTCTTCCTACTGAATAATTGTTGATGACACAATTGATAACCACAAGTAGGTTAACAAAAATAAATAAGAAAATGAAGAGTTGTGTCTTTTGTCATTTGGAGTATATAATCAAATATATCTTGGGTCGGTCCACCCATCATGAGCATCAAACTTGACCCGAAATCAAACACACACACATATATATATTGGAAATTTGAAGTTATATACATAGGTCCTATGCTAACTTAGACATCGGAGAGTCCCTTCGGAGGTACACTCTCTCCGGTCATCTGACGACTTTTAAGTTTTCTTCTTGTTTCGTGTTTGCAGGTTCAGCTCCTCGACTATCTTAATTGTCTACAGATTTTCGACATCAACAACACAAAAGAATTTAAAATAAAAACTCATTTTATATTTATGTAACACGATTCCTTTTGTTAAGAGATTGAAATGCATCCTCTCCATGTGCTTTTAATTTACCCTTATTTTTATTTTGAGATTGATATATAATTATTGAGGATTATCGTAAATGAATTGAATGGCTCAGAATTATTTATTTTTAAATGTCCAGTCACAATATGAAAAACGTTGTACTACAAATTAAGGGTCCTTATCAACAAAAACGTTGTGAACAACTTAAGATAGACAAGAAAATGTCCAACCACTCATGAAAGATAGATTTTGCTGGTGTGGTAAATGTGGCTAGCGGCCTATTGTTGCACTAGAACAAAGCATGTTTTTAGCTAACTTCAATTCTTCATCTAATTTGTTGGTGTGAACTTGTTACAGTGTTTCATCACCTTGCTTGATCTTTTGGAGAGTAGAGCAAGCCTAATCCACTCTTCTTATGAATTGGGTCCAGCGTCATCAACGATTAGGGTTGCTCATCCAATTAAATATAAAAGCCAATCACTTGAATATAATAAATTATCAACCATTTAATAAAAAATCCTCAACATGGTAATGGAAACAAAATATTTGATCGGTATTTCATTTTTTATGCTTTGCAATAATTTTTTATTTTTAATTTTTATTATATTTTCCTTTCTTTACTGAATTTCTTTATTATATATTATATTTTAAAATAACAAAAAAATTCCCAAAAAAAAAACGTACTGTCAACGTTTCGAAACTTATGCAAATCGGTTTACCTAACGTTTCCATCCATGGAAACAATGAATTAAAAGATACAAAAATATCTTTTCATGCATTTATTATTTTAATGAAATGCTTATGCATTTGAATTTTTGTGGAATTTGATTAACCCCGATTAACGGGTGTGTTTATAAAATTTATTTAAACTATTAAATAAAATATTTATTTTACAATTAATACAAAGTTTGATTTGAATTTTCAAATAAACCATACGTTATATATATATATATATATATATATATATATATATATGTATATGTGCAAATCAATTACATTGCTCATATAACCCGCTGTATCACTATTATGATGTTAATGACAAATCTCACGTTCTCATCATTTCTACAGTTAATTTAGAGAAACTATCTTACTTTGTCCTCTAAAAAAACAAAATTTTATAGAAACAGATATCAAAGTGAAATATATAAAAGCATTACTTCTACTGAATTATTGTGGATCACACAATTGATATCCATCGAATATAGACACAAGGGTTGAAAAAACAATATTTTTTAATTTTTATTTTAAAAAAACACTATTATCGACGAATTTATCACTCGGTAATAATATTTTTCAATTTTTAATTCTTTTAAAAGAAACACTATTAATGACGGTTGAATCCCTCAGTAATAATTTTTAAAAAAATTTAAAAAATTGAAAAAATCATTAATCCAGTCAACTGAATGATTCATCTAATTGACTGAATGAGTCAATTTTTTAATTTAAAAAAAATATTATTACCGATGGATCCATCTGTCGGTGATAAGCATAATATTTTATTATTCTTTCATAAAATCGATTAAAAAGTAATTTGTTTTAAAAAAAATGACCGAGAGGAAATTCGTCGGTAATGTCCCTCGGTGATAAGGTATTACCGAGGAGATTATCACCAATGAGGACAGTACCGAGGGATTCCTCTCGATGATAACCATTAGCGAGAGCAGAAAGACTTTAACCGACCGAAAAAAATCCATTTGTGATGAGTTGTTTTCTTGTAGTGTTGGTACATAAAAAATAATATTATTAATTATATTATATCAAGTGCCTGTAAAAATATAAGATATAAACATCATCACGGAATATTAACTTAAGGTTAATAAAAATTACTACAAATCAAGTTTTAAACACGATTAATTGATAAATAATCATTCATAAGAGTTAAAACACATTAATTGAGAGTGAGAATGCCTATTTCAAAAATTATTGAAAACAACAGTGCCTTCAAAATGATTTATATATAATAATATGTAATTATCTCATTTTTTCTTTCATGTGCGTTTCTTGAATAAATTCTAAAAAAGTGAAAATGAACAAAAAAAAAAAAAGTTTTCATCTTATATCGAAAAAAGATGTGTCTAAGTTAGTTGTGTAATCAATCTTATAATGTTTCAAAATAAATTAATTTATGGATAAATTAGTTGACAAAATTGTCATTTTGAAGTTTACTAATTTGAAAAACATTAATATCAAATCCATTTCATATATGTGTATCATCTCTACAGATAATTAGAAATACAGTACAATCCATGTGGTTCACATTTTTGTGATCCTTTGGTATCATCTCTACAGATAATTATAAATACTTAATTACACTAAACCAATAACAATTGCTACACTATAAGATTTCACTTCCATAACCCAAAACTCACAAATCTAGGAAACCAAAATGTCTGATCAAGTTTTTTCAGCAGCTCCAGCTCCGTCTCAAACCACCAATCGTCGCTCAGCAAATTATCATCCCAGCCTTTGGGGTGACCATTTTCTTTCATATGCATCTAATTTAATCATGGTTCTCTCTCTCTCTCTCTCTCTCTCTCTCTATATATATATATATATATATATATATATATATATATATATATATATATATATATATATATATATATAGACACACACACACACTGTAACAAAGTAACAATGGAAAAAAGCAGTTCTTACTATTTAACCCCGAAAATCTTCTTGTAATTTAGACTCCTCTTCAGGTTTTCATGTTTAGTATCTTGCCAAGATCATGTATAAAATCACAATAAAGAAAATTATACTATTTCCCTTTGAGGTGAACATTTTCTTTCATATGCATCTAATTTAATCATGGTAATTAAATTGCAACTTTTGGCCACTCTACATGATGAGGAACCTCTCTCCCTCTCTCTCTCTCTCTCTCTCTCTCTCTCTCTCTCTCTCTCTCTCTCTCTCTCTCTCTCTCTCTATATATATATATATATATATATATATATTCTGTGAGGGAATATATATAGAAAAAAAAGTTGATCACATATTTTTGCTATAGCTAGCATTGCATCCCTTATAATTTTGTCTATCTTGGGTAGGAAACTGATGACGAAATAGAGCATCAAAAATTGAAGGATAAAGTTGAGAGAATGCTAATGGCTGTGGTAGATGACAGCCTTTCAAAGAAACTTGACATGATTGATGCAATTCAACGCTTAGGCGTATCTTACCATTTTGAAAGTGAGATTGATCAATTGGTGAAACAAATTTATGAGACCCAAAATGAAAGAGACATTGAAAAGGAGATCCGTGACAATGACCTTCATACACTTTCTCTCCAATTTCGGTTAATTAGCCAACAAGGTTATAAAACTTCAAGTGGTATGTTCATAAATCTTAATTTATTTGTTCCTTATTACATTTGTAGGATTGGTTCTCTTATCCCTATTTGCACAATAAAAAATTCAAGCAGATGTGTTTAACAAGTTCAAGGACAATGAAAGAGGCTTCAAGGAATCTCTTATCAACGATGTTAGAGGAATACTAAGTTTGTATGAAGCAACACATTTGAGGGTTCACGGGGAAGATATACTAGAGGAAGCACTTTCTTTCACTACTGCTCACCTTGAATCCTTGGCTTTAACCCAATTAAGCCCACACCTTGCTGCCCAAATAACTCATGCCTTGAAGCAACCACTCTACAACGGCATACAAAGGGTAGAGGCAAGGCATTACATCTCTATCTATGAAGAGGATGCTTCACATAATGAAATTTTATTATCATTTGCAAAGTTAGATTTTAATATTTTACTGAAATTCCACCAGAAAGAACTCAGTATACAAAGGGTAGAGGCAAGGCATTACATCTCTATCTATGAAGAGGATGCTTCACATAATGAAATTTTATTATCATTTGCAAAGTTAGATTTTAATATTTTACTGAAATTCCACCAGAAAGAACTCAGTGAAATTTCAAGGTTAGTAAAAATTCCAAGCTTATAATCTTCAATAGAATTTAATTAATTAGTCTAAACATACAAATAGATGATGTTTAATTATGGTAATTATTAGGTGGTGGAAATATTTAGATTTTGCAAACAAGCTATCTTTTGCTAGAGACAGAGTGGTAGAAGGCTATTTTTGGGTATTGGCAGTATACTTCGAGCCGAAATATTCACCGGCTAGAATGATACTAACCAAAGTGTTTGCTATGAGTTCCATTATTGATGACATGTATGATGTGTATGGAACAATTGAAGAACTCGAGCTCTTCACCAATGCAATTCAGTGGTATTCAATCAGAAAAATAAACTTCCTCTACATTTTTCACTCTATGCTAAAAGATTATTATTGTATTCTTATTCTTATGATATGGTTTACCTTACTTTTCAGGTGGGATATTAATGCCATTGAACAGTTGCCAGAGTACATGAAAGTGGTTTACAAGGCACTCTTAGATGTTTATGCTGAAATTGAGGAAAAAATGGCTAATGAAGGGAAATTATACAGACACACTTATGCTAAAGAAGAGGTGAGTTGCCTTTAATAATTTGCTCTTTAAATAATAGTAATATATTATTGATAAATAAAAATAGTAATAGTGAGTTTCAACTAGCTTAGTTGATAGAATCACTTGGCATCACACGAGACTTGTACTCATGCTGCTAATTAATTTGATTTCCTCTCGACCAGTATCACTTGCTACACCATCACCAATCTTAAATCCATCACCACCAGTACCTCGTACTCGTCCTCCACAACCACCGCGTTCTTTTCTAGTTTCTTCGACTTCTTTGTCTTCCCTTTCTTCTCTATATACCAGTACCACCATATCAGGCCAAGGAAAAATTGAAGTTTCTTGGCACAATTGCGATGAACTCTTGCAGAACATTGTGGACTCATCAGCTGATGATTCTACTCCATTGAACGAACAATAACTGACTCTTAAGAGACCGAGACTTTGACCTTACAGATAGTGCAGAAGAACAATCGACTCACACTCTCTGACCAGCCAAGATCAACAAACATTGTTCCTCAAAAAGCAACTAAAAGGCATACTGCAAAAAACCTTCAAGAACAGCTCTTGAGGCTCTTCCCCCTAAGATAAGACCCCAGAATAACAGACACCCTCTGCTTCATAAACAAAACAAGCAGAAAGCCCTTCCATCAGCCCTACTAACAGCAAATTCCACCAGAGCAGCAAAACAGAAAATAGCAATAACAGCAGAATTTTATTTTCAAAAAAGCTTCTCTAAATTCTTTTATCGATCAATTGCCCTGCATAAACCCAATCAAAACAAACCTCTCCTGAAAAAATGGAAATTGAGCCAATAAAACCCAGCTTCACCTTCTAGTCATCTCAATACAATATAATCGACTTATAGTAAGCATAATATTTGGATATATACAAACAATTCAAAGCTTAGTAAGCAACAAAGTTTAAAGGTTCAAAATAATTCATTATATAAAACTTCAAACTCATTTAAAGTTAGATAAGACCTTTGAAACATTTCAACTTAAATAATTTATTTGTACTTTTACTTGATCTATCACGTTCTAGCCTTTGGAATTTAACTTTTTTCAAAGCACGTACCAATAACACAATAAAGAAGATGACAAATTTAATGACAACAAAAAAATAACGATAATCATAATATTACACCAATGATTTTTACTTTCATGAATCAAAATTCTCCACAACCAAATCTTCATCCTAGAAAAATATATATGTTGATAAATAAACAAAAAAAAATCTAAAAATATCATCTTTTCTTTGTCCAATTAAGTAGAATACTTTTGGATGATTTGGATACATGAAAATAAAATTTGAAGTAGATTAATATTATAAACTAAGTCCTTTCAAAATATTAGTATAAAATACATAAGAGACAACTTTTTCCTTAAAAAACTAAAAGGTTAACTTTTAATATTTACAATGAATTGATATGTTCTGTAAGTGAGGATCAAAGGGAATGTTATACAATATCTTGGGAGTCGGTATTCACTTGTTACAACCATTAATACATAAGTCATAAATAATAAGGGAAAAATTGATTAATCAATATAATATCATTTACAAGGCAATGCCTCTACCCTAATATTCATTTGCAAATATTTTTTAACTACTAATTAACATGGCTCAACCACAATTGAGAGATTACTCCTTTTATGTGTGTATATATATTATAGATTAATAACTTGGTTTCTCAGATAAAGAATCAAGTTAAAGCTTACTTTGCTGAAGCAAAATGGTTCCACGTTCAATATGTACCGACACTCGATGAGTACATGCATGTTGCAATAGCAACCGCTGGCTACAAAATGCTGCAAATCACATCGTTGGTTGGAATGGGAGATATTGTAACCAAAGATGCCTTTGAGTGGTTACTCAGTCACCCTAAGATGGTTACTGCTTCTTTAATAATTTACAGACTCTTGAATGACATAGTATCTCATAAGGTACTAACCTGTTTCACTACAATAACTTTTATTCCTTCATTTTTTTTATTTAACCGATGTAATATGGTTAATTTGCATTTAAATTTTATTTTTCTACATGTATATATAGTTTGAGCAAGAAAGAGGGCATGTAGCTTCAAATATCGAATGTTACATGAAACAGTATAATGCCACAGAACAAGAAGCAATTGATGAATTTCGCAAACAGATTACAGAGGCATGGAAGGATATGAATGAAGAATGTCTCTACCCAATTTCAGTCCCTATGCCAATTCTCGTGCGAGTTCTGAATTTCACACGTGTAATGGATGTCTTTTACAAAGATATTGATAGTTACACACATGCTGACATTGAGCTCAAAGATTTCATAGCTTCTGTGCTCGTTGACCCTGTTTCTATATAAGGTCGATCAGATTTAGTTGTTTGCTTGGACCATTAAAATAAATTTAGACTACAAGTTTACCAACTAGGAAATTGGTGGTTTCAAAATAAAGTGTGTTGAGCACAATTTAAAGTTCATTTTTGTTGTTTGTTCACCTTGCAAATTAATGTGGTTTTGAAAGGGGGGGGGGGGGGGGGGGGGGCGTGTTTCTTGTAATTATGCCTTTATTTAAGGTTCATGGTATTGTGACCTTTGTTCCGAGTTAAAATCAATAAACTTTTATTACCGCACTATAGTTTGCTGTATTGTGACCAACTTTGATTGTTAATTTCTATCGAAAAACATAAGATAATTAAATTGTCCACATATAATTATCAATTCTCTCTCTCCTTTGTTGTGTGAGTTATTCTATTCACATCTAATTTCTCCCTCTTCTTATCTCTCTCCTCAGTATAGAAAACCCAAACTAATATCCCTATTTTCATTCAAATAATCAAAACTTCTTCAGCATGACTGCACAGACAGTTTTGGCAACTGCAGCAACTCAATTTTATTTTTTTTATTTATTTTTTATTTTTACGAAATGCTTCATTAAGCCTAGACCTACAACTTTTTTTTGGCTAATATGTTTTAAGAATGAGGTTCAAACCTATTTTTGGGCTGTATCTTGAATAAGCCCCAACATATATACCGTAGCAAAGGTTACTGACCAAAGTAATAGTCTTGGTATCCATCTTAAATGATATCTAATCAATTAAGACTTTATAGAATCCAATCCATCTATATATTAAATTTATTTAATTGAATTTTTTTACCTATCCCTTTTCATAAACCTACACAACAAGAAATATTGCTTGCGCCGATGCTTTATTTGGCACATTCCAGTGCTTCCAAGTGCCGCAATGACTTTTCAACACGTTGACCAAGCGCTGATACAAACATCGAAATGTGTAGTGTCAAAATGCAAAAAATGATGCTTAGCCTAAGCGGCAAAATGTGCTTATCGGCGCTTCCAGGTGCCAAAATACACATATCGACACTCTAAAGCGCTGCAATAGTCCAAGTAGCTTGGAACACCGAATTCAGTAGTCTCATATTGGTGTTTTAAAGCGCCGCAAGGTACGTATTTCAACTCTTCTAAATGCCAATATATATGCGTTAAAGTTCACTTTGTGGCACTTTGAAGCGCAGCTATGTTCAGTCAAATTTTTTTAATATTTTGTTTAAAACCTTAAAAGATCTTTTAATCCTTTACAACATACATATTTCCCTATTTTTCATATGCATCTATATACATCCAAGTATTAATAAAACACCATTTCAATTCTTAAAAATTTATTTCGTAAAACAAAAAATATTCATAACCATATAAATTCAAATGCAACCAAGTAATAAATCAAAATTCAAGTCTCAACTAGTCTTTTAATTGTCAATAGAAGGATGGACTCTCATATGAGATACTCTATGAACAAACCCTTGCATTAAAGACTTGAGTTCATCCACTTGAGACAGTACATTGCTCATCTGATCATCATGCTTACACATAAGTTATTGAATCTGAATAGTATGCGAGTAGAATGTTCTGCATTGATCTCTTCAATTTGAGTAGAATGTTTGGCCTGGATTTCTTGTGTTTGTATTGATCTATGTATTGCCATCAGTTAGGATTTTGGCTCAATTTCTCACAAGAAATAATTCTAATCGGTTTGGGAAAAGTAGTTTCATATTTTGTAGTTGCTTATTCTAATAGGAGTGGTAATAATAGTCTCCTATGTTGTTGTTCTTTTCCTATTAGCATTAGGAAATATCTTCTCTATATAAAGGGGGTCCCAGAGAAGATTTGAGGCACACTCATAATTTCCATATACATTGTAAACTATAGGGGTTTACTACTAGAGTTAGGATAAGAGCTTTAGGTGTATTAGGGTTTTGGGTTGTCAAGTAGAGATAACACTTAAAACTAGAGCTAGGTTAAAAGTTTTTGTTGTATTGGGACTTTGGAGTGAGAGTTTGACAACTTTGTTCTTAAATAAAATAGTGGAGTTGTTTGTGGATATAGGTAAAGAGGTTGTCGAACCACATTAATTCTTGGTGTTATTACTATTTATTTTATTTGCCTATTTCACTGTTGTGGTTATGTTTTTGCCTAAAATTTGAGTAGATGGATTTTATTAGGGGAAAATCCCAACAAGTGGTATCAGAGTTGTGGTTATGATGACAAAAATACAAAAAAAGGACATAATTAATGTTGAGCTATTTGATGAATTGAAGATGGAAGAAGGTATGATGAACATTACCTTTTTTCAATTCTGTTATCACTAATTTGTTGAGTAGGATGTTGACAAAGCCGAAGTTCTTGCCACCGGAAGAAGATGACATAGTCACGATGTTAATGGTCGGCAAAAAAGTTTGAATGGATGGAAAGTTTCCTGTGGTACCTCCAGAGAAAGATAAGTTGAAGAGGTCAAGTGTGTTAAAGGTTGAACAATTATCCGTGATTATATCAAGAAAAGACCCAGGTAGAGTGAGTGAGTGGAGCACTTTAAGGAAGGTGGAGGAAAGATCAAGATCCAAGTCTTTGGAGTTTTCAAATAAGGAGTGCACCTACAACGAGGAAGATGAACAAACACAATTGCAAAATAAGGTCACGATTAAGGACTTGAAGGAGTTGAGTAGAACGAAGCAAAGTGATAATGGAAAGGCTATTGAGGATGATAAGATGCAACTTCTTGATCCTTCAAAGGTAGTGACGATAGATACCGTGAATGAAGAAAGGAAGAAAGCTTATACGTGTTGAATGAGAGGGTGATTGCTTTGAAGAGTAAGCGGATGAGATGAAAAGACCAAAATGAATGATCACACCAACCAATGAAGAAAGTCAAATTTGATAATGAGGTGGAGAATTTGAGCTAAGGTGGAGATTTGTTAAGATTTTGGGTCAATTCCCCACAAGAAATAATTCTAATTCGTTTGGGAAATGTGGTTTCATATTTTGTAGTTGCTTATTATAATAGGACTTATAATAGTAGTCTCCTATGTTGTTCTTTTTTTCCTGTTAGTATTAGAAAATCTCCCAAGTATAAAAGAGGTCCCAGATAAGATTTGAGGCACACTCATAATTCTCATATACATTGTAAACTAGAGGGGTTTACTACTAGAGGTAGGATGAAAGCTTTGGGTGTATTGGGGTTTTGGTTTGCCAAGTAGAGATGACACTTATAACTAGAGATAAGTTAAGAGCTTTTATTGTATTGAGACTTTAGGGTAAGAGTTTGACAACTTTACTCTTACTAAAGTTGTAGTTGAAGGTTAATAAAATAGTGGAGTTGTTGGTGGATATAGGCAAAGACAACACCATTGGTGATATCATAAACAATACCAGTGTTCGTGTTATGTAAAAGATATGAAACCCAAAATTAATGTATCAGTAGTACCTCACATTCTCATGATGAGAACAGATCTCGTAAACCTTCTGTTGAAAGAAAATTTCCTTGCAATTCAAATACATCATGTACAGTACACTCGACGAAATTTTTTTAAACTTGATATAATTGAATTGAATTGAATATTTAAATCAACTCGATCCATACCGACCTATTCTAAAATAAATTCTTTGTAAGTAGAGATTCTTACGGGTCAAACACTTTTTTTCATGAAAAATTCTCAATGCAGGCCAAAATCTAATTGAATCTACTCTTACATACTGAGAATTTACCCATTTTTCCTTCCTTAATCAATGGCTAGATTACCGTCCACGTGTCAATATCTCAATAATTTGTAGATCCCCCACCTGTCCAATCATGCAAGACCACCACAAACTAAAATAGAAGAATTAGATTAAGAAAAGGAAAAGTAAAAAGACATACACCTTATTGGATTTGAAGAGCTTGGCGTGGGCGTTGGAGGCATTCCACACCATGGTTATGATATTCCGGGTTGGCGGTGTATTGGGTCGGGTTGTGATGATAAAGCGAAGGCCGTTTGTGGGTTTGATCCAGGTTCGTAGGAATGGAACGGTGGTCCTGGGAGCTCGATGGTGGCTCAGTGGGGTTGTTCTGTGGTGATAAGTATAAGGTTGGGTTGGTTCAAGCCATGCTTTTTGGTGGCTGCATGATAGGTTAGTCTTCCGTCTCTCTCTCTCTCTCTCTCTCTCTCTCTCTCTCTCTCTCTCTAATTTCTACAGTTAATTAGAAATAGAGTACTATCCATGTGGTTCGCAAATTTGTAATCTTTAAACGATTCGAAACATGTCAATCACACGAATAATGCAATAACCAGAAAGAAAATAATAAGACATGGTATACCCGGGTTCATCCCAGAATAGAGTTACGTCATGCAAGAAATTTAACTATAATCAACCTCTCAAATCTCTTGTATGTTTTTTTAATATTTCGTTTGAAACTTAAAAAGACCTTTTAATCCTTCACAACATATATATATATCTCAATTTTACATATGTATTTATATACATCCAAGTATTAATCAAACCCATTTCAATTCTTAAAAAAATTATTTCATAACACAAAAAATATTTGTAACCATGTAAATTCAAACACAACAAAAATTAAGGAAGATTTGCACAAACCAAAGTCATAAGAGATAAAAATTAAGGAAGATTAGATAGAATAACTTTAGTTGCGATAAGAAACTATGTGATGGAGACAAGAATTCAGCGTGAATCTCTAAGAGTGGACTGAGTCTCCGTCTCGAATATTTTCTTTCATTAATCTAGCTAGGTTTGCTTTTAAAAGAAAATCCCATGTATAAAACCAAATTGGAAGTTGTATTTTGACACATCACAAGCGTTGGAATGTTTGTGACCCAATTTTAACATTTTTACACTTTCCACAATAGCAAAAAATAAAGTATCAACTCCTCTTTAGTAAAAATTATGATACATACAATGCATTCTACTTTTACATATAAATTTTGAACTGCATATTTTACTTTATAATTTATTACTGTTGAGAAATTGATCTTCAAAAATAAAAGACTGGCTGGTGCAATGTTTCTTGTAGTGCTATTACAATTTTTTAATGTACTAAAAAATTCCTTAGTTCCCTATACCGTAAAGTATAAACCTAAAAAAAATCATCGAACAATCAACAGCATACCTTTGAGTCACAACTTATTGTCCTAAGTCAAAATATTTATCTTCAAGTAGTCAATTCTTAATTATTTGAAAATATTTTGACTATTGTTCATTCATTGTCTTCACTGGCTAAGACTCTGCCGTTGTATCTAACTAAGAATATTAATTTTCCGATTAAGAAGTCTTGAAGTTTGAAGGGTAGGTTAGGAAGTCATAATTTGAAACTCTAGGATTTTTTAACTCTTGCCGATGTGGATTATTTATATTTTTTATTGATTACTAATTTTTTTTTCATTTTAAATTTATATTGTAATCAAATTAATGAATTATCACACTTGCATAGCATCATTCCACTAAAAGAAATTTGAAAATTTTCCATCATGTATGATCACACGTGAGATATTAAATTATTCAACAGAGATAGAGTCAAGCAGTGTTGGGATCTCGAGTTATGACTAAATCGGTAAGTCCTCAAAGAAAAATTAATGCTTAGTTGAACTAATTTTTTGGTCGAGAATTTATTTTAAAAAAAACATACAAGTATGTACACATATATATGATGAGAGAAAAAGAAAATAATTACAAAGTAGATATAAGATTGACAAAATTCCCAATTACAAAAGAAATACATACAAGTACGTCGGGGGAGTATGAAATCCAAAACGGTGCAATTAATCGGGTTGAGTTGGATTTAATTTTTAAAGATTGAATTGAGCTTGAGTTGAGAAATTTTTAAACCCGGTGAGTTGAGTTAGATCACAGGTTCAAATATTTTCAATTTAACCCAAACGGATAACTTGATTATTATATAAATATATTTTATATATAAATTTAATATTTATTATATGTTATTATTTATATATTATATTTATTTTTTACTCTACTTAAATTTATTGATTTTATTGTGAAAACAAAGACTTATTCAAATACTATCTTATAGAAAGGAAACAAAATGATTGAAGATAATAATTATGGTTTGTGCAAACATCTATACAGAACTCTCATTTGGTATATCATCTCCTTAATTTTAAATGTTCATTCACAATACAACCAACATTGTACTATAAATTAAGAATCGTTTATCAACAAAAACATTGAAGTTTCATCCCTCGAAAATGTGGTTGGTTGAATTTTGGTTAAATGTCTAATCAAGAAATTTGCACCGATTGAAAACTTGATTGATAATAATAAATTAAATATAAAAACCAATCACTTGAATATAATAAATTAATAAATTATCAAACATTTAATAAAATATCCTCAACATGGTAATAGAAACAAGATATTTGATCGATATTTCATTTTTTTTTTGCCTTGCACTAACTTTTATGATTTATTTGTTACTATATTTTCCTTTCTTGACTGAATTTATTTATTATATATTATATATTTAAAATAATGAAAATGCCCAAAAAATCATACCGTCAACATTTCAAACCTACACAAATAGGTTTTCCTACGTTTCCATCCATGGAAACATTGAATTAAAAGATACAAAAATATTTTTTTCATGCATTTAAATTTTTGTGGAATTTGATTAACCCCAATTAACACGTGACTTTAGAAAAATTACTTTAAAATATTAAATAAAATGGTTATTTTATAATTAATATAAAGCTCGACTTGAATTTTCAAATATACACTATATATAATTCATATACACAATCATATATATATATAGAATGAATTTAAATACAATTTTTAAATTTTAATAAATTTATCTGAATATTTATAACTTGTTATGATTTTTCAAGCCTTATTTTTATTTTTTGATGGATACATAATTGTTGAGGATTAAATTTTCGGTAAATAACATTCCCATATTTAAGTTTCACACTTAATTACAATAAGGTCTTTAAATTTGAAAATTAAACATTTCACTCCAAATTTTTTGATATGTATATAAAAAAACAGATCAAAGACGATGGTAATCTTGAAATTTAATATAGCGCTACTGTACTCTATGTAAGGTAACAAAAGCTTTTGACCTAGAAAATCACAAACACATCAAGACAACATTGGAACTTGATGACCAATAGATCCTCCACGGCTCAACCCCGTGGAACTTGATGACCAAGAAAACATAGAGATGCCTCTTGCACCCAGCTCAACTGTACCGGTGACCTAAGAATAGTTCTTGGAACTTCGGCAACTTGTTACAAGTTTGGCTGTCGGACTTAGGAGACAAGCTCGCCCTCATACATTTCCATATCTTCCTAAGAAAAATCCTTGCCACAAAGCATTTTGATCCCAATGGATCAGTTCATAGTCGCTCTACCATTGGGTCATCTCCTCATTCTATGGTAAGGTCCTGAGAATACTCCACCTCTAAGAACCACACTGACCTAGACAAAAGGCTAAAAGATATGGACAAAAGGATAAATGAGGCTTTCAAAGAGAGAAATACCAACATCTTAGATGGACACAACTCTCAGAATCCACCCTTCACCCAAGGAATCCTCGAAATTGCTCTCCCTTGGCCTTTTTGCATGCCAATCATAGGCCTACGACGGCACCACAGATTTTATGAACCATCTTTAGCCTTATAAAACCATCATGACGTTGCATTGTCACCCAGATGTCGTACTATTTCTGTAATACCTGTGCTCTTAAAGTATGGGTAAAGAAGTAATTTGATAAATATGACATGAAATTAAAATTATATATATATATATATATATACACACACACACACACACACACACACACGTGAAGAATTAGTATTGAATAAAATAATTCTAAAAAAAAGGGACGCGTAGGGGCGTAGTTACGAAGGAAATGGAAAACAAAAAAAATAAAAAAATCTGGATGCATCCAGCTTGGAAAAATGAGAAAAGAAAAAAAAAGAAAAAAAAAGGTTTTTTTTAAAAAAAAAAAAGACGTGGCAACAGGTGGCAACACCTGTTTCCCAAAGAAAGAAGAGTCTTGCATGTAAAACAAATGGAATTTTCATGGCAAAACACAGGGGGGGAGGTGCTGAAGTAAAATGTATAAGTATATATATATATATATATATATATATAACTTTAATTTTATATTATTTATTACTTTCTAAATCTTATTTGGTTTTTTTCCTTTTACAATTCAAACTACTCTATTTCTCTAAACATTTGGGGACTGAAAGAAAGATTGAAAGAGAAAAATTTTGAAGAGGTTTACAGGAGAATTTTATAGAGAGTCACGGGAAGCACTAAGAAAAACAGAAGGTGTTGACAGTTAGCAGCCGGGGAAAATTACTGAGAGGAGCAGGAAAGGCAAGGAGGTGATCCATGGGTAGCTCTAAGTGCTACCTGGTGAGTTAGATTTACTTTAAGTAATCAAGATAAATATGAAATATCTAGTGATAATATTAGAAAAAATTATTAACTTATGTTTTGGTGATAGATGAAAGTTTGGTTGATAGGTGTGATAGAAATAGTGGACATATAGAGAATAATTAATGAGAAATAATACTATTGGAATAATGAGTCGATCTAATAATAAAAGCGATAAGTGAAATTCTTGATGAGCTATGGTTGATGATTTGATATGATTTATGAGGAGAGAAAATTTAATGGATCTTGACAAGCATAATTGATGATTTAATATGATCTATGAGAGGAATTTAGTGGAATTTTTCGAATAATAATTTGAGAATAATCAAGATAGCTAATTTAAATATTTGAATTCATGTTTGTTTTTATATTATTGTTCATATGCATATTTCATATCATTGTTCATATGCATATTGCATGAAATAAAAGAACCAGAAAGGGGTCGGTCTAATTGAAAAACTGTGACCGCTGGTATATGTTAGAAATAAATGAAAACCGTGACAGTCAGTATATGTTGAAAATAAATGAAAACGTGACAGCTAGTATATGCTGAAAATAAAAGAACCAGGAGGGGGCCAGTCTAAGATAAAAACATGTTGACATGTAGGAAGACGTTCCCTAATAATAATTCATGCATTGCATATGTTTTAAATATTGATTGTACTACTAAAATTCTGAAGTGTTGTTTGTTATTGTACATTTATTTATAGATGAATAAGTCTCATAGAGAGACAGTATGGTGAGAAAGAAATATAGAAGCATGATATGATAAGAGCTATCTAAATGGTAGACTATATGCTATAATCCTTATAACGAGGTAATTATGAGATAACTGATGGTCATAAGGTGAACAAATATATAAGAAGAAGAAATTGATAGAGAATGAGACTAATGATATATGTAGTCATAGTAGAATGCTATTGTCAAGTTTTATGAGACATAAATGATTAAATATTAAAAGACTATTTATACAAATTGAATACTTCTAGTAAATTTAATTTACTGAGCTTGTGAAACTCACTCCTCATTATACAATAATTTCAGGTAGCAGGCAGGACAAATAGTTTGGTGAGTTGAGGTTCAGACAAAAATCATTTTCTGTAAGCCATATACGTGTCCAGATCCTCAGACTAATGAGAAAATAAAATAAAAAATTTATTTGTAAATATTCATGCATTTTACGTTGTATATAATGTTAAAATCAAGATCAGAATGATGTATCTCCTTTGTTGAGGGTTGAGGATTAATGTAAAATTTTATGTTGGTATTATTTTTCTTGTTGCATATATGTGTCATGCTGGGATTTTCAAAATGTGGCAATACTATCTCAGGGGTGGCCAACCCGGGATGGGTCGTTACAATTTTGGTATCAAAGCATTAGATTTTATGATTCTGTAGGCTGCATAAGAACTTAAAGAAGTGGAAGATTAAAATAAATTATATTTTAATAGTCCGAGGATGACACGTGGACGTGCTAGAGCTAGAGTTAGAGTTGTTGATTTGAAAGGGCGTGGTAAGCCCCCAATATTTTGACAAGTCAAGGTTGAGTATGAATCTGTGGTTCCTAAAAGGGAACGTGTTGAATATATAGTTGATATTAGTAAGGGTGTGAGAGAATCTGAAGTTAAAAGAGATGAGCTAAGATAAGCTCTTACACATGCTCTTGAGAAAATAAATGTAACAGATGATATAGTTGATAGCTTATAGCATAGACTTGATGAACAGGTTAGAGCAGTTCCTGAGGTTGTTGTAAATCTAGTAATGGTAGACATTTAAAAAGGGGGAAAAGTGAGTTTATGCATGAGATGTAGGGAGATTGTTAAGTTGAATTCTTTATTGTTTAAAGGATTTATAAACCCTTTTAAGCCTGAGTTGTGGTGAAACATGTAAAGGGATTTTTTTTGATATTTTACCAATGATGTCATTTGGATTGACTAATGTTCTAGAAACATTCATGGACTTGACAAATAAAATGTTTTAACCATTTCTTGATAATCTTGTGGTTGTGTTCATTGATAACATCTTGGTGTATTCTAAGACTAAGGAAGAGCATGTAAAACATTTAGAAATTGTACTGAAAATTTTGATGAAAGAGATATTTTATGCTATAATTTTCTAAATGTGAATTTTGGCTGAATGAGATAGCTTTTGTTGGTATTTGTCTAAGGTTTGAACAAGGATGGAAGAGGTTAAGCATGAAGCCCTTGAAGCCTCAGCACACTAGGAGTGTGCCTCAACACAAAGCTAGAAAAAGGTGTGTGCATCAGAAGGTGGAAGGTACTGGAGGAAGACCAGGCCGCGGTGCCCAAAAAGTGGAAGGTGCTAGAGGAAGGCAAGGCCGTGGCACCTAGAAGCTGAGGAGTGTGTGCTCTGACCTGGGCCGTGGCGCCCCCTATTATAGGCCGCGGCGCCAGGCACACTGATGCACACATGTGTAAAACTCTTCCATAGTTCATGAGACATGTCCAAAATGCATAGCTTGACTAAGGAATGATCAAAGGCTATGGTTGATTGTTCATCTAGATCTAAGGGTGGATATTAACCCTCAAGATTGGACAAGAAGTTGGTGCACTATATAAAGGGTCACCTAGCTTCATTCTCAAAACAACAATGTGACATAACTTGTGATCAAAAGTGAGACAATTGTAAAGAGTCCAAAGACACAAAACAAAAGAGACTCATTTGTAAGGCTGGTTGTTTAGAAGAGTGAGTAGAATAGAAAGAGGATTAAAGGGCTTGTAAAGGAAATTTTCTTGGGAAAATTCCAAGGTTAGTTCTTATCACTTTCTGTTTCTTCTTCTTCTTTGTTTCTTCAAGAACTTAGGCTTCTTGGAGGGGGGTTGCTGTGATTGTAAAAGAACCATTAATTAGTGCAGAGAGTTCTGGTGAACTCACGGGGACGTAGGCTATTGCTGAACCTCGATAACAAATCACTTGTGTTCTTTTCTTTCTTGCTTTCGTTTGCTGTTTCATTTCATTACAAGTCATTCTAGACTTGGGTGTTTGGGGATCATCACCTGGGCATTCTTGAGAGGTGATTTCCAACAGTGGTATCAGAGCTAGCACCACAACAGTGGTACCAGAGCTTTGGTGAGTGGGTATCGGAGCAAGAACAGAAAGTTACCAAAGCAAGACTCCAAGAATCAATGATCAACTTCTTAGGTGATTCTAGAACGGAGTAAAGATCAAGATCTGATTGTGTTCTTGAGGTTGATTCAAGAACGGTATTGAGATCAATCTTCGATCGGGTTCTTGAGGTTTAGAGGAAGTTGGAAAGCATTTGTGGGTGCTGCACAAATCTGGGATCATCTCCGCAAGATGAGTTCAAATTTCATTGTTGAGAAGTTTGATGGAAAGGGAGATTTTTCCTTATGGAAGAGGAAGATCAAGGCTGTTCTTATGCAAAAGAAGATGGACTTGGTTATTGGAGCAGATGATGCTTTTCCAACAAGTATCACGGAGGACCAGCGGATTAAGATGAAAAAGATGGCTTACAGCACCATTTTCTTGCACATGTTGGATAGTGTCACAAAGGACTGCGGAGACTTGGAAGATCCGACTGTCATATGGAAGAAACTAGATGAGTTGTTTCTTACCAAAACTCTCCCTAACAAGATTTATCTTCTTAAAAGAATCTTTGCTTTTAAAATGGATCATAGTAAAGATTTGCAAGATAATCTTGATGTCTTCAATAAACTAGTTCAAGATTTGGCTAGTTGTAGTATTAAATTCCTGGATGAACAATTGGCTATTATGTTATTAAACTCTCTTCCTGATTGTTTTGATAGTTTAATTAATGCAATTGAATACGGAAGAGATACATTAACCAAAGAAATTGTGGTCAATGCTATAAAGGCTCATGATTTCAAAGCCAAGAGTAGGAAGGCATCAAGTGGGAAAGGGTTGTTCGTAAGAGGAAGGCCAACAACTCGGAATGGCAGTAGCAACCATGGTAACTATCGGGAGAAATCAAAGGGTAGAGGGCAAAGCCATGGGAGATCTCATTCCAAATCAAGATTTGGAGGAAACAAGTGCTTCTACTGCAACAAGGAGGGTCACTTCAAGAAAGAATGCAAGAAGAGGTTGTGGGATGAGAGAGGGAGAATCCATACCAATAATGGAGAGGCTTCGGTTGCCAAAGGAGAACAATAAGATGATGTTCTTGTTGTGTGCTCAAATGTGAGCAGGAGGTAAGGCAGTGAGAAATGGATTCTGGATTCCGGGTGCACTTCAAGGAGATCAATGATGGAAGGGTTTTCTTGGGGAATGACAATTCTTACCAAGTGAGGAGGATAGGAGACATCCAGTTGAGGATGTTTGATGGAGTCACAAGGTTGCTGCGAAATGTAAGGTATCTTCCAGATTTGAAGAGGAATTTGATCTCATTAGGGCAGCTGGATTCCATGGGCTACACATGCAAAGTAGAGGGAGGAAAGATCAAGGTGGCTAAGGGATCTTTGGTAGTGATCAAAGTAGCAATAAAGGATGGACTCTATGAGATGATCAGAGAGACAGAAATCAATGATCAAGCAGCAAACTTGATGGTTGAGATGGATAGGGTAGCCCTTTGGCACACTTACTTGGGACACATGAGTGAAAAAGGCCTGCAAGTTCTTAGCAAGAATGGCCTACTTAGTGGATACAAAGTAGAGAAACTTGATTTCTGCGAGTGTTGCGTTCTTGGAAAGCAACACCGGGTCAGCTTCAACACTGAAGTGTACAAGTCTAAGGGGATTCTTGACTACATTCATTCGAACCTTTGGGGACTAGTAAGAACACCAACACAGGGAAGTAACTTTTACTTTCTGTCTTTAATTGATGATTATTCAAGAAAGGTTTGGGTTTATTTGCTAAAAAATAAATCAAATGCTTTGAATAAATTTGTTGTGTGGAAAAAGTTGCTGGAGACTCAAACGGGTAGGGTAGTTAAGGCTTTACGAACTAATAATGGCTTAGAATTTTGCAATAAGGATTTTGATAAATTCTATGAGTTAAATCGCATTCTAAGATATAGAACGGTTGTAAAAACACCTTAGCAAAATGGAGTTGCTGAGAGGATGAATAGAACCCTTATGGAAAAGGTTAGGTGCATGTTAATTGGGTCTGGTTTACCAAAATATTTTTTGGGGGAAGTTGTGTCTACTGCTGCATACTTGGTAAATGGATCACCCTCTAGAGCTTTAGAGCTCAAGACTCCTATGGAGATGTGGATGGGAAACCCCATTGAGTTAAGCAACCTTAGGACTTTTGGGTGTGCTGCATTTACACATCAAAAGGATTATAAATTTAACCAAAGGTCTAGAAAATGTGTATTTCTAGGGTATGGTGATGGGTCTAAGGGATATAGGTTGTGGTTCTTAGAACCAAAAGAAATGAAACTCATAATAAGTAGGGATGTTATTTTTAATGAATTATTATTTCCCTACTTAGAGAAAACTAACCCTGTAGGGGCTAGTGAGCAAACTAGTCCAAAATTTGTGGATCATCGCATCAAGGAGAATTCAGTTAAGGTAAAGCAAAGAAGGCAAGAGGGTTCGGACCAGGTAGAGCCTATTGATGAATGCCAAGCTCAGGGCACTCAAGAGGAAGCTGAACTAGAAAAGGTTGATGCAGCAAGTCAGAATGACTACTAGCTCACAAGGGACTGGGGAAGGAGGGTGGTCAGACCACCTTTGAGATAAGGGTTTGTGGATGCTAATGTAGCAGCTCCTTGGATAGGAGGGATGGTTGAACCAAAAACTTACATGGAAGCCATGGAATGTAAGGATTTGTTAAAGTGGCAGCTAGCTATGGAGGAAGAAATGGATTCTTTAAGGAAGAACAACTCTTGGGAATTGGTGCCCAAACTAGAAAAACATAGAGTTGTGGATTGTGGATGGATCTACAAGATCAAAGAAGGAAATACTTCAGGAGATGAAGTCTGGTATAAAGCTAGGCTGGTGGCGAAGGGGTTCACACAAAAAGAAGGCATAGATTTCACCGAAATCTTCTTATGGGTTGTGAAGTACAAGACGATACGGATAGTATTGGCAATGGTGGTCCAATTTGATTGGGAAATTGAGCAAATAGATGTGAAGACAACGTTCTTACATGGAGAGCTTGATAAGACCATTTACATGAGGCAACCCAAAGGTTATGAGGAAGGAGGCAGGGAGAGTTGGTGTGCAAATTGAAGAAATCTCTCAATGGCCTGAAGCAATCACCTCGGCAATGGAATAAGAGGTTCGATTCCTTTGTAACCAGCTTGGGTTTTATGAGGAGCTATTGTGATTTGTGCTTGTATTACAAGGGGCACAAGGTGGAGAAAGTGGTGATCATCCTGATCTATGTTGACAATATGTTGCTGGTTGGGAGCAGCATGGAGAGGATAGAAAAATTGAAGTCTCAACTCAGTGAGGAGTTTGAGATGAAGGATCTTGGCCATACACAGAAGATCCTTGGGATGTGTATCATCCGGGAAAGGGTGAGAAACAGATTGAAGATCTCTCAAACTTCCTACATAGAGAAGATGATATCTAATTTCTCTATGGAAGATAGCAAACCAGTGAAGGTTCCTTTTGCTGGTCATTTCAAGTTCTCCAGCAATCAATGTCCAAGATCGAATGAGGAGAAGAAGAAAATGGAAAAGGTCCCTTACTCTAGTGCGGTTGGTTCAGTTATGTTCACCATGGTAAGCACTAGACTTGATATTGCTCATACAATAAGTGTCCTCAATAGGTTTGTGAGCAATCCTGGAAAGGAGCATTGGCTTAGAATGAAGTGGTTGCTGAGGTACTTGAAGGGAAGCCCAAAAGTGGGACTGATTTATGAAAAAAGGAGTAAGTCCATTTGTCTTGAGGGTTATGAGGATTCGGACTATGGAGCAGACCAGGATAAAAGAATATTGATTACCTCTTACTTCTTTAACTTAAACGGATATTGTGTAAGTTGGAAGGCTCAATTACAGCCTGTGGTAGCACTCTCAATAACCGAGGCTGAGTACATAGCAGCAACGGAAGCCATAAAGGAGGCTATGAGGTGCAAAGGGTTGTTGGAAGAGTTGAAGGTCCTAGAAGAGCAGGTTGTGACGTTTTCGAATAGTCAAAGTGCATTGCACTTGTGTAAAAGTTCGGTGTTCCATGAGAGGACAAAGCACATGGATGTTCGGTATCATTTCATTTGAGAAAATGCTATGGAATGATGCAATCATGTGGACAAGGTAGCCACGAAGGAAAATCCTGTAGATTTAGGCACCAAGGTTCTACCCCTAAGTAAGTTCAATAATTGCCTTGGACTACTTAGGATTGGAGTCGATTGATTGATGACTCAAGATGAGTTTGGATTCTGAGTTCTCTGCATAATGATTTGGGTTTAAAAACTTAGACAAAGGTAGAGATTGTTGGTATTTGTCTAAGGTTTGAACAAGGTTGGAAGAGGTTAAGCATGAAGTCCTTGAAGCCTCAGCACACTAGGAGTGTGGCTCAGCACAAAGCTGGAAAGAGGTGTGTGCATTAGGACAGGCAGCGACCTTGCTCTTTCGAGGTTGTGGCACCCAGAAGATGGAAGGTGCTAAAGGAAGGCCAAGCCGTGGTGCCCCCTCCCTAAGGCCGCGGCGCCCAGAAGCTGAGGAGTGTGAGCTCTACCCTGGGCCGCGGTGCCCCCTATTCTAGGCCACGGCGCCAGGTACAATGATGCACACATGTGTAAACCTCTTCTATGGTTTGTGAGACATGTCCAAAACACATAGCTTGACTAAGGAATGATCAAAGACTATGGTTGATTGTTCATCTAGATCTAAGGGTGGATATTAACCCTCAAGATTGGACAAAAAGTTGGTGCACTATATAAAGGGTCACCTAGCTTCATTCTCAAAACAGCAATGTGACATAACTTGTGATCAAAAGTGAGAGAATTGTAAATAGTGCAAAGACACAAAACAAGAGAGACTCATTTGTAAGGCTAGTTGCTTAGAAGAGTGAGTAGAATAGAAAGGGGATTGAAGGGCTTGTAAAGGGTTTGTAAAGAGAATTTTCTTGGGAAAATTATAGGGTTAGTTCTTATCACTTTCTGTTTTTTCTTCTTCTTTGTTTCTTCAAGAACTTGGGCTTCTTGGAAAATGGTTGTTGTGATTGTAAAAGAACCATTGATTAGTGCAGAGAGTTCAGGTGAACTCACGAGGACGTAGGCTATTACAGAACCTCGATAACAAATTACTTGTGTTCTTTTCTTTCTTGCTTTCGTTTGCTGTTTCATTTCATTACAAGTCATTCTAGACTTGGGTGTTTGGGGATCATCACCTGGGCATTCTTGAGAGGTGATTTCCAATAGGTTTCTTAGGGAGTGTGAGAAAATTTTCTAATTACTAAAGGAGAAATTAACTATAGCTTAAGTATTGGTGCTTCCTTATGGTAATGAAGAATTTATGGTGTATAGTGATGCATCCCATCAAGAGTTGGGATGTGTGTTGATGTGACATGAGAAGGTAATGCCATGTGCTTCTAGGAAATTAAGGAATCATGAGAGAAATTACCGTACCCATAGCTTAGAGTTAACTGCCATAGTGATTACTTTAAAGATCGGAAACATAATCTATATGGAGCAACTTGTGAGATATTCATTGATCATAAGAGTTTAACATACTTACCTACCTAGAGAATTTGAGGCAAAGATGGTGGATGGATTTGATTAGTGACTATGATTGTACAATTCCCTATCATCTAGAAAAAGGTGAAGGTGGTAGCTAATGCATTGAGTAGAAAATCTACAAGAAGATTGTTTGCTATTGAAAGTCATGATGTGTGATTGATGACAGATTTAGAGAGATAAGAATAAAGTTGAATATCAGTGATAGAGGATCATTGTTAACAAATAATGTTGTACAGTCATCTATAGTAAAATGTTTTAGAGATACAAGGTAGAGATGAAGAGATAGAAAATATTAAGCATTGAGTGCTTACTAGAAAGCAATATGAGTTCAAAATTTGAAATGAGGGTATTTTGGGCCTTGAAAAATGGATTTATGTTCCCAATAATGCGGAGTTGAGAAAGGAGATAATGAGAGAGGAACATGATGATGTAGATTAGATGCAACCAAGTAACAATAAGATATATAAAGGATTGAGACATAATTTCTGGTGGTCAGGATTGAAGAGGGATGTAGCTGAGATTGTGAGGTTGTATGGAGTACCATTAAGCATAGTGTCAAATAGAGATGCTAGATTTACATCTTGGTTTTTGAGAGGCTTTCAGAAAGTCACGGGTATACAGTTACAATTTAACATAATTTCTCATGCTCGGACATAAAGGATTATTAGAGTACTAGAAGATATGTTAAGGGCAAATGTGATGAGTTTCTTAGTAAGTTGGGATGCTTACATGCCATCGATTGAAATTGCTTATAATAATCAGTATCAAACTAGTATTCGAATGGCACCGATTGAGACATTGTAGGGTAGGAGGTGTAGAACTCCTGTATGTTGGGAAGAAATGGGAGAGAGAAATATATCTGGTCCATCAATTATTGAGTCCGAGATATGTAGGACCCTATGAAGTTATTGAAAAAGTTGGGCTAATTGTGAATAGCTTGGATTTGCCTCCAGAGCTGAAGCAGTGACATAACGTATTCCATGTTTCACTTTTGCGAAAGTGCTTACTTGATAAATCTCATAATATTTCGAGCCAAGCCGTAGAAATTCAGAAAGATTCGACTTTTATACAAGTACCAATGAGAATTTTAGACAGAAAAAAACAAGTCTTGTATAATAAAATAATTTCATTAGTTCAAGTTCTATGGCGGAATAAGGATGTTGAAGAGAGAATGTGAAATCATGAGGCAACTATGAAGAAATATTATTCACAATTGCTTCTTGATTAGGTAAAGAAATTCGAGGATGAAATTTTTTATAAGGTGGGTAGAATTGTAATACCCGTGTTCTTAAAGTATAGGTAAAAAAGTAATTTGATAAATATGATATAAAATTAAAATAATATATATATATATATATACACACACACACACACACACGTAAAGGATTTAGTATTAAATAAAATAATTCTAAAAAAAATGGACGCATGGGGGCATTGTTACAAAGGAAATGGAAAAAAAAAGGACGCATCCAGCTTGAAAAAAGGAGAAAAGAAAAGAAAATCAAAAATAAAAAAACGTGGCAACACCTGTTGCCAAAAGAAATAAAATTCATACATGTAAAACACATGGTCATGGAAAAACACAAGAGGGGGAGGTGCTGAAGTAAAATGTATAATTGTATATATATAACTTTAAGTTTATATTATTTATTACTTTCCAAATCCTGTTTAGTTTTCTTCCTTTTACAATTCAAACTACTCTATTTCTCTAAACACTTGGAGACCGAAAGAAAGGTTGAAAGAGAGAAATATTGAAGAGATTATAGGAGAATTTTATAGAGAGTCACGGGAAGCACTAAGAAAAACAGAAGGTATTGACGGTCAGCAACCGGGGTAAATTGCTGAAAGGAGCATGAAAAGCAAAGAGGTGATCCATGGGTAGCTCTAAGTGCTACGTGGTGAGTTAGATTTACTTTAAGTAATCAAGATAAATATGAAATATCTAGTGATAATATTAGAATAAATTATTAACTTATACTTTGGTGATAGATGAAAGTTTGGTTGATATGTGTGATAGGAATAGTGGATGTGTAGAGAATTATTTATGAGAAATAATATAATTGGAATAATAAGTCGATTTAATAATAAAAGCGATAAGTGAAATTCTTGATGAGCTATGGTTGATGATTTGATATGATTTATGAGGAGAGGAAATTTAGTGGATCTTAACAAGCTATGATTGATGATTTGATATGATTTATGAGGAGAAGAATTTAGTGGAATTTTTCAAATAATAATTTGAGAATAATCAGGATAGCTAATTTAAATATTTGAATTCATGTTTGTTTTTATATTATTGTTCATATGCATATCTCATATCATTGTTCATATGCATATGCATGAAATAAAAGAACCGGGAGGAGGCCGGTCTAATTGAAAAACTGTGACAGCTGGTATATGCTGAAAATAAATGAAAACTGTGACTGTCGGTATACGCTGGAAATAAAAGAACTGAGAGGGGGCCGGTCCAAGATAAAAACATGTCGACATATGGGAAGACGTTCTCTAATAATAATTCATGCATTGCATCTGTTTTAAATATTGATTGTATTACTGAAATATTGAAGTGTTGTTTGTTATTGTACATTTATTTATAGATGAATGAGTCTCACAGTGAGATAGTATGGCGAGAAAGAAACATAGAAGTATGATATGATAAGAGCTATCTAAATGGCAGACTATATGCTATAATCCTCATAACGAGGTAATTTTGAGATAATTGATGATAATAAGGTGAAGAAATATATAAGAAGAAGAGATTGATAGAGAATGAGACTTATGATATGTGTAGTGATAGTAGAATGTTGTTGTCAAGTTTTATGAGATATAAATAATTAAATATTAAAAGACTATTTATACAAATTGAATACTTCTAGTAAATTTAATTTACTGAGCTTGTGAAGCTCACTCCTCATTGTACAACAATTTCAGGTGACAGGCAAGACAGATAGTTTGGTGAGTTAAGGTTCAGACAATAATTGTTTTCTATAAGCCACGTACGTGTCCACATCCTCAGACTAATGAGAAAATAAAATAAAAAATTTATTTGTAAATATTCATGCATTTTACGTTGTATATAATGTTAAAGTCAAGATCAGAATGATGCATCTCCCCTGTTGAGGGTTGATGATTGATGTAAAAATTTATGTTGGCGCTATTTTTCTTGTTGCATATATGTGCCGTGCTGGGATTTTCAAAATGTGACAACATCATCTCAGGGGTGGCAAACCCGGGATGGGTCGTTACAATTTTGGGCCTTTCTGCTGACACTCGAGAAGGTCGCCAACACATGGTACTCTCATCTCAAACCAACGAGCATTGGCTCTTTCAAAGAACTCAACTGTGCCCTTGCCGTACACTTTCTCAGCAAAAAAGGACCCTAGAAGACTTTAGAAAGTATCTTCGGCATCATCCAACGCAAAGGAGAGAAAATTCGGGAGTATATCTCAAGGTTCAATACTGCAGCATAGGAGATCCTGGATTTAGATCTAATGATCCAAACTCTTGCTTTCAAAAACAGGCTTTGATCAGGGATCTTTTGCTCTAAACTGACTAGACGACCAACCAAAGATTTGCTAGGGCTAAAGAGTTCATATTGGTTGAGGAAGATCAGGCATTCCAAAAAGAAAGAGATGAAGGAAGAGAAAAAAGGAAGAAGGAAGGCACTGAGGCAAATGATCATTCATTGAAAAAACCTCCACAAGAAGATAATGGTAAGGGATCAACACAATATGATAGCTATACCCCATTGAATGCGCCAAGGTTTAATATACTAACGAACATTCAGGAGCAAGATGTTCTTCACTGGCCTCTCAGGCTTGTACACCCTAGAGAGGACAAAGATCAGTCTAAATGGTGTAGGTTCCACAAGGATCATGGGCACTACACCAAGGAATGTCGGGCATTGAAAAACATTCAAAGGTAACCTCGGACAAGGAACGCTAAGAACATTCAAAAATTCCATCAGTAGATATTTCCTTGTTCTTTTCAAGATATGTAATTTCAGCTAGTTACCAATAAAGTTGTTATTTTGGAATTGATGTCAAAATTAATTCGTTGAGAAATAAGCCCCGAGCAGACTCCCACTATGGAATCCTCATCAAAGCATCCTCCCCGGATCCATCTCCAAGACTCCGAGCAGTTCGATCGCAAGCATCCTCCTTGGACCCATCTCCAAGACTCTGAGGAGTTCAATCTAAGCATTGTTCTCAGACCCATCTCCAAGACTCTGAGAAGTTCGATCCCAAGCATCCTCATCCGACACATCTCCAAGACTCTGAGGAGTTTGATCAAAGTCATCCATCTCGGAGACATTTCCACAACTCCAAGGAGTTTGATCCAAGTCATTCTCCTTGGACCCATCTCCAAGATTTCGAGGGGTTCAATCCCAAGCATACTCCTCAGACCCATCTCTAAGACTATGAGGCATTCCATCTCAAGCATCCTCTTCGGATCCATCTCCGAGACTCTAAGGAGTTCCAACTCAAGCATCCTCCTCGGACCCATCTCAAAGACTCCGATGAGTTCCATCACAAGCATTCTCCTCGAACCCAACCCCAAGACTCCAAGGAGTTTGATCCAAGTCATCTTCCTCAGACATATCTCTACAACTCTAAAGAGTTTGATCCATATCATTCTCCTCATATCAATTTCCAAGACTCCAAGGAGTTCGATCCTAAGCATCCTCCTCAGACCCATCTCCAAGACTCCGAGGAGATTGATCCAAGTTATTCTCCTCGGACCCATCACCAAGACTCTGAAGAGTTTGATCCAAGTCATCCACTTCGGACACATCTCCACAACTCTAAGGTGTTTGATCCAAGACATTCTCCTCGGACCCATCTCCAAAACTCCGAGGATTGCGATCCTAATCATCCTCCTCGGATCCATCTCCAAGACTCTAAGGAGTTTGATCCAAGTTATCCTCCTCAGACCCATCTCCAAGACTTCGAGGAGTTTGATCCCAAGCATCCTCCTCGGACCCATCTCTAAGAGTCCGAGGAATTTGATCCCAAGAATACTCCTTGGACCAATCTACAAGACTCTGAGGAGTTCGATCCCAAGTATCCTCTTCGAACCCATATCCAAAAATCCGAGGAGTTCAATCCAAGTCATTCTACTCGGACTCATCTCCAAGACTCCGAGGAGTTCGATCCTAAGCATCCTCATCGGACCCATCTCAAAGACTATGAGGAGTTTGATCCAAGTCATCCTCCACTGACACATCTCCACAACTTCGAGGAGATTAATCCAAGTCATTCTTCTCAGACCCATCTCAAAGATTCTGAGAAGTTTGATCAAAGTCATACTTCTCAGACCCATCTCAAAGACTCCGAGGAGTTCAATCCCAAGCATCTTCCTCAGACCCATCTCCAAGACTCCGAGGAGTTTGATACAAGTTATCCTTCTCGGAAACATCTCAAAAACTCTAAGGAGATTGATCTAAGTCATTCTCTGCGGACACATCTCCAAGACTTTAAGGAGTTACATCCCAAGCATCCTCTAAGGATCCATCTCCAAGACTCCGAGCAGTTCGATCCCAAGCATCCTCCTCAGATCCATCTCCAAGACTATAAGGAGTTCGATCCCAAGCATCCTGGTCGGACCCATCTTCAAGACTCTGAGGAGTTTAATCCAAGTTATCCTCCTCTGACACATCTTCATATCTCAGAGGAGTTTGATCCAAGTCATTCTCCTCGAACCCATCTCCAAGACTCTGTAGAGTTCGATCCCAAGCATCTTCCTCGGATCAATATCCAAGACTCTAAGGAGTTCGATCCCAAGCATCCTTCTCGACCCCATCTCTAAGTCTTTGAGAAGTTTGATCAAAGTTAATCTCCTCAGACCTATTTCCAATACCCATAGGAGTTTGATCCCAAGCATCCTCCTCGGAACCATCTAAAAGATTCTGAGTAGTTTGACCCAAGTTATCCTCCTCGAACACATCTCTATAACTCCAAAAAGTTTGATCTAAATCATTCTCCTCAGACCTATCTCTAAGACTCCAAGGAGTTTAATCCCAAACATCCTTTTATGACCCATCTACAAGACTCCAAGGAATTCGATCTCAAGCATCCTCCTCGAACTCACCTCCAGACACTGGGGAGATTAATCCAAGTCATTCTCATTTGACCCATCTCCAAGTCTCTGTGGAGTTTGATCCAAGTCATTCTTCTCGGAAGCTTCTCCAAGACTCCGAGGAGTTCGATCCCAAGCATCGTTCTCAGACCTATCTCAAAGCCTCCAAGAAGTTTGATCCCAAGCATCCTCTTTCGATGCATCTCCAAGACACTGAGGAGTTAAATCCCAAGCATCCTCACTGGACTCATCTGCAAGACTCCGAGGAGTTAAATCCCAAGCATCCTCCTCGAACCCGTGTTCAAGACTTCGAGGAGTTCGATCCTAATCATCCTCTTCGGACCCATCTGCAAGACATCAAGGTGTTTGATCTAAGTCATTCTCCTCAAACACATCTCAAAGACTCCGAGGAGTTTGATCCAACTAATTCTCCTTGGACCCATCTCCAAGTCTCTAAAGAGTTTGATCCCAAACATCCTCCCCGTACCCATCTTCAAGACTCCGGGGACTTTCATCCAAGTCATCCTCCTTTGACACATATCCATAACCACGAGGAGTTTGATCCAATTCATTCTATTTCAACTGATATCTAAGACTCCGAGGAGTTCGATCCCAAGCATCCTCCTTAGACCCATCTCCAAGACTCCAAGAGGGTTGATCCAAGTCAGCCTCGTTGGACACATCTCCATAACTTTGAGGAGTTTGATCTAAGTCATTCTCGTCGGACCCATCTCCAAGCCTCCGATGAGTTTGATCCTAAGCATCCTCCTCAAACCCATCTCTATGATTTAAAGAAGCTCGATTTCAAGCATCTTCCTCGGACCAATCTCCAAGACTCTGAGGATTTTGAACCAAGTCATCCTTCTTGAACACATATCCATAACTGTAACGAGCTTGATCCAAGTCATTCTCCTCGGACCCATCACCAAGACTCTGAGGAGTTCTATGCCTAGCATCCACCTCAGACACATCTCCAAGACTTCGAGAAGTTTGATCCAAGTTATCCTACTCGAACGTATCTCCATATCTCAAAGGAGTTTAATCCAAGTCATTCTCCTTGGACCCTGATTACGCCCAAAGTATAACGCGGTAGTTGTAGCACAACTTTGGGGTGTTGATTCCACAGGGAGACAAGCGATCTACAAGGGAAAGTGTAAATCTTAATACGAACAATAAAAGTTAAACAAGAGAATTTGAGTTTTTGATAATAAAGTAATATGAGAAAATAGTGTAAATATAACGAAGACTATAATGGAGAAACAATAAGGATCCGGGAATCCTCCCTAGGTTCGTTGTCTTATTCCAATCTTGATTCAATTGTTTTTATCTCGATTGCTAGTTTCACATTCCAAATAAGAAATAGGCAAATATTCGATCAAAGCATATGTAAACCCTAATGCAATTGCTATGAAATACTCTTTACTTTTGATTTAAGTACACATGACCTATCCTATAGATTTATTAAGAAACGACAATATATCTTAATGATGATATTGCAGTAATGGACAAACCTAAAAGATAAATCTACTGGAATCAATCACATCCAAACAAGTACACATAAGAAGAGCTTGACTAGACTTATATGGAGGAGAAGGGTGCAATCACCTAAGAATTCATCCCTTTGCCTTGCTTGGAGATTAGTTCGCCATGAAGTTCATGGTTGAACACTTTGATGAAGGAGAGTGTGGTAGCCTTCTTGAGTTTTCCAAACTTCAATTATATTTTTCTCTTAAACCCTAAGTGGTTTATTTATAATGCAAAAGGTCCAAGGGTTTTTTAGGGTTTAAACAATCATTAAAGTCCTAATTAGGTCATAACTTGGAGAAAGGGATCATGTGGGCATCGCACCTCTCATCAATAGGTGTCGTACCTCTCATCAGTGGGCTTTTTTCTTGCTTATGGAGGCCGCACCTCTCATCAGTGAGGGCTGCACCTCTCACTGAAGCTTTTTTCTTACTCTTTTGGCTTGGTTCTAAAGGCTGTACCTCTCATCAGTCAGGGCCACACCTCTCACTAAAGCTTCTTTCTTGCTCTTTTGGCTTGGTTCTAGAGGCCGAGGCTTGGATATTTTCAGGCCACAGCGTACACACTCAAAGCTTAATTTTTCTTCATTTTTCTTTCACAATCATGCCTTCACTCCGGTATGCCTCAAGTCTTTGTGCTTCAAACAACGATAAATTTTCCTCCTCTTTTGAACTTAAGGTACCTGAAAATGCACCGAAATAGATCAATGATCCAAGAATGACACTTTAGAGTTGTTAACATATAAAAGTGCAATTAAAACCTAGGTCAACCCTAAAATGCTAACAATTAAGTACTGTTAAGATGCATTTAATGACTCTCATCACAACCCCCAACTAGCTTATTGCTAGTCCCTTAGCAATTCAAGTGAAAACAAGAGATGAATTATACGGTAGGAATCAAAACAAAGTAAAGCAATGTTAGTGTTAAACCATGAGCAATTCACCTTTTGTCTCAAAAATCGTACATAACACACAACTCATAGAATCAATGAATATCAACCAAGTCTAAAAGTAATCCAAACATCAATCTTAAAATTGTTATCGACTCTTAACATCCATCTTACCACAATCCATTAATCAAAACACCCAGATGATTTTATGCATGACATTCATGAATACAAGTCTTAGCCTCTAAAATATTTAATTTGCGTGGAATCAATCACTAAAACAAGCTCCATAGGCTCACTTTTCAAATCACTCTCCACTATTGTAGAAAAATCACACTACATCGGATCAATAGGTCTTTAACAAGCTTGTAACGTTAGGTTAAGGTAAAGATCAAGAAAGAACGGGAAGTATTCAACAAGTAAAGGAACTCAATCTCTTAGTTTTAAACACAGCCATTTTAAGCACTGGATAACCTTACTTCAATACCCAACTCTTTCAGCCATTTTTCGAGCATTTATCTTAATCACCACTTTTTTCTTTTCTTCTTTTTTTGCCATAATTCACTTTTTTTTTTTTTTTTTTTTGTATAAGACCATTCACCTCTTTTTTCAATCTTTTCTTTTCTTTTCTTTTCCACAACCCCCAACTTATCTCTTTTAATGTACTTGGGTTATGGTAGTAATATATATATTTTTTTCCATATTTCTACCCTTACTCCTCTTAAGTGCTTCTCAACAAATGTGTATCACTAAGTTTTCTTAAAAGAAAGGTAAGGATAAAATATTTTTAGGCTCATAAAGGTAAATAAATGGGTCTTTTTCAAGAAACAAGACTCAAATTTTTTTTCAAGAAAAAGGCTCAAATGGGTGACTAGCGATAAATATAGCAAGGGTAAGTTTGAAAGGCTCAAACAGTCCAAAAATGTCTTATATCATATCTTAAGTAATGTGCATTTGATGAGAGTCATAAAATGCATCTTAACAGTACTTAATTATTTTCATTTCAGGGTTGATCTAGGTTTTAATTGTACTTTTATATGTTAACAACTCTAAAGTATCATTCTTGGATCATTGATCTATTTCGGGGCATTTTCAGGTACTTTAAGCTCAAAGGAGGAGGAAAAGTTATCATTGCTTGAGGCACAAAGACTTGAGGCATACTGGAGTGAAGGAACGCTTCCAAAAGGACAAGATGGAGGGCTTAAAAGAGCAACAACTGCTACCCGCATTGGAAAAGAGTTTCACTAAATTGTCAGAATTGCCCGTACAGATCAATCATTTTTGCAAATTAAACTATATTGATACAAGAAGAACCAGGAGATGAGCTATATATGCTTAGAAATATCTGGAAGTCTATTTTTTGGATAATTTTATGGTTCATAAAAATGATTTTTCTAGAGAAAGTTATGGTAGTTTAAGTAGACAAAGGTCAGGCTGTGCGGGCTGTGCGAGATTTCAGCGTGAAGGGCATGTGAAGGCTTAAATCCCACATCGGTTAGAAACACATTTCTATATCCTATATCCCACATCAGATTGGAAACACACTACACTCATGGAATTTGTCTATATAAGACCCATTCCACTTCAGCTTTGAAGACAATCGGAGAATCTGAGATCATCAGAAAGTGAATCTAGAGGGCCTTTAGGAAGAATCCGAAGTAATTTTGGAGGGTAAGCTGAGGAATCGCCTAAGCTTTCACTACCAAGGGGGAGATGATCATTGAGATGCCAGAGGCAACTCGAGGACGCATGAGTCCCATGGCCGGCTAGTCTCCAAGCAAGGCGAAATGATGAATCCCTAGGTGTAGTTGTTCTTATTTTCCTTTATTTGATTCAGTTGTAGTTTGGTATTATTTTCATTAAACATTGTTATGTTTTATTATTTAATTTAATTAGTAGATTTCTTATTAGTCCGGTGATTGCATGCTTCTTTTCCATATAAGTCTAGTCATGCTCTTCTTATGTGTATTTGTTTGGGTGTGATTGAGTCCGGTAGATCTCTTTTATAGATTTGTACATTGCTGAAGTATTGTCATTTAGATATATTATCGTCTTTTGATAATTTATAAGTTAGGTCATGTGTGCTTGAAAGTAAAGAATAATTCATATCAATTACAATAGGGTTTATACATGTACTTTAATTAAATATTTGCCGATTGCCTATTTGGGATGTGAAACTTGCAATTGAGATAGAAACAACTGAATCAAGTTAGGATTAAGGCAATGAACCTAGGGAGAATTTTTGGAACCTTGTTGTTTCTTTATTATATTATCCATCAATTATTTACACAATTTTCACACAATCAACAATTCAGATTTTGTCACTTTAACTTTTATCGTTTATGTTGAGGTTTACACTTTCTTTTGTAATTAGTTTGTTTCCCAGTGGAATCAACACCCCAAAGCTATACTACAATACTGCGTTATGTTTTGGGTGTAATCAAATTTTGGCGTCGTTGCCGGGGAAACGTGCTTAAGTACAAAGAAGATTGTCAATTTTTGACATGACGGTAGAAGAGTTGTAAATAATTTTTCTTTTCAGCAGCTGTAAAGGTAGTAACTTCGTTCCTTCTTTTAGCTTGCTGCATTAATTTTTATTTTATTTGATTCTTTCTTTTTTATAGTATTTTTATTATTTTGTTACCTCACATTCACAGACATAGAGACCCTGTGGGTAGATTTGGTTATAGGCCTGTGTTAGAGTCAGAATTTAATTCTTTTTCAAATCCTTTATTTGAAAATCCATCTAGTCTCGAAGAAATGAGTGAACATGAAGATCAACCCCCTAGGACACTTAAGGATTACTTGCACTCTAACCATACGGCCACACCATCGTGTATTATGTTCCCCCCTAATGTTCAACAACTTGATTTTAAGCCAGGCATGATCCAATTGCTACCAACTTTCCATGGGTTTGAGAATGAAAACCCCTATATCCATATTAGGGAATTTGAGGAAGTAGTAGCTGCTTTTCACAGTATGGCTGATATGATGGACACTGTCAAACTTCAGTTTTTCCCTTTTTCATTTAAGGAAAAAGCCAAGGCTTGGCTGTACTCATTAAGGCCTAGGTCCATAGGTAGTTGGGATGAGATGACCCAAATTTTCTTCCAAAAACACATCCCAATCCATAAGACCAACAACCTCAAGAAACAAATCTCAAACTTTGCACAAAAGAAGAGTGAAACCTTATATCAAGTTTGGGAACGTTTCAAGGACCTTTTGAATTCTTGTCCACACCATGGGTATGAGAGTTGGCGGGTAGTTAGCTATTTCTATGATGGACTCCTAAGTAGGGAAAGACAGTTTATATAAATGATGTGCAATGGGAATTTTCTTCAAAAAGATCCCGATCAAGCCATAGATTTCCTAGATGACCTATCAGAAAAAGCCTACACTTGGACTAAACCAAATCCCATGGAAGGCACTAGGAGAAATCAACCCGCTGGGATTTACTAACTTAAGGAACAAGACAGTCTTAAAGCCCGTTTAGAGGTCCTAACTAAGGAAATTGGAGCCTTAAAAACTAAGGATAATAGAGCCCCTGAACCGGTTGCTAGGGTAGAGTCCTATGAGCCTTGTTTCGTGTGTAATGGGGTAGATCATTTATCTAAGGATTGTCCAGTTTATTTTGAGATAAAGAAAGAGTGTAATGCTGTAGGTATACCCTTTGGGAAACCACACTCACCCTACTCTAACACCTACAATCCTGGTTGGAAGAATCACCCTAATTTCAGTTGGAAATCCAATATGTAACCTCCTGCCCATTCTAGTACCCAATGGCAATCGGAAACAACCTCATTTAATGCACCTTGACAATCCTTACCTTTGGAAGATATGTTTAAGTCATTTATGCAGGTACATGCCAAGAGTGTGGAAGATCAAGGAAAAATAAATCAACGGTTGTTAGAGGAACAACAAGCGATCAAAGAGGAACAAAAGGTAATAAAGAGTCAACTCACCAAGTTGACTAGTTTCTTGATGATTCAAGAACAAAGTCAGTTTCCTTCACAGCCACAACCTAATCCAAGGGGACAACATATGGCACAAACCTCCAATCCTAAAAATCAAAACATTAGAGAGGCTAATGCCATAATTACTCGCAGCGGTAAGACAATTGATGGTCCCACTCTACCATCACACTTAATTCCTAATACCGTAAGCAATAAGGATAAAGCCCCCAAGGAACAAAAGGTTCATGATGTTTATCGCCCACCGGTGCCTTTCCTTCAAGCACTCCTTAAACCTAAGGAGATAAATACAACATCAAAAGGTGAGATTCTTGAACAACTTCAGCATGTTAAAATTAATCTTCCTCTTCTTCATGTCATAAAACAGATTCCCAACTATGCTAAAGTCATCAAGGATCTATGCACACTCAAGAAGAAGCACAATGGGAAGAAGACTATATTCTTAATGGAGCAAGCAAGTGCTGTAATTAACAGCAAGACACTGCCCAAATATAAAGATCCAGGCTATCCAACGGTGGCTTCCCAAATTGGAAATAAACCTTGTGGCCAAGCATTGCTAGATTTGGGTGCTAGTGTGAACCTCATGCCACACTCTATGTACTTGCAGCTCAGTCTAGGTGAGATCAAACCAACCTTTGTGGTACTTCAATTAGCGGATAGATCAGTAAGAAAACCAAGAGATATTATAGAAGATGTTTTGTTGCAAATTGATAATTTCTACTATTCTGTTGATTTTTTGGTTTTAGATACTGTTTCTACTATAAACACGACGTCCAAAATTCCTTTGATACTTGGAAGACCATTCCTTGCCACCGCCAATGCCCTCATTAATTATAGGAATGGCCTAATGATAAGAACTCATAATATCTATATGTTTGTTATATTTCCTTATATTTTAATAGTTATAATTGCTTAAATCTTGGATTTTGATTATGTTTCGTATTTTGTAGAGTATATTGAGGAGTTAAATCAAATTGAATTCAAAATCAAGAGATTTGTGAAGATTGGACAGAAAGTGGAAGCTGCAGCGCTGAAATGGTGATAATTGTGAAAAGAGGACAGAAAGCTAAAGCTGCAGCGCTGAAATGGTGATAATATGTGAAGATTGGGCAGCAACTTGGAGCTGCAGCGCCGGGAAGTTGGCGCTGTAGCGCCAGCCCGCGGGTTTTGAAAGTTATAAATACTAACCCTAGCTGAAAGATAAGGGGATCTCAGATAGAAGGCGCAGCTGTTGAACAGAAAATCTCTCTTCTCTTTTCTTTAGGTTTTCTTTTAATTATAGTAGCTAAATACTTTTCTTCCGGCTGAAGGATAATTGAAGTTTTGGTTCTTTAAGAATTGTGAGATCTAAATAATTTTCATTGCTCTTTTATTTCTTCTCTATTTATATATCTTCTGTGTTTATTAAAAATTATTGTCTTGGTTGATTGATGCAAAGGGCCCGTTGTTCAATTATCAGGTCAATAAATTGCCATTTAGAACTAAAATCTGTAATTGTTTAATTGTTCTAATATTAGTGGTAAAATAACAAAGTTGATTATAGAGAGATTTTCGATTTATGTTATGGAGATATATAACATAGTCTAAATGAATCGAGCTTGTGTATTTGTTGGCTAAAATTGGTAGTCTCTCTAATTATTAATGTTGTCGATAGATTAAATCCTAAGAGCTTGTTTAGGGTTGTTTATTAACAAGGGAAGTAATCAAAGAGCTTGTTTTGGTTATCGAGAAAGTAAGGAGAGATAGATTGTTAGAGCTTGTTAACAACCATAACCAATTTAGTGAAGAATAGAAGATTTTATCCTTGTATCTGTGATCAATTCTCTGAACCAATTCTAAAATTATACCTTTGGTTGGATATTTGCCTGATATTGATTTCTCCTTAGTTTTTAGTTGATTATAATTGCTTTCTCTTTTGTTTTACTTTGAAATTTCAAACCCCCCTTTTTCTTTGCTTTAATTTTCATTAAAATAAATCTACCCAATCTCTGTGGATACAACCTTGCTCATCACTGTTACAATTTGTATTGTTTGAGAGTGAGAATTTTATTATTTGTTGGATTCGACACCCATCAAATTTTTGGTGCCATTGTCGTTGATTGGTGTTAATTAGATTTATTTTCGTGCTTCGTTCTTCTCGTGCAGGTGAACTCCAATACGATCCTGAGATTGAGAAGACGATTCGGGAGTTGAGGAAGGAAGCTAAGTTGTGTGACAAACAAGCATCTTTATCCTTACCCCCTGGATTTAATTTAGTACCTGACTTGGTTGATGGATCTAGTGATTCTAAAATGGAAGAAGTAATAGCCAATCAAGAGAGAACTTTAAGGGAATTGGCTGTACCAAATGTAAATCAACAGCCACTTTGCATTACATATCCAGCTTTGGAAGTGGGTTTTGAGTTAAAATCTGGATTGATCCATTTGCTCCTAACTTTTTGTGGTCTTGAGAATGAAGATCCTCACAAGCATTTGAAGGAATTCCACGTGGTGTGTTCGAGCATGAAACCGCAAGGAGTGACCGAAGAACAAATCAAATTACGTGCTTTTCCATTCTCGCTGACTAAAAAAGCAAAGGATTGGTTATTTTATTTGCCCCTGGCTCTATAACCACATGGATGGAGATGGTGAGATTGTTTCTTGATAAATTTTTCCCTGCATCACGGGCTGCTGGCATTAGAAGGGAGATATGTGGAATAAAATAGAAAGATACGGAGACCCTTCACGAGTATTGGGAAAGATTTAAGCAACTCTGTGCAAGCTACCCACAATATGGAATTTTTGAACAACTCCTCATTCAATATTTCTACGAAGGGCTCCTACCCATGGAAAGGAAGGTGATGGATGCAGCGAGTAGAGGTGCCATAGTGAACAAAACTCCTCGTGATGCTAGAGATTTGATCTCCATCATGGCCACTAACTCACAACAATTTGGATTCAAGCAGGACACATCTCCAATAAGGGTGAATGAGGTAAGTATATCTTCCCTTGAAAATCAAATATCCAAACTAACTTCTATTGTTCAACAGTTGGCTGTAGGAAATATGCAACAAGTGAAAGCTTGTGGGATTTATGCTACCATTGGTCATCCAACTGACATGTGCCCTACACTTCGAGACGATTCCTATGAGCATGCCAATGCAGCTGGAGGATTTCCTGGCCCACCACAACGGAGATACGATCCCTACTCAAATACCTACAACCCAGGATGGAGGGATCATCCTAATTTCAGCTATGGAGCTAGACCACCATTCCAACACTTTCAGCATAGACCACCTGCTCCACCACCACAACAAACCTCCACAAGTTTAGGTATGTCTCTAGAAGAAATTGTTAAATCACTTGCAACTAACACGCAACAATTTCAACAGGAGACAAGAACAAGCATTCAACAACTGGAGAATCAAATGAGTCAACTGGCATCTTCTATGAATAGATTGGAATCTCAAGGTAAATTTCCCTCTCAAACTGTTGTTAACCCAAAACAAAATGCTAGTGCAGTTACCTTGAGAAGCGGGAAGGAGTTGAAGGAACCTAGTAAGGCAACACGTGGAGAAGAAATTGAAAAAGAAGTAATTACTCCTCAACCTCAAACTGACCAGCCTAGAGGACTCGATAGTGAACAACTAAAGGCATTGGTGACAAATCCTCCATTTCCTACTAGACTGACTAAATCAAAGAAAGAAGAGGAAGATAAGGGAATTTTGGAAACTTTTCGCAAGGTTGAGGTAAATATTCCCTTACTTAATGCAATTAAACAAGTGCCTCGATATACTAAATTTCTCAAGGAGTTGTGCACCAACAAGAGGAAGTTGAAAGGTAATGAAAAGATAAGTATAGGGGAAAATGACACTAAGCAGTTTAATGGGAAAACAGAAATACGTTTCCTCCACCCCCAACTTAAAAATTGTATTGACCTCAATGTGAAAGAAAAAGTAAAAGAAACTCCCTTTGTAGCCAAAAGTGCACAGAAGCTAAAAATTGTTCACCACTATTTGAACTGAATGCTCATCTTTGTCCCTGAAAAGAAAAAGAACGAAAAAAATATGAAGTTAATACTAAAAAACAACAAAATGCTAATAATAAACAAGAAAAATAAATATGAAAAACAATAAAAATAAAAAATGATAAGCTGTGGGGTGCCTCCCATGAGTGCTAAGTTTTACATCTTCAGCCTGACTCTTTTATTCCCTCCTAGACAAACATATGTTGAATGCACCAGCGACTGCTTCACTGCCAAATTTGGTGCTTGTATGCTTTGGAGAGGCCTCAAGGATGTCATCAGTAACATTTGCAGATTCTGGCTCAATATATGCTCTTGTGAAACCATGGGTGTGGATCAATTCCAATGGATTAAGGTGATGAACCTTTCCATGGGTTAGTCAATCATGTATACTTGGTGGCTCTCGTTCACATACTCTGATTTGTTCGGTGTTGGGATGTGTAATGACTTACCACTTAGTGTCACAATGGCATTCACCTCCTTCAAATTCTTTTGTGTCATGTGTTGATCATGGGATGTGGACTGAGCTTGGGAAGGGAACTTACCTCGCTCATTCACACTCAAGGAGCTCATCAATTTGGACACTTGGCTCTTTAGATCCTTATGTTCTTCAACAACATGCGTAATTAAAGATTCCAGCCTTTGATTAGCCTTACTCTATGCCTCAATAAAAGCATGCAAAGTTTCTTCTAAAGGACTCCTACAAGGTGCAGGTGCATAATATGGTGCAGGATATGATCTAGGGGGTTGTTCAGGCGGCCGGTTTTCAAATTTCCAGCTAAGATTGGGGTGATTTCGCCACTATGAATTATAGGTATCAGAGAAAGGTGAAAAAGGCTTCTTGTACATACCTAAGGTATTACATTGTTCCTCATACATCCCTCTGATCTTCGCAAATGTGGGACACTCTTGGACAAGATGATCTACCCCGCCACACACAAAACGTGGTTCAAAAGACCTTGCATGATTAGCTACGTGTGTTTACTGTAAGCTCTTAGTCTTTAACACATCTAGTTCCCTAATGTGCATATCGACCTTAGCCTTTAGGTTATCATCTTCTCTAAGATGGTAAATTCCACCACCATTTAGGCTCCCTATAGGTCGTGACCTATTTGTGCTTTCAATAGCACTAGGTTTAGTCCAAGTGTGAGCTTTTTCAGCAAGCTCATTGAGGTACTTTATAGCCTCATTAGGATCTTTTTGTGAGAACTGTTGAGTGAAAATATACCTAAATAAATAAGTAAATAATTTCACTCGTTTTACTTGCAAGTGCACAAGGTCAACAGTGTAGTATAGTGTGCGAAAGCAAGATCATCTCCATAGGGATTGGTAAAGTTCGGTTTTAGAATTAGTTTCTTTAAAGTAAAAAAAAAGAAATAAATAACTGTTGAATGTGATTTGATAATAATAAAGACATAGGGCTTTGATATCCACCACTAGTCATACTTTCCCAATTGTATAATGTATCAGTGCACTAACCTTATCATGCATACCTAATGGTTGCCAACCTAAGGGCATAGTATCTACTCCTTAAGCTATTGATTTCCCTAAGCAACGAGTTAGGCATGGTATTCTACTCTAACTCTTTTCTTCCTCAAGGGATTCAGCATGGTATCTGCGTGAGTTGTTCCTTAAGAAAGCATAGGGGCTGTGAAAATCGACAACCACATGAGACCTAGGGCATGGTATCTACTCCTGGTTTCCCATGTTGATTAATCCAAGAATCCGGTGTGGATATCTTTTGTTACTAATGTTAGACCCAGGACTCAGTCATCCAAATTGATCTAACTAACAAATCCATACCACATGCATACGTTGGCCATATACATACATATGAAGAATTTAAATAAACACAAGCATTAATCAAGTTAAGCAACATAATAAAGGCTATTGGCAAAGATTTTATCAATGGATAAATATATAAGAAAGCATAACTAGGGCTTTAATCGAGCCCTATGAGAAAGTTAGTTACACATGCTGTCTAAAATAAACATCATATATAAACTAAACATAAAGGGAAGAATAAACCCGAGAGAAGAGGCGTTAATTCTCTCCCAAAGCTTACAACTCCAAGTAAAAGATAAGAGAAGTGTTCTCCAAGTTGTGATCAATTGTGTGTGCTTTAAAGGTGTATTTATAGGGCTTGAGTAGTCCTAGAAGGCTCATGAGTTCCTAAACTTTCCTAAAACACAAAACTCTCTTATTTCCAAAACAGGGTTCTGTAGTTTATTGTTCATGCCTGTATATGTGCACTCGATTGCATGCATCTTCCACTCAATCCTTCATGTGTGCGAGCGATCGCATGTGCGCTCGATCGCTTGCAGTATTACGATCGATTGCACTTTGACCAGTAGTTGCTCTAGGATTTCCAGGCTTCTTCCCTTAAGTGTCAAAACTGCTTCTTTTTCTCTAAGACCTATAAAAAACTTGTGAAACACATAAATGAAGTAAAATAAACTAAATTAACATAACTAAGGACCTAACAAATCTAAATAAGGGGGCTTAAATATGAATATTTAAGCACCTATCACACCCCCAAACTTACATATTGCTAGTCCCTTAGTAATACAAAACTAAAGACTATTTTAAAACAAAATTAAAGATAAATCTATGTTCGTGATACTCAAAGATTTGGGTTGTGAATAAAACTATGATAACCGTTCATGAGTAAGCTTAAAATAAAAACACATTTTGGATTGCAAAAGGACTTTCAAAAGTTTTAAGTTACTTACCTAAGGTTGGCTTAAGGCATCGCAAGATGAGTTAGAACATATAAGATGGGGCTTCCACATAATTTTAGTGGATAGTGTTTCGGTGCCCAAACTTTTATCAAATTTCTTATCAAAGAGAACAAAATGGCATAATACTTGCTTCTTTTTCTTTTCTTTTCATCATGCGATCTTTGCCATGTTGAGTTCTATCTAGCTTTCTATTTAACCCTTGTTACGAGTGTTTGGCCAATGACTCCCAAACCATATGGTTTTAAGGCATTAGGTGTAAAGACACCCCTAAGGACTTTACTAACTCGAGTAAAAAAGGCTATGGAACTTAACAGGTTTTTAATGCTTCTTAATGAAGCTCCCACCTTTTGACGTGAACACTCAATGCTTACTGAGGCAAGAGGCCCAGTTACTCAGTGGAAAGTTGATTTTTGGAATTTTTTTTTTATTTTCTTTTCGCATGATGAACATATTTTTTCTTTATTTTTCTTGCCAAATGGTTCTTTTTAACAAGTTATCCGACTACAGTTTAGGTACTGGAAACATATGTAAAAAAATTATATGTCATACCTCACACAAATGTGTGCTAAATGTGCTTGTGCAAATTTAAATCAAACTCGTGAATTCTTAGGTGCCTTGAGGCAGTTAACTCAATTTTGTAAAATTCCTAATACAAGACTACGCGTTCTAGTGTGTAAGCTTACTAATGAAGTGTTATCAAATTTTTAATTCAACCAAAATTTTTGTTTACCTATTGATCATGCATTTATCTTTTCCAAAAAAAAAACTGGGACTTAGTGTATGCATGCGATCCAAGTGCGTGTGAGAGAGTATCTAGTATCTCCCACTACCCCCAAACTTAAAATGCACATTGTCCCCAATGTGTGTGGCATGGAAAGATCTGACCTGGGAGATGGAGAACTAGGTTGCTTGCTTGCTTGTACACACCCCCAAACTTGAACTGGATGCACGCAGTAAGTACCTGACAAAGGAAAACAAACGTTGTTCCAGAAAACAAAATAATAGATATGAAAATAGGACTATAAAAAGAAAAGTACTAAAATAAAAAGGATATGTCTGGGGTGCCTTGATGTGATGAAATTGACACTAGCAAGTGCACTAATCGTTCAAGTAACAAAATGATGAGTGAATATCGTTCCCAATGAGGACTGATCAAATACTACAAAAATTATGACTTAACTTTTACTATTATTTGAGCAAACGAATAATTGTAAGGGAAAGATTTACTAACAATTAACTAAGGAAAAACAGAACGCAATAGTAAATAATAGAAGATTAGCAAATTTTGGAATGAAAACTCTTATGAACTAACGTGCTAAGGACTCGACTTCACCTAAACCATAATTGACAAGAGTTTCGAATAGACCAGTTTCGTTTAATATGTTTTCCAAGATGGTAGATTCCCCAATAAATTGGTTATCCATATTTCGGGTCTAACCACAATCTCAAGAATCATTAACTTCGAATATCCGTATTCTAGGTCTATTCTAGATTAACTCAAATTGAGAAGCATTAAGTGTTTTTGGATTCCTTTCAGTTAAATCTCCCTATTCGGTTACGATTTAAACGGACCACATGAACTTCCTAGAATCCCTATTCGGTTACTCCTATTCCATTCATGGCATATTTTACCCTGGCCTTTGCATACATAAAAATCCAATATCATATTTATTAGTTCGACCATTCATAAGAGCATGGCTTCTCTATTCGACACATCACCATGCCCAAAGAAGGAATCAAAATAATAAAAAGCACACTCTTTGAAAAACACATTAAATTCCACTTGTCCAAACAACAACTCAAGATAAAGGTTTATGATCCATCTATCCTTAACACAAAAATATATACTCCATAATCATGTTCAAACAACCCATGTTCATATTATAAAACATCAAAATAGATAGAATAAAAGAATACAAAACCGGAGAAGAATGATTAAAAGCTTGATGCGTAGCCTCCCGGAGTGTCTCCAAGCCTCCTTTCGTGTCTCCTCTCCTCCAAATTCTGTTTTCTTTCTTCTCTTTTCTGCCCCCCTTCTTGTTCAGCTAGGGTTTTAATTTATAGATTCAAAATTCACGGGCTGGCGCTGCAGCGCCAACATCCCAGTGCTGCAGCGCCAAGACATAAAGAAACCCTAATTCTGGCGCTGCAGCTCCAACTTTCTGGCGCTGCAGCGCCAACTTTCTGTCCAAATCCTTCTTTGTGTCAGCTACCAGCGCTGCAGCGCCAGCATCCTGGCGCTGCAGCCTTGAGTTTCTGTCCTCTCTGTGCATTTTGGTGTTGTGAGGTGCGGCTGATGCTGAACCAGGAGGTCTGACCTCTGTCCGTTAAAATCGCCATAACTTTCTCTAGAAAAATGATTTTAACGAACCGTAAAATCCTCCAGAAAGTAGACTTCCAGATATTTCTGAGCATATATGGCACACTTCCTGGTTCTTCCTACATTAATACAGTTTAATTTGTAAAGATGGTTGATTCGTATGGCAACTCCAGCAACTTAGTGAAAACTCATTTCTTAGTTTCTCTTCATCTTGGCTCTTCCATGACCATTCATTTGCTTGAGTGTCCAATGGAGCTTCATGTTTAAAATGATGATAGCTCTTCCATCTCTTTAGATCAAGATACCTGAAAAATGCACCGAAATAAGTTAATGCTCCAAAAATACCACTTTAGAGTTGTTAATGAATAAAAATGCAATTAAGACCTAAATCAACCCTAACTTCTTTGCAGAGGCATTAGCACAGATGCCTAGTTACACTAAATTCTTAAAGGAAATGTTATCTAATAAACGGAAGCTTGAGGAACACGAAACGGTAATGTTAACTGAAGAGTGCAGCGCTATACTGCAAAACAAGCTACCTCCAAAATTAAAAGATCCAGGGAGTTTTACTATACCTATTCGGTTACCATTTAAACGAACCACATGAGCTTCCTAGAATCCCTATTCGGTTACTCCTATTCCATTCATGGCATGTTTTACCCTAGCCTTTGCACATAAAAATCCAATATCATATTTATTAGTTCGACCATTCATAAGAGCATGGCTTCTCTATTTGACACATCACCATGCCCAAAGAAGGAATCAAAATAATAAAAAGCACTCTTTGAAAAACACATTAAATTCTACTTGTCCAAACAACAACTCAAGATAAAGGTTTAGGATCCATCTATCCTTAACACAAAAATATCTACTCCATAATCATGTTCAAACAACCCATGTTCATATTATAAAACATCAACATAGATAGAATAAAAGAATACAAAACCGGAGAAGAATGATTAAAAGCTTGATGCGTAGCCTCCCGGAGTGTCTCCAAGCCTCCTTTCGTGTCTCCTCTCCTCCAAATTCTGTTTTCTTTCTTCTCTTTTCTGCCCCCCTTCTTGTTCAGCTAGGGTTTTAATTTATAGATTCAAAATTCATGGGCTGGCGCTGCAGCGCCAACATCCCAGCGCTGCAGCGCCAAGACATAAAGAAACCCTAATTCTGGCGCTGCAGCTCCAACTTTCTGGCGCTGCAGCGCCAACTTTCTATCCAAATCCTTCTTTGTGTTAGCTACCAGCACTGCAGTGCCACCTGGTGCTGCAGCCTTGAGTTTCTGTCCTCTCTGTGCATTTTGGTGCTGTGAGGTGCGGCTGATGCTGAACCAGGAGGTCTGACCTCTGTCCGCTAAAATCGCCATAACTTTCTCTAGAAAAATGGTTTTAATGAACCGTAAAATCCTCCAGAAAGTAGACTTCCAGATCTTTCTAAGAATATATGGCACACTTCCTGGTTCTTCCTACATCAATACAGTTTAATTTGTAAAAATGGTTGATTCGTATGGAAACTCCAGCAACTTAGTGAAAACTCATTTCTTAGTTTCTCTTCATCTTGGCTCTTCCACGACCATTCATTTGCTTGAGTGTTCAATGGAGCTTCGTGTTTAAAATGATGATAGCTCTTCCATCTCTTTTAGATCAAGATACCTGAAAAATGCACCAAAATAAGTTAATGCTCCAAAAATACCACTTTAGAGTTTTTAATGAATAAAAATGCAATTAAGACCTAAATCAACCCTAAAGTGCTAACAAATAAGTACAATTATAATGCATTTTATGGCTCTTATCACAGAGTTATCATGCCTCCTATGAGCGCTAAGTTTATTGTCTTCAGCCAGACGGGGTATTCTCTCAACTTTAGTCTTTTGGCAAGGAGTACTTAAAGTCCACTTCATGTGGCTCAAGTGCTCTTGGTGGTGCTGCACATTCATCATGACTCAATCTTTTCAGTTTATTCAATTGTGATTTCTTCTTATCACCCGGTCTTAGATGCATAGGATAGACTTCAGGGAGGTGCATAGCTTCAAAGGTGTCATCAGGGACAGTTTCTAATGCAGGCTCAATATCCGATCTTTTGAAGCTATGGGTGAGGGCGGCCTCCAATGGATCAGTGTGATGAACCTAAAAAACTTGCTTGACATCACTTTACATCATACGTTCATTAAAACATTCATCATCATTATCATCTTGGGGTAATTTCATTGCATCAAATATCTTAAATTCTATTATCTCTCTATTTACCGTCATACTTACAATACTCTTTTTCACATTAATTATTGTATTAGCAGTTCTTATAAAGGGTCTTCCTAAGATGATGGGCAGAGGTAATGGAATAGGGCATTCTTCCATATCTAATACAATGAAGTCAGCAGGCAAAATAAACTCACCTACCTTGACCAGGACATCTTCAAGTATGCCTCTAGGTCTTTTGATGCTTCTATCTGCCAATTGCAAAGTGATGGAGGTTGGTTGAAGCTCCCCCAAACCTAGCTTTTCAACTACTGTGTATGGTAGCAAATTGACACTTGCTCCTAAATCTAGTAATGCTCGCTCAAACAACTGATCACCTATCCTATAGGGAATAGTAAAACTATCCGGATCTTTTAGTTTTGGTGGTAGTTTTCTTAATAATACTGCACTTACCTCTTTAGTTAGAGCCACTATTTTATGTTTTTGAAACTTTCTTTTATTAGTGCAACAATCTTTTAAAAATTTAGCATAAGCAGGAATTTTTTTAATTGCATCTAATAAGGGAATTTTAATTTCTACTTTTCTCAAAGTTTCAAAAATATCAAGCAATTTATCTTTCTTCGGAGTTACTAACCTTTGAGGGAAGGGTGGTGCATTCCACTTCTCTACTTCACTTACCTTGGATGTGGATGGCTTAGCTGGAGATGCTTGAGCTGGTGCATTAACTCCTATGATCTCACCATTTTGGAGAGTTGTAACGGCTTTCAGTTGCTGATGTCCTCTTAGAATTGGTAGTGTTTGTGCAGGAAGTTCACTTTGCTTTCTTTCACTTCCTTAGCCAATTGCCCCATTTATACTTCTAGCCTTTGAATTGCTTGCTCATGTGTTGCAGTGGTTTGTTTTTGCTGATCTAATGAAGTCATCAATGTTGTCATTAGTTGCTATTGTTGAGTGGCTAATTGCTTTACAAGACTTTCTAGATCATCCTTCTTGTGTTCTGAAACTGGTTGGGCTGCTTTATGGAAGTTCCTTTGTTGCCCTTAAAGGTTCAAAGTGTTTTGATTGTTGTTCCATGAGAGGTTGGGGTGGTCTCGCCATCCAGGGTTATATGTATTTGCATATGCACTGTTCGGTCCCACATAGTTTGCTTGCTCGAGATTTGTAGATGAATACAAATGGCAAGTCTCAGTAGTGTGATCAAATTGAAAACATAAAGCACGTACCTGGCTTTGTGTAGCTTGTGGTTGAGGAGAGATGTTTTGGGTCGACATGGCTTTTACAATCATATCTAGCCTCATATCTAGCTTCCTCTCCAAAGCAGCTATTTGGGCAGAGGGTCCACCATTCAGAGTAACCTCATACATATATCTGCTCTTGACTCCTTGTCTACCTCTAGAGGAGAATTGTTGGGTATGCTCACTCAATGCCTCAAACAACTCCATGGCTTCTTCACTGCTTTTCTCCATCAGCACACCTCCACAACCAGAATCAGCAATAACTTTAGTCATACCACTTAGACCTTCATAAAAGGCTAGTACCAGCTCATCTTGAGGTAGGTTGTGATGTGGACATTTGAGTAGTAACTCATTAAAATGTCCCCATGCTTCAAAGAATAAGTCTCCATCCTTTTGTTGGAAGGACTGGATCTCCTTCCTCATTTGCCTCGTTTTTTGGGCTAGGAAAAATTTTCTAAGGAACTTGCTGGCCAACTCCTCCCAAGTATGGACAGAAACTGTAGGCAAAGAATTATACCATAATTTAGCATTATCTTTTAAGGAAAAATGGAAAAATAATTAACCTTATTCCTTCTTGGTCTAAGCCTTAGATGTGCTGGAATTTGCAGAGATCAAAGAATTCCCGAAGGTACAAGTGTGGATCCTCTGCCGGTGTACCCCTAAAGTGAGTCAAAGCATTGAGTATCTGTGGAGATATGTAATAGTTGCCTTCTGCCTCCGGTTGATAAGCGATACATGATGGTTGATCAAGGTTCCGTGGAATGAAGGACTGCTTCATTGGTACTCGTGCAGGTGGTTGCTAGTTTTCGAGTTGTTCCGTCATTTGTGCTTCGTTCTCGAATTCTTCTTCGTTCTTCTCGATGTTGTTCCTAAGCCTTTGTCGGATGGTTCGCTCAAGCTCATGATCGAGGGGAAAGACTGTTGGATGTCGGGATCGAAGTCCGTGCATGAATCAAGTAAAACAGCTTCAGTGCAGCAGTTCAACACTGCTGCTCGGGTAGTTCTCTGTCCTATTTGCACTCGATCGCACAGAAGGTTGCAATCGATCGCAAATATCACAGAAGGTGCGTTTAGGGTTTGATGTGCCTAAAACATAAGAAAATTGACTAGGGTTTGATGGAATAAAAATAAAGTTTGAAGAACATAACTTAAAGTTTGAGATTTTGATAAAATAAAACAGAATAAAATAAAGTAAAATTACTAAATGAAAATAATTCTAAAAGAAATTTAAGCGCAATCCCCGGCGACGGCGCCAAAAACTTGTTGAGCGAAAATATACCTAAATAAATAAGTAAATAATCGCACTCGTTTTACTTGCAAGTGCACAAGATCAACAGTGTGGTATAGTGTGCGAAAGCAAGATCATCTCCACAGGGATTGGTAAAGTTTGTTTTAGAATTAATTTCTTTAAAGTAAAAAAAAGAAATAAATAACTGTTGAATGTGATTTGATAATAATAAAGACATAGGGCTTTGATATCCACCACTAGTCATACTTTCCCAATTGTATAATGTATCAGTGCACTAGCCTTATCATGTATACCTATTGGTCGCCAACCTAAGGGCATGGTATCTACTCTTTAAGCTATTGATCTCCCTAAGCAACGAGTTAGGCATAGTATCTACTCTAACTTTTTTCTTCCTTAAGGGATTCAGCATGGTATCTGCTTGAGTTGTTTCTTAAGAAAGCATAAGTACTATGGAAATCGACAACCACATGAGACCTAGGGTATGGCATTTGATAGACGCTTAAATATACATATTTAAGCCCCTTATTTACACTTGTTAGATCCTTTATTACGTTAATTTGGTATCTTTTACTCCATTTGTGTGTTTTACATGTTTTTATAGGGTCTTGGAGAAAAAGAAGCAGTTTTGGCACTTTAAGGAAGAAATCTAGAAGCCCTGGAGTACTTTCTGGACAAAGTGCGATCGAGCGCACATGCAATGCGATCGAGCGCACATACGATCATGCGCACACCTATAGGATCGAGCGCATATTGCGATCGAGCGCAAGGACACATGCGATCGAGCGCACATTGCGATCGAGCGCAAGGACACATGCGATCGAGCGCACATATACGGGCGTGAACAGTAAACTGCAGAACCTTATTTTGGAAAATACAAGATTTTCGTTTTAGGAAAATTTAGGACTCATGGGTCTATTAGGACTTCTCAAAGACCTATAAATACACTTGTAACTCACACACAAAAACACACCTTAGATAGAAAACACTTTTCTCTTTTCTTTTACTTGGAGTGGAGAGCTTGGGAGAGAATTGACGCCTCTTCTCTCGGGTTTATTTTTCTCCCTTATGTTTTGTTTAATTATGTTTACTTCAATTAGTATGTGTAACTAACTCTCTTATAGGGCTCGATTGAAGCCCTAGTTATGCATTCCCATATTTCTATTCATTGATTAAATCTTTGCATAGCTTATTATGTTACTTAACTTGATTAACACCTGTGCTTATTTACATTCCTCATATGTATGTGTAAGGCCAACGTATGCATGTGGTATGGATGGGTTAGTTAGATCAATTTGGATGACCGAGTCTTGGGTCTAACATCAGTAACAAGGGACCATCTTATCCGGATTCCCAGGTTAATCAACATGAGAAACCGGGAGTAGATACCATGCCCTAGGTCTCATGTGGTTGTCGATTTCCACAGTACCTATGTTTCCTTAAGGAACAACTCAAGCAGATACCATGCTGAATCCCTTAAGGAAGAAAAGAGTTAGAGTAGATACCATGCCTAACTCGTTGCTTAGGGAAATCAATAGCTTAAGGAGTAGATACCATGCCCTTAGGTCTAGAGCACTGATACCTTATACAAAATCGGGAATGTATGACTAGTGGTGGATATCAAAGCCCTATGTCTTTATTATTATCGAATCACCCTTCAGATTATTATTTCTATCTTTTTACATAGCAAATATAATTCTAATTCGAACTTTACCAATCCCTGTGGAGATGATCTTGCATTCGCACACTATGGTACACTATTGACCTTGTGCACTTGCAAGTAAAACAAAGTACGATCATTCACCTATTTATTTAGGTAGATTTTCGCACAACAAGTTTTTGGCGCCGTTGCCGGGGATTGCGCTAAAAGTTCCTTTTAGGATTACCTTCATTTTATCATTGTTATTATTTTATTTTTACCATCTTTTATCAAAACTTGATCAAAGTTGTTTTATCTTTCAGGTACGTCACAAAAACCCTACTTGCACTTTCTGTGGAATTTGCGATCGATCGCAAGCTCCTGTGCGATCGATCGCATTTAGGGCAGAGAGTACCCGAACAGCAGAGTTGCACTGCTGCACTAAAACTGGTTTTTCTGCTTTATGCACGAACTTCGATCTCGACATCCGGAATTCTTTTCCCTTGATCCCGAGCTTGAACGGACCATCCGACAAAGGCTTACGGACAACTTTGAGGAGAACAAAGGAGAAATCGAGAACGAAACACAAATGGCGGAACAGCTCAAAAACCAGCAACCACCTGCACGAGTTCCAATGAAGCAATCCTTCATCCCTCGGAACATCGATCAACCATCATGCATCGCATATCAACCTGAGGCAGTGGGAAATTATTACATATCTCCGCAAATCTTGAATGCCTTGACGCATTTTAGGGGAACTCCTAATGAAGATCCACACTTACATCTCCGAGAATTTTTTGATCTTTGCAAGTTCCAGCACATACAAGGACTAGACCAAGAAGGAATAAGGTTAATTCTATTCCCTTTTTCCTTGAAAGATCATGCTAAACTTTGGTATAATTCCTTGCCTGCAGTTTCCATCCACACTTGGGAGGAGTTAGCAAGCAAATTCTTGAGGATATTCTTCCCAGCCCAAAAGACAAGACAAATGAGGAATGAGATCCAATCCTTCCAACAAAAGGATGGGGACCTTTTCTTTGAAGCATGGGGACACTTCAATGAATTGCTACTCAAATGCCCACATCACAACCTACCTCAAGATGAACTGGTACAAGCATTCTACGAAGGTTTAAATGATACTAATAAATGTATTGTTGATTCAGGTTGTGGAGGAGTCCTTATGGAGAAAAGCAGCGAAGAGGCAATGGAACTGTTTGAAACCCTCAACGAACACACTCAGCAATTCTCCTCTCGAGGTAGACATATGACCAAAGGTAAAGGTGTGTATGAGGTAAATACGAATGGAGGATCTTCCCCTCAAATGGCTGCAATGGAAAGAAAACTAGATTTATTGGTAAAAGCCATGGCTGCTCAAACTACCTCTGCTACACCACTACAGGTATGTGCGATATGCTCTCAATATGATCACAATACTAATGCTTGTCCGTTATCTGCAGATCCGGAACAAGCAAATTATGTGGGACCCAACAACTATCCGCCAAAGAATAACCCATATGCAAACACCTACAACCCTAGATGGCGGAATCACCCAAATTTCTCATGGAGCAACAATCAAAACAACCAAGGACAGCAACGAAATCAGCAGCCCACTGGCCATGCTAATTCTGAACCAAAAAGAAACGACCTCGAAAGTCTAGTAAGACAACTGGTGACGTCGCAAGAAGGGTTCATGACTCAGCAAAAACAAACCAATGTGGCACATGAGCAAGTAATTCAAAGACTAGAGGTACAAATGGGACAATTAGCTAAAGAGCTCAGTAGCAGAAAGCAAGGAGAGCTCCCAGCTCAAACACTACCCAACCCTGGTGGGCATCAACAACTAAAAGCTGTCACAACCTTAAGAAATGGCAAGGTGATTGGATCCGAGGATTCGGCAGTAGCATCCAAAGAAACATCATCAAGGGTAAGTGAGACGGAGAAGGTGAATGCACCACCCTTCCCGCAAAGGTTAGTAAAACAAAAGAAAGACAATAAACTGCTTGATATTTTTGAGACCTTGCGGAAAGTTGAAATTAATATTCCATTACTAGATGCAATTCACCAAATACCTGCTTATGCTAAATTCCTAAAAGATTGTTGCACTTATAAAAGAAAATTTCAAGAACGTGAGACTGTAGCATTAACTGAGGAGGTAAGTGCTGTACTACTTAGGAAACTCCCACCAAAACTGAGAGACCCGGGTAGTTTTACCATACCCTGTAGGATAGGTGATCAATTGTTTGACAAGGCATTACTAGACTTAGGAGCAGGGGTAAACTTGCTACCTTACACAGTATTCGAAACCCTAGGTTTGGGGGAGCTACAGCCGACTTCTATTACCTTACAGTTGGCAGATAGGAGTATTAAAAGACCTAGAGGTATTCTCGAGGATGTCTTAGTAAAAGTTGGCAAGTTCATTCTACCTGCAGATTTTATTGTATTAGACATGGAAGAATGCCCTATGCCATTACCTTTACCTATCATACTAGGGAGACCTTTCATGAGGACTGCCGACACTAAAATCTGTGTGAAAAAGGGTATAGTAAGTATGAAAATTAATGGTGAGAAGATAGAATTTAAAATATTTGATGCAATAAAGTTTCCTCAAGATGACTTTGACTACTTTAATGTTTGTATGATACAAAACTTTGTTGAGCAAGCATTTCAGGTCCAACACATTGATTCATTGGAGACTACTCTCACCAATAGCTTCACTGAGATGGATATTGAGCAAGAATATGAAAATATTACGGATGACATCGTCACAGCTGTGCACCATCTTGCAACCTCTCCTAAATACTCCAGTATGTATCCTCCTCCATTTGAAATTCTCATACCTACTAATACTACTCTTCTTCCATCCATTGTGCAGGCACCAACATTGGAGCTCAAACAGCTACCTGAGCATCTAACATACGCCTATTTGGGAGAACATGAGACCTTACCTGTGATAATTGCTGCCAACTTGAGTAGTGGAGAAGAAGGGAAGCTATTAAGAGTTCTTAGGGAGCATAAAACTGCTATTGGGTGGACCATTGCTGACATTAAGGGGATAAGTCCAGCAAAGTGCATGCATAACATCTACCTTGAAGAGGAAGCACAGCCCACTCGAGATGCTCAAAGAAGACTTAACCCACACATGAAGGAAGTAGTAAAGGCCGAGATACTAAAGCTACTAGATGTCGGCATCATCTACCCTATATCGGATAGCAAATGGGTGAGTCCAGTCCAAGTCGTACCCAAAAAGAGTGGGATTACTGTGGTAAAGAATGAAGATGAAGAGCTTATACCTACACGAAAAACAACGGGTTGGAGAGTATGCATTGATTACCGGAGGTTAAACAAAGTAACTAGAAAAGATCATTTTCCCCTGCCATTCATTGATCAAATGCTAGAAAGATTAGCCGGTCATAGTTATTACTGCTTCTTGGATGGATATAGTGGATACAATCAAATCGCCATAGCACCTGAGGATCAAGAAAAGACTACATTCACATGTCCTTTCGGTACATTTGCTTATAGAAGAATGCCATTCGGTTTATGCAACACACCAGCCACTTTTCAAAGATGTATGATGAGCATTTTTTCCGATATGGTAGAGAAATATATTGAGGTATTCATGGATGATTTCAGTGTCTTTGGATCTACTTTCGATGAGTGCCTAAATCATTTGGAAAATGTCCTAAGGAGATGTGAAGAAACTAATTTAGTACTGAATTGGGAGAAATGTCACTTCATGGTTCAACAAGGTATTGTGTTGGGACACTCCATCTCAGACAAAGGTATTAAAGTAGACAAGGCTAAGGTTAACATCATTTCAAAGCTACCTCCCCCTCTCACGGTCAAGGGCATTAGAAGCTTCCTTGGACATGCGGGTTTTTATAGAAGATTCATAAAAGACTTCTCCAAAATCTCGAGACCCCTTTGTGCACTATTGACTAAAGATACCAAGTTCGAATGGAGTGAAGATTGTATGCAAGCTTTCAACACCTTGAAGAACATTCTCACTTCTGCCCCAATAATGATGGCACCAGATTGGAATCTACCTTTCGAATTAATGTGTGATGCCAGTGATTTCGCCTTGGGAGCTGTCTTGGGTCAAAGAAACAATAAGGTACCTCATGCTATTTACTATGCTTCTAAAACACTACATGATGCTCAGCTCAACTATTCTACTACTAAAAAAGAATTGTTAGCTGTTATTTTTGCTTTAGAGAAGTTTAGATCGTATCTTATTGGTTCTAAAGTTATTGTATTCATTGACCATGCTGCTTTGAGATATTTGTTTTCTAAGAAAGATGCAAAGCCTAGGCTAATCAGATGGATACTCTTATTCCAAGAATTTGACTTAGAGATCAAGGACAAGAAGGGTAGTGAGAATGTAGTTGCGGATCATTTGTCAAGACTCCCATATGAAAGTGATGATAAAGAGTTTCCCTTAAATGAGAACTTTCCCGATGAACAACTATTTGCACTTGAGGTAAAACTTCCATGGTATGCTGATATAGTTAATTATCTAACTGTTAAAATTTTTCCCCCAGGTATAACCACTCAAGAAAAGAAACGGCTAGTATCTCTATCAAGACACTACATTTGGGATGACCCATACCTTTTCAAGATCTGTCCTGATCAAATCGTCAGAAGATGTGTCCCAGAAGAGGAACATTCGAGCTTATTGCAACATTGCCATCAGTTGGCTTGTGGAGGTCATTTTGGAGCAAAACGAACAGCTCTTAAGGTACTCCAATCTGGTTTCTATTGGCCAAAGTTATTTACAGATGCTTTCTCCTTTTGCAGCTCATGTGATAGATGCCAGCGGACGGGTAACATCTCTTCCCAAAATCAAATGCCCTTACAAAATATTCATATAGTAGAACTCTTTGATGTATGGGGCATTGATTTCATGGGACATTTTTCTAATTCATTTGGCTATTTATATATTCTTGTGGGTGTGGATTATGTGTCTAAATGGGTCGAGGCTGTCCCCTCAAGGACTAATGATCACAAAGTGGTTATCAAGTTTCTGCAGGCGAACATTTTTACTAGGTTTGGAACTCCAAGAGCGATCATCAGGGATGGGGGCAGCCACTTCCATCATCGTTCTTTCTCCGCACTACTCCTAAAATATGGGATTACTCATAGAGTTGGCACTCCTTATCATCCTCAAACCAGTGGCCAAGTAGAAATAAGCAACCGAGAAATCAAGGGAATCCTAGAACGGACAGTAAAGCCGAATCGGAAGGATTAGTCTCTACGCTTAAACGACGCCCTATGGGCATATAGGATAGCTTATAAGACTCCAATTAGTATGTCTCCCTACCGCCTCATCTTTGGAAAATCATGCCACCTCCCGGTGGAATTAGAACATCGAGCATATTGGGCCATTAAGCAGTTCAACTTTGACATGAAGCAAGTGGGTGAGAAAAGGAAACTGCATCTAAATGAGCTTGAAGAATTGAGATATGAGGCCTATGAGAATGCCAAGTTATACAAGGAACGGAAAAAAGCTTATCATGACAAACAACTAGTCTGGAAAGAGTTCCATGTAGGACAAAAGGTGCTGCTATATGACTCACGATTAAGGCTGTTCCCAGGCAAGCTGAAATCCAGATGGTATGGTCCGTACATGGTCACCAAGGTCTTCCCTCATGGGGCATTAGAAGTCTGTGATCCCAACAGAAATCAACCTTTTACAATCAATGGACACAGAGCCAAGCCATACCTTGACACTAAATTCCTTCCAAGAAACGAAGACTTAGCACTTGAATCAGTCCAGGATACAGCTGAAACACAGGCACTAGAGCTCCACGAGGTGGGCTCTAGGTGCTTCCCTCCAAACAACTAGCACGGTCGCAAGAGAGTGCTTGAGCAAAGTAAAAATTTGATCATCTATTAAGCTCAAGCACCTCTGGTAAGGTTAGTGGTACTGAAGCCACTAACAACTGGTAAGGTTGTTTTGTTTCAATTAGTCATTCTTTTTAAGGTAAGTTTTTAATTATACTGATATGCCACACTTGCGATCGATCGCACCCTTCAGTGCGATCGAGCGCAAGAGTGCGATCGAACGTGTCCTAAAAACATAATCGAGCGCACGAGTGCGATCGAACGCACTCTGTGTGCGATCGAGCGCACTCGAGGCAGAGACATTTATAAAAAACTCACTCACTCACTCACTTCCTTCACTCACTCTCACTCGCCCCCTGCACATTTGCTCTCACTCTCACTATCACTCTAACTCTCACTCGCCCCCTACACATTTGCTCTCACTCTCACTCTCACTCGCACACAACACCCAACCACCACTACACCTCATCATCACCTTACCCTCACCACCGTCCTCCACCAGCACCGCCGTCAACCCCCCTCCCTATTCACATTCCGTCATCCATGCACAAGGTATTGTACACATACACGAATTTTAAATAGAAACTGTGATTTCATTTTACGTATACATTACTGTGTGTTTGATTGAATGGTTGTTTGGTTGTAGGAGGGGTAGGAACGAGTTCCACGTTGAAAAACCATAGCTTGCCTATTTGGTGCACATAAGCTGTTCGACGTAAATCCTGACCGGGCGCGATAGAGCGCACGGCAGGTGCGATCGAGCGCATAGACAGTGTGCGATCGATCGCACTCCACTGAGATCGATCGCAAATCAGCCAGAAGCCAAGCACCAGCATGTCTCGACCATCTGTTTCCACGTCTGGCGCCTCCAGCAGTCGTGCCTCCTCATCCCGGCCCAGCATCGAGCAACGGGAGTTGTTGTTCGAGACCGCTTTCTCCATCGACGACATATTCCGGCACAAGGATGCCACTTAGTGGGCCGTCCAAGCACTCCGACTCCGAGGGTTGAAGAGGCTGTTTAAGCCGGTGAGCTCCATTGCCTACTCCCAGCTTGTAGTGCAGTTTTATGAGCATTTATCTTTCGACTGCAGCAGACCGGAGGTCTTCACCTCTTCAGTTAGGGGCACGCCCATCGAGGTGACCAGTACTGATATTGCCACTACTCTTTATTGCACGGATGAGTCCCCTCCTTAGGGCACTGATATCGAGGAGCAGCCGGAGTCCTTTGCCCTAGCCGAGATCATCATGGATATGTGCGCTGGCCAGTATGCCGACAGGCATAACAATGCGGCCGGTCGATCCAAGCTGCCCCCCAGACTATGGCTCATCGATACGTTCCTCCAGCGTAATGTGTGTCCGTTGGGGCACAAGACACAGCGGCGAGACCAGTTTCTTCAGACATTATACGCCTTCCATAGAGGCCACTGGTACTCCATCCCGTCTGTCATTTGGAGCCAGCTGCACAAGTTCTGGGATCATGTACATGGCCGTCAGACTACCACGGCCAATGCTTGGGGACTCCCTTTCCCGTTCCTACTCACCTCCATCCTCAAGAAGAAGGGGATTAAGAGGACCCACAGTGATGGGCCAGTACGAGAGCATCCTATCTTTGGGCAGGCTCAGTGGACACAGAGCATATCACACATGCCACGAGGTCCCCCAGTTCCTGCTCCAGCTGCTGAGCAAGTAGAGGAGGATCACATGGAGACCGAGGCCCCTGTCATGAGCCCGGTACGGGAGGAGGACCATTCGGATATGGGACCCACCGAGTCCCAGCACTTCTTAGCTAAGCTATCCTCCTTCCGAGGCGAGGTCGCTGCCGTCACCACTCTTGTACATCAGCGCATCGACAGTTTGGAGGCACGATTTACGCGCCAGGAGGCCATGCTGCAGGCCATACTTGATCGCCTACCTCCAGCACCCGGTACCTCTCCGACTGCACCACCTGATGATCAGCAGTGAGAGAGTACCACGTCTGGCTGAAGACGTAAAACTTAGCGCTCATGGGAGGCACCCCACTGCATATCCTTTTTATAGTATTAGTATTTTACTTGTTTATTATTTTGTTATTAGTACTTATTTTCCATTTTATGTTTACTTTTCTTTCTTTTTCAAGGACAGTGTTAGTGCATCCAGTTGAAGTTTGGGGGCGTGCTACAAGCCATGCTAGCCATATAGCTCTCCATCTCCCAGGTCAGATCTTTCCATGCTATTTACACATTGGGGACAATGTGCATTTTACGTTTGGGGGTATGAGGACACATTCACACACTACACTATGTCCTACATTTTTAGTTTTGTCGCTATTTTCATAGATAAATGCATGTTCATTCTGTCCAATAAACTTTTTTTTGTGATCTAAACAAAATGTTATGATTCGACTTCATCAATGAGCTTAACACTTTGAACACATAGGCCAATAAACAAGTTTTGAACCTAGATCACTGCCCTTTTGGCATTTAAGAATTCACAAGTTTAACTTGAACTATCATGAGCACATTAGCATATAGCTGTGTGGGGTATGACATGATATTTGGATTGGTATGTTTCTTTTGCTTGACTGTGAACTAAATGACCTATTAGATTGACATTTTGGCATATAAAAATAGAAAAGATTGATTCGTGCTCAAAAAGAAAAAAATGCTCCTAATGATCAATAAAAACAAATCTTCCGCTGAGTAACTGGCCCTCTTGCCTCAGTAAGCATTGAGTGTCACGTCAAAAGGTGGAAAATCTTAAGTGATCATTAAAAATGAATTTTTCGCTGAGTAACTGGCCCTCTTGCCTCGGTAAGCATTGAGTGTCACGTCAAAAGGTGGAAAATTCTAAATGGTAGCATAAAAATCAGTTAGTTTCGTAGCCTTATTGACTCGAGCTAGTAAGTCCTTAGGGGTGTCTTTACACCTAATGCCCTAAAACCATCTGGTTTGGGAGTCATTGGCCAAACACTCGTTACACGAGTCATCAAGAAAGCTTAAGGGAACTAACTTGGCAAAAATCTCGCAAATAAAAGTCTATGCCATATTTGTTGACTCTAAAAGGAAGTTTGGTGAATCTTGAGTCATCGAAACACTACCTGTTTGAATTTCTTGAAAACCCAACCTTTTATGTGCTGATCACCACACACCAAAGTCAAACTTGTGATATCTTAAAATACCTAGTGAATATGATTTACGTTCAAAACTCTTATTCATTGCTGATATATGTTTACACTTGTTAAGCTTGCTCATGAATGCGTATCATTGTTTTGTGTAAAATCTAGATTTTTTATTGACACTATGAACATTGGATTTATCTATATTTCTGTTTTAGTTTTTAATTTAGTATTGCTAAGGGACTAGCAATATGTAAGTTTGGGGGTGTGATAGACGCTTAAATATACATATTTAAGCCCCCTTATTTACACTTGTTAGATCCTTTATTACGTTAATTTGGTATCTTTTACTCCATTTGTGTGTTTTACATGTTTTTATAGGGTCTTGGAGAAAAAGAAGCAGTTTGGCACTTTAAGGAAGAAATCTAGAAGCCCTGGAGCACTTTCTGGACAAAGTGCGATCGAGCGCACATGCAATGCGATCGAGCCCACATACGATCATGCGCACACCTGTAGGATCGAGCGCATATTGCGATCGAGCGCAAGGACACATGCGATCGAGCACACATTGCGATCAAGTGCAAGGACAGATGTAGAATTGACGCCTGTAGAATCGGGTTTATTCTTCTCCCTTATGTTTTGTTTAATTATGTTTACTTCAGTTAGTATGTGTAACTAACTCTCTTATAGCGCTCGATTGAAGCCCTAGTTATGCATTCCCATATTTCTATTCATTGATTAAATCTTTGCATAGCTTATTATGTTACTTAACTTGATTAACACCTGTGCTTATTTAAATTCCTCATATGTATGTGTAAGGCCAACGTATGCATGTGGTATGGATGGGTTAGTTAGATCAATTTGGATGACCGAGTCCTAGGTCTAATATCAGTAACAAGGGACCATCTTATCCGGATACCCGGGTTAATCAACATGAGAAACCGGGAGTAGATACCATGCCCTAGGTCTCATGTGGTTGTCGATTTCCACAGTACCTATGTTTCCTTAAGGAACAACTCAAGCAGATACCATGCTGAATCCCTTAAGGAAGAAAAGAGTTAGAGTAGATACCATGCCTAACTCGTTGCTTAGGGAAATCAATAGCTTAAGGAGTAGATATCATGCCCTTAGGTTGGCAACCAGTAGGTACACATAATAAGGCTAGAGCACTGATACCTTATACAAAATCGGGAATGTATGACTAGTGGTGGATATCAAAGCCCTATGTCTTTATTATTATCGAATCACCCTTCAGATTATTATTTCTATCTTTTTACATAGAAAATATAATTCTAATTCGAACTTTACCAATCCCTGTGGAGATGATCTTGCATTCGCACACTATGCTACACTATTGACCTTGTGCACTTGCAAGTAAAACAAAGTACGATCATTCACCTATTTATTTAGGTAGATTTTCGCACAACAGTATCTACTCCCGGTTTCCCATATTGAATATTGATTAATCCAAGAATTCGGTGTGGATATCTTTTGTTACTAATGTTAGACCCAGGAGTCGGTCATCCAAATTGATCTAACTAACCAATCTATACCACATGAATACATTGGTCATACACATACATATGAGGAATTTAAATAAGCACAGGTATTAATCAAGTTAAGCAACATAACAAAGGCTATTGACAAAGATTTATCAATGAATAAATATATGAGAAAGCATAACTAGGGCTTCAATCGAGCCCTATAAGAAAGTTAGTTACACATGCTGTCTAAAATAAACATCATATATAAACTAAACATAAAGAGAAAAATAAACCTAAGAGAAGAGGCGTCAATTCTCTCCCAAAGCTTACAACTCCAAGTAAAAGATAAGAGAAGTGTTCTCTAAGTTGTGATGTATTGTGTGTGCTTTATAGGTGTATTTATAGGGATTGAGAAGTCCTAGAAGGCTCGTGAGTTCTTAAACTTTCCTAAATTACAAAACTCTTTTTTTTCCAAAATAAGGTTCTATAGTTTACTGTTCACGCTCGTACAAATGCGCTCGATCACATGCGTCTTGCACTCGATCGCAGTGTTGCGCTCGATCCTTCATGCATACGCACGATCGCAATGTGCGCTCGATCGAATTACATGGTGCGATCGATCGCAGTTTGTCCAGAGGCTGCTCCAGGATTTTCAGGCTTCTTCCTTTAAGTGCCAAAACTGCTTCTTTTCTTCTAAGACCTATAAAACACATGTGAAACACACAAATGAAGTAAAATGAACCAAATTGACATAACTAAGGACCTAATAAATGTAAATAAAGGGGCTTAAATATGAATATTTAAGCATCTATCACACCCCCAAGCTTACATATTGCTAGTCCCTTAGCAATACTAAACAAAACTAAAATGAAAAATACAAACATGCAGATAGATCCAATGTTTATAGTGTCCAAAAAGTTTAAGTCTTAACACAAAACAATAATGTGCATTCATGACCAAGCTTAACAGATGCAAACATATTTTTGCAATGAATAAGAGTTTTTGAACGCAAATCACTTTTATGAGGTAGTTTAAGACATCACAAGTTTAACTTTAGTGTGTGGTGAACTAGCACATAAAAGTTTTGGTTTCCAAATAATTCCAAGGTGTAGTGTTTCAATGACTCAAGATTCACCAAACTTCCTATTAGAGTCACAAGGATGGCATAGATTTTCTTCTTTTATTTGTGAGATTTTTGCCAAGTTAGTTCCCTTAAGCTTTCTTTTTGACTCGTGTAACAAGCATTTAGCCAATAACTCCCAAACCAGATGGTTTTAGGGCATTAGGTGTAAAGATACCCCTAAGGACTTACTAGCTCGAGTAAAAAAGGCTACTAAACTCACTGGTCTTAATGCTACCAATCAAAATTCTCCACCTTTTGACGTGACACTCAATGCTTACTAAGGCAAGAGGGCCAGTTACTTAGTGGAAAGTTCTTTTTTAATGATCATTTAAGATTTTCTACCTTTTGACGTGACACTCAATGCTTACTGAGGCAAGAGGGCCAGTTACTCAGCGGAAAATAAGTTTTTATTGATCATTAGGAGCATTTATTTCTTTTTGAGCACTAGTCAATCTTTTCTATTTTTTATGCCAAATTGTCAATCTAATAGGTTGTCTAGTTCACAGTCAAGCAAAAGAAACATACAAATCCAAATAACATGTCATACCCCACACAATTATGTGTTAATGTGCTTGTGATAGTAAAACTAGTAAAACTTATGAATCCTTAAATGCCAAAAGGGCAGTGATCTAGGTTCAAAAATTTGATTATTGGCCTATATATTCAAAGTGTTAAGCTCGTTGATGAAGTCGAATCATAAAGTTTTGTTTAGATTACCGAAAAAAATTTATTGGACAGAATGAATATGCATTTATCTATGAAAATAACAATACAACAAAACAAAAATGTGGGACATAGTGAGTGTGTGAATGTGTCCCCATACCCTCAAACTTAAAGTGCACATTGTCCCCAATGTGTGAGTAGTATGGAAGGATCTGACCTGGGAGATGGAGAGCTATATGGCTGGCATGGCTCGGAGCACGCCCCCAAACTTCAACTGGATGCACTGATGTTGTCCTCGAAAAAGAAAGAAAAACAAACATAAAATGGAAAACAAGTAATAAATAACAAAAAGTAAACTATAAAATACTAATAATAAAATAACATAAACTATAAAAAGAATATGCTTTGGGGTGCCTCCCATGAGCACTAAGTTTAACGTCTTCAGCCAGACATGGTACCCTCTCACTGCTGATCGTCAGGTGGTGCAGTCGGAGAGGTACCGGGTGCCGGAGGTAGGCGATCAAGAATAGCCTGCAACATAGCCTCTTGTCGTGCAAACCGTGCCTCCAGGCTATCTATGCACTGATGTACAAGCATCGTAGTGGCTGAGACCTCACCTCGGAAGGAGGATAGCTCAGCTAGAAAGTGCTGGGACTCGGTGGGTCCCATGTCCGAATGGTCCTCCTCACGTACTGGGCTAATGACGGGGTCTTGGTCTCCATGCGATCCTCCTCAACTCTCTCAACTATTGGAGTGGGTGCCAGGAGTCCTCGAGGTATGTGCGAGAGGCTATGTGTCCACTAAGCCTTCCCGAAGAAGGGATGCTTTGGCATTGGTCTGTCGCTAGTGGTCCCCTTGATCCCCTTCTTCTTGAGGATGTAGGAGAGTAGGAACAGGAAAGGGAGGCCCTAAGCATTGACCATGGTGGTCTGATGGCCATGCACATTATCCCAAAACTTGTGCAGCTGGCTCCAAATAACAGCCAGGATGGAGTACCAGTGGCCTCTATGGAAGGTATATAAGGACTGGAGAAACTGGTCTCGCCGCTATGTCTTGTGCCCCAATGGACACACATTACACTGAAGGATCGTATTGATGAGCCAAAGTTGTGGAGGTAACTTTGATCGACTGGCTGCATTGTTGTGTCTATCGGCGTACTGTCCAGCGCACATATCCGTAACAATCTCAGCCAGGGCAAAGGACTCTGACTACTCCTCGATATCGTTGTCCTCGGGAGGAGACTCGTCAGTGCAATAAAGGGCAGTGACTATATCGGCACTAGTTACCTCGATGGGTGTGCCTCGAACTGAAGAAGTGAGTACTCCCGGTCTGCTGCAGTTAAATGATAGGCTTGCATAAAACTGGACTACGAGCTGGGAGTAAGCAGTGGAGTAAACTGGCTTAAACAGCCTCTTCAACCATCGGTGTCTAAATGCTTGGACAACCCATTGAGTGGCGTCCATGTGCTTGAATACTTCATCAATGGCGAAGGCAGTCTCAAACAATAGCTCCGGTTGCTCGATACTGGGCCGAGATGACGAGGCACGACTGCTGGATGTACTGGAGGTGGAAGCAAATGGTTTGGTCATGTTTTTGTTTGCTTCTGCCTAATTTTCCATCGATCTTAAATAGGTGCGCTCGATTGCACACTGGCTATGTGCTCGATCGCAAGTACTATGTGCTCCATCGCATACGGTTAGTCTTTTCCTCGAACAGCTTGCGAGCACCAAAAGACCAAGCTATGGTCTTGAAGATTTAAAATCATTCCTAACCTCCTGCAAACAACAAGAACTACCTAATCACACATAAAATAACATAAATATATGCTTAAAATGTAAATAAACATGTAAAAATTCGTGTGTGTGTGGATGGAAATGGGTACCTTGTGTAATGGACAGAATGTGGAGTGGAAAGGGTGTATGCGGTGGTAATGGGTGTTTGATGGTGGTGATGGTGTAGTGGAGATGGTGGTGATGGGGAAGTGGGTGCTGGAGTGAGTGAGTGGTGGTGCTAGAGTGAGTGTGGAAGAGGGTGCGAGAGAGAGTGAAGAAGTGGGTGTGAGTGGACAGTGAGAGAGTGTAGGTGAGTGTGAGTAAAAATTGTCAAACTTATAACTAAACCCTCTGCCACGAGTGTGCTCAATCGTACACGGGGTGCGCTCGATCGCATTTGTGCGCTCGAGCACTTTGAAGGATACGCTCGATCGCACACTTGCGCTCGATCGCATTGGATGATGTGATCGATCGCAAGCAGTGTGCATGGGAAAAAGTAAAAACTTACCTTAGCTGAAAAATGATAAATGTGGAATGATACATCCTTACCATGTGTTAGTGGCCTCAGTACCACTAACCTCTGTAGAGTTGCTTGAGTTGTGTGAGTGATCGAATGGATATTTGCTCAAGCATTCTCGTGCTTCAGTACTAGTTGTTTGGAGAGGGGCATTTAGAGTCCACCTCTTGTGGCTCCAGTGCTTGTGTTTCAGCTATATCCTGCACTAATTCGAGTGCCAAGTCTTCATCTCTTGGAGGAAAGTTAATGTCAAGGTAAGGTTTGGCTCTATATCCATTTATTGTAAAGGGCTGATTTTCGTTGGGGCCACAGACTTCTAATGCACCATGAGGGAAGACCTTGGTGACCATGTACGGACCGTACCATCTGGATTTGGGCTTGCCTAGGAACAGTCTTAATTGTGAGTCATATAGCCGAACCTTTTGTCCTACATGGAACTCCTTCCATACTAGTTGTTTGTCTTGATAAGCTTTTGTCCATTCCTTGTACAACTTGGCATTCTCATAAGCATCATATCTCAATTCTTCAAGTTCATTTAGATGTAGTTTCCTTTTCTCACCCGCTTGCTTCATGTAGAAGTTGAACTGCTTTATGGCCAAATATGCTCGATGTTCTAATTCCACTGGTAGATGGCATACTTTTCCAAAGACTAGGCGGTAGGGAGACATGCCTCTTGGAGTCTTATAAGTTGTCCTATATGCCCATAGAGCATCATTTAGGCGTAGGGACCAATCCTTCCGATTGGGCTTCACAGTCTTTTCTAAGATTCCCTTGATCTCTCGGTTGCTAATCTCCACTTGGCCACTGGTTTGAGGATGATATGGAGTGCCAACTTTATAAGTGATTCCATACTTCCGGAGTAGTTCAGCAAAAGAGCGATGATGAAAATGGTTGCCCTCATCACTGATGATTGTTCTTGGAGTGCCAAACCTGGTAAAAATGTTAGCCTGCAAAAACTTGACAACCACTTTGTGATCATTAGTCCTTGAGGGGACAGCCTCGACTCATTGGACATATAATCCACACCCACAAGAATATATAAATACCCAAAAGAGTTAGGAAATAGTCCCATGAAATCAATGCCCTATACATCGAAAAGTTCGACTATATGGATATTTTGGAGGGGCATCTGATTTCGAGAAGAGATGTTACCTGTCCGCTGGCACCTATCACATAAGCTGCAGAAGGAGAAAGCACTTTTAAATAGAGTAGGCCAATAAAAACTAGATTGGAGTACCTTAAGAGCTGTTCGTTTTGCTCCAAAATGTCCTCCACAAGCAAACTGGTGGCAATGTTGCAATAAGCTCAAGTGCTCCTCTTTTAGGATACATCACCTGATGATTTGATCGGGGCAAGCTTTAAAAAGGTAAGGATTATCCCAATAGTAGTGTTTTGACAGAGATATTAGCCGTTTCTTTTCTTGAGTGGTCATACTTGGGGGAAAAACTTTAGCAGTTACATAATTTACTATATCAGCGTACCACGAAAGTTTTACCTCTAGTGCGAACAGTTGTTCATCAGGAAAGTTCTCATTAAAAGGCAACTTGTTATCATCATTCTCATAGGGAAGCCTTGACAAATAATCCGCAACTAAATTTTCACTGCCTTTCTTGTCTTTGATCTCTAAATCGAATTCTTGTAGTAGGAGTACCCATCTGATTAGCCTAGGCTTTGCATCTTTCTTAGAAAACAAATATCTCAAGGTAGCATGGTCAGTGAATACAATAACTTTAGAACCAATAAGATATGATCTAAACTTCTCTAAAACAAAAATAACAGCTAACAAATCTTTTTCAGTTGTAGAATAGTTAAGCTGAGCATTGATGAGTCTTAAATATTGCATATTTTAGACCCTTAACTTATATTTGTTATGCTCTTAGTTAGTAGTATTTTACTTTATTTTACGTTTTTCTTGTATTTTGTGTATTTTTACAGGTTTGTGGAGAAAATGAAGCATTTCAGGAGATTTGAAGCTTCTGGAGACATTGTACTCGATCGCACAAGATATGCGATCGAGCGCACCTGCCTATGAACGAGCGCAAGGTCAACATCCCACATCGAAATAGTTGCTATTCAGTGCGTCTGCGATCGAGCGCACAGACATGCGATCGAGCGCACATTTGATCGTGCGCACGATACATGCGATCGAGCGCACATGCGATCGATCGCACCATTCTGCGATCGAGCGCACTCGGGCCAGTATCCCACATCGAATTTGAAACCTGCAGTGCTCCGTGACTTCCCCTATATAAACACCATTTGGCTTCATAATTCAATGTACAATTCCTGAGCCACTTTGGTGTTTACCGGTGGACGTCCGCTAGCATTCTGGTGGATCCCGAAGGCATTGCTACCACGAGGGGAAGCGCCGCCCATCAGCAAGTGGAATTTCTCCCATGTAAAGTTGTTTATTTATTTCTTTATATTCAGTTGTTTTAGTTTAAATGTTTAGCACTTGTTATTATAGTTATGAGTGGCTAGACTCTTTAGTTAAGGTTGAAGATGAAGCCCCGCCGTTGTTTGGCGTAGTAGTTCAGATTTGCTTGTACAAATCTGACAATTTTTAGTATAAATGTTCTGTCAATTATTTGAGTTAATCTTATAATTGATTGAGCTTAAATTGTCTGTTGGATTTTCTTTGTGTTTCATCTGATGGATACATAGAATGCTTTTCGATTAAATTAGATTCCCTTTGTGATTTGTTAAGAGCGGATACATCGAGTGTTTTTGGTTTAGTTGGGATATTCTTTGTTTTTTGTCTTATAGTTGGATTCATTGAATGTTTTGATAGGCTATATTTTTAGAACATGTATGCTTAACTTCGGTGGGGTGGATTCGGAAACCTTAGTGCCTTTTAATTATTAGTTTTTAAATCAATTTAATTTAGTTTTAATTTATTTTGCAATATCATTTTGAAATTTGGAACTAGGTTAAGATAGAGTTAGTTTAGATTGAAAATATACTTTCACAACGCAATTCCCTGTGGATTCGACCTCGCACTTGCACAACGCTATACTGCAAATGACTCGTGCGCTTGCGAGTAATTTAAAACTCACAACAAGTTTTTGGCGCCGTTGCCGGGGAATTGTTTTGTTTGTGAAAATTTTTGGTCTAAATTGATTTTATTTTTCTACTAGTTAGTTAGAAAGAAAAAAAAGTTAGAAAAATTTAAAAAAAAAAATCATGTGGATGAATCCAGTGCCAGTTTCACAGTCTTTAGAGGACGCCCTCAAGGATTTCATTAAAATGACCGGCCCGTCCCTCAATGCTGCCAACACTTTCAATGTTGAAAGCTGTTCCATCTATGCTAGTCCCATGCATCTAGCACAGAATTTCCCATCAATGCCAGCTTGTGCCGAGTATCCTATGGAACAAATGAATGCTTTCAATGACTATTGTTGCCAATCAAATGGATCTTGCTCCGAAACATACAATCCTGGGTGGTGGGACCACTCTAATTTTTCATGGGAGCAGAACCAACCAATGAATCAAGGAGGAGCCCCTTACCATGCTCACAATCAATACACTCCCGAATTTCCTCCACCAATTCCAAATTATGGTCACTCAGCTTATCCAGCACCATCACCCGCTTACCAAGCTCCCATTCAAGCGCCAGCATCGGTTTCACAGTCATTGGAGGACGCTCTCAATGATTTCATGAAAATGACTAGCCAATCTATGAGTGAATTGATGAGTGCAACAATAGAAAACACCCAAGCGATTGCCACACTAGAGAGTCAAATTGATCAAATCGCAAGTTACGTGGGTGAAGGAGAGGAAGAAGAGTTCCCCAGTCAATCTGAGCCTAACCCAAAGGAACAGTTTGCGGTGGGAAATTCTTCAACTCCAATGCATTGGCAGGAACAAGTGGAATCAACTGTCCCGTACTTGTCTGGGAGACAAGTGGACAATCAAGTGGAAGAGAACCCTGCTATGCAACAAGGGCAAGAAAGTGGCAACAAAGAAAAGAGAGATGCTGAGCCATCTACAGCCACACCTATCATTAAGGATCTTCCTAGGTTGTTTTTACCTAAAGCGCCTTACCCTGAGAGATTACAAGCGCCCAAGAAAGAAGGGAAGTCTAAGGACATTATGGAGGCATGTTTTGCTCAATTTGAAGAGGATTTGGGCTTAGATAAGTTGTTTGAGCAAGCAAATGCTACTTTGGAGTCTGCTCCTCTAAAGATCAGTGAGACGGAGGAAACCACAACACCTGAACCCCCCAAGAAGGAACTTAAGCCTTTACCAGACAATCTTAAGTATAAGTTCCTAGGTCCAGCAGATTCTTTGCCTATAATTATAGCTTTAGATTTGGGTGATGCTCCAGAGGAGAAATTATTGGATGTCTTAAGAGAGCATAAGGAAGCCATAGGCTGGACTATTGAGGATATCAAGGGGATCAGCCCCTCGGTGGTGACGTACATGATACATTTGGAGGAGGATGCTGAGCCATCGAGGGAGCCACAAAGAAGGCTCAACCCTGCTATGCAAGAGGTTGTGAGGGCGAAAGATATTAAGCTGTTAGAGGCAGGGATCATTTATCCCATCTCTGATAGCAAATGGGTGAGCCAGATTCCAATCGTGCCTAAACGTGCTGAATTTACGGTAGTAAATAAAGACAACGAGTTGGTTCCAACTCGAGTACAGTCAAGATGGAGAAAATGTCTAGACTACCGTAAATTGAATACTGCCATTAGGCCTGATCATTTTCCATTCCCATTTATTGATCAGATGGTGGAGTGTTTAGTTGGGCCTGTTTACTAATGTTGGGTCTGGCTGAAGACGTTAAACTTAGCGCTCATGGGAGGCACCCCACAGCTTATCTTTTCTTTTGTTTATTTATTATTTCGCATTTTTATGATTAATGTTTGTTTCCAGTATTTTTTGTTTTCCAGTTTTTATTTTTCAGGGACAAAGCGTACTTCAGTTCAAGTTTGGGGGTATGCTATGAGCCATACCAGTCCAGATAGTTCTCCATATCTCAGGTCAGCTCTTTCCATATTAGTCACACATTGGGGTCAATGTGTAATTTAAGTTTGGGGGTATGGGAGACACATCACACACTTTATCCTAATTTGTTGTCTTTTCGTCATAGAGATAAATGCATGCTCATGTTATCGTGAAATTTTAGTTGATCTAAACATTTTCAGTGATGTGATGTCATTGGTGAGCTTAACATTTTGAACACATGATCTGGTGATAAATTTTTAAAATTTAGTTACTTACTTTAGGCATTTTGAGAATTCACATGTTTGATCCAATCTAACACGAGCACATTAGCACAAATTATGTGAGGTATGACATGTGATTTTAATGTGTATTTTTCCTTATCTTAACTGAAACTGGATGACTTGTTGGATGAACTCTTGGGCATAGGAAAATATTAAAAAAAAAAATTATCAATAAACTTTTCGCTGAGTAACTGGACCTCTTGCCTCAGTAAGCAGTGAGTGTTCACGTCAAAAGGTGAAATTTTGCTTGGTAATATTAAGGTCGGTTTAATTTCGTAGCCTTTTTGACTCGAATTAGTAAGTCCTTAGGGGTGTCTTTACACCTAATGCCCTAAAACCACCTGGTTTGGGAGTCATTGACTTAACACTCGCTACATGGGTCAATTAGAAAGCTTAAGGGAACTAAACATAGCCGTGCCTTATTTTTTTTTTTTTTTTTTAAAAAAAGGAAATAAAATAAAAACTATGCCTTTTCGTTCATTTTTGATGGGAAAATCGGTGAATCTTGAGACATGGAGACCTTACACATTAGAGTTACTTGGAAGCTTCATTTTTATATGTTAATTCACCTTACACTGATTCAAGCTTGTGATGCCTTATCCTGCCTTTTGTAAGTAATTAGATTTTAACATTTCTATTCATTGCGAAGATGGGTTTACCTTTTTAAGCTTGCTTATGAATGAATATCATGGTGATGTGTGCTCCTTAAATTTTTGGATACCATGAGTGATGACTTTATCTTTATGTTCTTTGTTTTTCATTGAGTCTTTTATTTTGTTTTGCTAAGGGACTAGCAAAATATAAGTTTGGGGGTATTTGATGAGTCTTAAATATTGCATATTTTAGACCCTTAACTTATATTTGTTATGCTCTTAGTTAGTAGTATTTTACTTTATTTTACGTTTTTCTTGTGTTTTGTGTATTTTTACAGGTTTGTGGAGAAAATAAAGCATTTCAGGAGATTTGAAGCTTCTGGAGACATTGCGCTCGATCGCACAAGATATGCGATCGAGCGCACCTACCTATGAACGAGCGCAAGGTCAACATCCCACATCGAAATAGTTGTTGTTCAGTGCGTCTGCGATCGAGCACACAGACATGCGATCGAGCGCACATTCGATCGTGCGCACGATACATGCGATCGAGCGCACATGCGATCGATCGCACCATTCTGCGATCGAGCGCACTCGGGCCAGTATCCCACATCGAATCTGAAACCTGCAGTGCTCCGTGACTTCCCCTATATAAACACCATTTGGCTTCATAATTCAATGTACAATTCCTGAGCCACTTTGGTGTTTACCGGTGGACGTCCGCTAGCATTCTGGTGGATCCCGAAGGCATTGCTACCACGAGGGGAAGCGCCGCCCATCAGCGAGTGGAATTTCTCCCATGTAAAGTTGTTTATTTATTTCTTTATATTCAGTTGTTTTAGTTTAAATGTTTAGCACTTGTTATTATAGTTTTATAGTTATGAGTGGCTAGACTCTTCAGCTAAGGTTGAAGATGAAGCCCCGCCGTTGTTTGGCGTAGTAGTTCAGATTTGCTTGTACAAATCTGATAATTTTTAGTATAAATGTTCTATCAATTATTTGAGTTAATCTTATAATTGATTGAGTTTAAATTGTCTGTTGGATTTTCTTTGTGTTTCATCTGATGGATACATAGAATGCTTTTCGATTAAATTGGATTCCCTTTGTGATTTGTTAAGAGCGGATACATCGGGTGCTTTTGGTTTAGTTGGGATATTCTTTGTTTTTTGTCTTATAGTTGGATTCATTGAATGTTTTGATAGGCTATATTTTTAGAACATGTATGCTTAACTTCGGTGGGGTGGATTCGGAAACCTTAGTGCCTTTTAATTATTAGTTTTTAAATCAATTTAATTTAGTTTTAATTTATTTTGCAATATCATTTTGAAATTTGGAACTAGGTTAAGATAGAGTTAGTTTAGATTGAAAATGTACTTTCACAACGCAATTCCCTGTGGATTTGACCTCGCACTTGCACAACACTATACTGCAAACGACTCGTGCGCTTGCGAGTAATTTAAAACTCACAACAAGCATCATTTAAAGTTCTAAAAGCATAGTAAATAGTATGAGGTACCTTATTGATCCTTTGACCTAAGACAGTGCCCAAGGCGAAATCACTGGCATCACACATTAATTTGAAAGGGAGATTCCAATCTGGTGCCATCATTATCGGGGCAGATGTGAGAACATTCTTTAATGTGTTGAAAGCTTGCATACAATCATTATTCCATTCAAACTTGGTATCCTTAGCCAACAACGCACAAAGAGGACTCGAGATTTTGGAGAAGTTCTTGATGAATCTTCTATAGAAATCAGCATGTCCCAGAAAACTTCTAATGCCCTTGCCCGTGAGAGGAGGAAGTAGCTTTGAAATGATGTCTATTTTAGCTTTGGCGACCTCAATACCTCTGTTTGAGATGGAGTGACCCAACACAATACCTTGTTGAACCATGAAGTGACATTTCTCCCAATTTAGCACTAAATTACTCTATTCACATCTCTTTAGGACATTTTTCAAATGATTTAAGCACTCATCGAAATTAGGTCCAAAGACACTAAAATCGTCTATGAACATCTCAATGTATTTCTCTACCATATCGGAAAAAATGCTCATCATACATCTTTGAAAAGTGGCTGGTGCGTTGCATAAGCCGAATGGCATTCTTCTATAAGCAAATGTACCAAGAGGACATGTGAAGGTAGTCTTTTTTTATCCTCAGGTGCTATGGCAATTTGATTGTATCCACTGTACCCATCCAAGAAACAATAGTAACTGTAGCCAACTAGTCTTTCTAACATTTGATCAATAAATGGCAAAGGGAAGTGATCTTTTTCGAGTGACCTTGTTTAACTTCCGATAATCAATACATACTCTCCAACCGGTCATTTTTCTTGTGGGTATAAGCTCCTCATTTTCGTTTTTCATTACTATGATCCCACTTTTTTTAGGAATAATTTGGACTGGGCTCACCCATTTGCTATCCGATATAGGGTAGATGATGCCGACATCTAGTAGTTTCAATACCTCAGCCTTTACTACCTCTTTAATGTGTGGGTTATTTAAGCATCTCGAGTGGGCCTTGCTTCTTCTTCAAGGTAGATACTATGCACACATTTTGCTAGACTTATCCCTTTGATGTCAGCAATGGTCCACCCAATGGCAGATTTATGTTCCCTAAGAACTCTTAACAACTTCTCTTCTTCTCCACCACTCAAGTTAGCAGCTACAATCACAGGTAAAGTCTTCTTTTCTCCCAAATAGGCATATGTTAAATGTTCGGGTAGCTGCTTTAGTTCCAATGTTGGTGCTTGGACAATAGAAGGTAGAAGAGTAGCATTAGTAGATATGAGATCTTCAAATGGAGGAGTATACTTACCAGAGTGTTTTGGAGGGGTCTCAAGGAAGTGCACAACTGTGATCATGTCACCAGTGACATTTTCAAGTTCTTGCTCCATATCCACCTCCGTGAAGCTATGGGTGAGAGTAGTCTCCAATGGATCAATGTGTTGGACCTGAAAAGCTTGCTCAACAAAGTTTTGTATTATACAAACATTAAAGCATTCCAAGTCATCTTGAGGAAGTTTCATTGCATCAAGTATTTTAAACTCTATTTTCTCACCATTGATTTTCATACTCACTATACTCTTTTTCACACAAATCTTAGTGTCGGCAGTTCTCATGAAAGGTCTCCCTAATATAATAGGTAAAGGTAATGGCATAGGGCATTCCTCCATGTCTAATACAATGAAATCAGCAGGTAAGATGAACTTACCAACTTTTACTAAGACATCCTCGAGAATACCCCTAGGTCTTTTAATACTCCTATTTGCCAACTGTAAGGTGATGGAGGTCGGTTGTAACTCCCCCAAACCTAGGGTTTCGAATACCGTGTATGGTAGCAAGTTTACACATGCTCCTAAGTCTAGCAATGCTTTTTCAAATAGCTGGTCACCTATTCTACAGGGAATCGTAAAACTACCTGGATCTTTTAGTTTTGGTGGGAGTTTTCTTAGTAATACAACACCTACTTCTTCCGTTAATGCTATAGTTTCATGTTCTTGAAATTTTCTTTTATGAGTGCAACAATCTTTGAGGAACTTAGCATAGGTAGGTATTTGGTGAATTGCATATAGTAAAAGAATGTTAATTTCAACTTTCCGCAAGGTTTCAAAAATATCAATCAGTTTATTGTCTTTCCTTTGTTTGACTAACCTTTGCGGGAAGGGTGGAGCATTCACCTTCTCCGTCTTACTTACCCTTGATGCTGATGGTGTCTCTTTGGATGCTGCTACAGGCTCGTCGTACCCTATCACCTTGCCATTTCTAAAGGTTGTGACAGCTTTTCGTTGTTGATGCCCCCCAGGGTTGGGTAGTGTTTGAGCTAGGAGCTCTCCTTGTTTTCTACCACTGAGCTCCTTAGCTAGTTGTCCCATTTGTACCTCTAGTCTTTGAATTGCTTGCTCATGTGCTGCAGTGGTTTGTTTTTGCTGAGTCATGAACTGTTCTTGTGACGTCATAAATTGTTGCTGCTGAGTGGCCAATTATCTCACTAGACTTTCGAGGTCGTTCTTCTTTGGTTCGAGAGTCGCATGAACAGTGGGCTGGGGGTTTCGTTGCTATCCTTGATTGTTGCTCCATGAGAAATTTGGGTGATTCCGCCATCAAGGGTTGTATGTGTTTGCATAAAGGTTGTTCTTCAGTGGATAGTTATTGGTTCCCACATAATTTGCTTGTTCTGTATCTGCAGGTGAATATAAAGGACAAGTATCAGTATTATGATCGTATTGGGAATATAGTGCACATACCTGGAGTGGGGTAGATGGTAGGCTGGATGAGGCATTTTGAGCAGTCATGGCTTTGACCAATAAATCTAGTTTCCTTTCCATTGCTGTCATTTGAGGGGAAGATCCTCCATTCAGATTTACCTTATACACTCTTTTACCTTTAGTGACATGTCTACCTCGAGAGGAGAACTGCTGAGTGTGTTCGCTGAGGGTTTCAAAGATCTCCATTGCTTCTTCGCTGCTTTTCTCCATCAACACTCCTCTACAACCTGAATCAATAATACTTTTATTAGTGTCATTTAAACCTTCATAAAAGGCTTGTACCAGTTCATCTTGAGGCAGGTTATGGTGTGGGCATTTGAGTAGCACTTCGTTGAAGTGTCCCCATACTTCAAAGAAAAGGTCCCCATCTTTTTGTTGGAAGGACTGGATCACCTTCCTCATTTGCCTCATCTTTTGGGCTGGGAAGAACTTCCTCAGGAACTTGCTTGCTAACTCCTCCCAAGTGTGGATAGAAACTACAGGCAAGGAATTATACCATAGTTTAGCGTTATTTTTTAAGGAAAAAGGAACAGAATTAACCTTATTCCTTCTTGGTATAGTCCTTGTATGTGCTGGAACTTGCAAAGATCAAAAAATTCTCGGAGGTACAAGTGTGGATCTTCATTAAGGGTGCCCCGAAAATGAGTCAAGGCATTTAATATTTGCGGAGATATGTAATAGTTTCCTACCGCCTTAGGTTGATATGCAATGCATGCATGATGGTTGATCAATGTTCCGTGGGATGAAGGAGTGCTTCATCGGTACTCGTGCAGGTGGTTGCTGGTTCTCGAGCTGTTTCGCCATTGGTGTTTTGTTCTCGACTTCTTCTTCGTTCTCCTCGAAGTTGTCCCTAAGCCTTTGTCAGATGGTCCGTTCAAGCTCGGGATCGAGGGGAAAGAATGCTGGATGTCGGGATCGAAGTCCGTGCATAAATTAGATAAACCAGCTTTAGTGCAGTAGTTAAACTCTGTTGCTCGGATAGCTCTCTGTCCTATTTGCGCTCGATCGCACAGAAGGCTGCGATCAATCGCAAGTATCATAGAAGGTGCGATTAGGGTTTGATGTGCCTGAAACAGAAAGCAACTCGATTAGGTTTTGATGAAAAACAAATATGGTAAACAGAAAATAACGTAATAATAATAATGATTTAAATGAAAGTAATTCTAAAAGGAACTTTAGCGCAATTCCCCGGCGACGGCACCAAAAACTTGTTGTGTGAAAATATACCTAAATAAATAAGTAGATAGTCGTACTAGTTTTACTTGCAAGTGCACAAGGTCAACAGTGTAGTATAGTGTGCGAAAGCAAGGTCATCTCTACAGGGATTAGTAAAGTTCGTTTTTAGAATTAGTTTCTTTAAAGTAAAAAGAAATAAATAACTGTTGAATGTGATTTGATAATAATAAAGACATAGGGCTTTAATATCCACCACTAGTCATACTTTCCCAATTGTATAATGTATCAGTGCACTAGCCTTATCATGTATACTACTGGTCGCCAACCTAAGGGCATGGTATCTACTCCTTAAGCTATTGATCTCCCTAAGCAACGAGTTAGGCATGGTATCTACTCTAACTCTTTTCTTCCTTAAGAGATTCAGTATGGTATCTGCTTGAGTTGTTCCTTAAGAAAGCATAAGTACTATGGAAATCGACAACCACATGAGACTTAGGGCATGGTATCTACTCCTGGTTTCCCATGTTGATTTATCCAAGAATCCAGTGTGGATATCTTTTGTTACTAATGTTAGACCCAGGACTCGGTCATCCAAATTGATCTAACTAACCAATCTATACCACATGCATACGCTGGCCATACACATACATATGAGGAATTTAAATAAGCACAGGCATTAATTAAGTTAAGCAACATAACAAAGGCTATTGGCAAAGATTTATCAATGAATAAATATATGAGAAAGCATAACTAGGGCTTCAATCGAGCCCTATAAGAAAGTTAGTTACACATGCTGTCTAAAATAAACATCATATATAAACTAAACATAAAAATAAGAATAAATCTGAAAGAAGAGGTGTCAATTCTCTCCCAAAGCTTACAACTCCAAGTAAAAGAAAAGAGAAGTGTTCTCTAAGTTGTGATGTGTTGTGTGTGCTTTACAGGTGTATTTATAGGGCTTGAGAAGTCCTAGAAGGCTTATGAGTTCCTAAACTTTCCTAAATTACGAAACTTTTTTTTTTCCAAAATAAGGTTCTGCAGTTTACTGTTCACGCCCGTACAAATGCACTCGATCTCATACGTTTTGCGTTCGATCGCAGTGCTGCGCTCGATCCTTCATGCGTGCGCACGATCGCAATGTGCGCTCGATTGCATTGCATGGTGCGATCGATCGCAGTTTGTCTAAAGGTTGCTCCAGGATTTCCAGGCTTCTTCCTTTAAGTGCCAAAACTGCTTCTTTTCTTCCAAGACCTATAAAACACATATGAAACACACAAATGAAGTAAAATGAACTAAATTGACATAACTAAAGACCTAATAAATGTAAATAAAGGGGCTTAAATATGAATATTTAAGCACCTATCACAAGACTCTGAGGAGTTTGATCCAAGCAATTCTCCTTGGACCCATCTCCAAGACTCCGACGAGTTCAATCCCAAGCATCCTCCTTTAACCCATCTGCAAGACTTCCAGGAGTTTGATATAAGTCATCCCTCTCGGACACATCTCAAAAACTCCGAGGAGATTGATCCAAGTCATTCTCCTCGGACGCAACTCCAAGACTCTGAGGAGTTAGATCCCAAGGATCCTCCAAAGACCCATCTCTAAGACAACGAGTACTTCGATCCCAAGCATCCTCCTCAGACCCATCTCTAAGACTCGGAGGAGTTTAATCCAAGTCATTCTCCTCAGACCCATCCCCAAGACTATAAAGAGTTTGATGCCAAGCATCCTCGTTGGAACCATCTCCAAGACTCCAAGGAGTTTGAGCCAAGTTATCCTCCTCGGACCCATCTCCATATCTTAGAGGAGTTTGATCCAAGTCATTCTCCTCGGACCCATCTCCAAGACTTAGAGGAGTTCGATCCGAAGCATCCTCCTAGAACCCATCTCCAAGACTCCAAGGAATTCAATCCCAAGCATCCTCCTCGAACCCCTCTCCAAGACTCTAAGGAGTTCAATCCCAAGCATCCTCCTCGGCCCCATCTCCAACACTCCATGAAGTTCGATTAAAGTCAATCTCATCAGACCCATATCCAAGACTCCGAGGAATTTGATCCTAAGCATACTCCTCGAAACCAAGTCAAAGAATCTGAGGAGTTTGAACCAAGTCACCCTTCTCGGACACATCTCCACAACTCTGAAAAGTTTATTCTAAATCATTCTCCTCAGACTCATCTCCAAAACTCCAAGGAATTCGATCCCAAACATCCTCCTCGGACTCATCTACAAGACACCAAGGAGTTTGATCCAAGTCATTCTCTTCGGACCCATCTACAAGACTCCGAGGAGTTTCATCCAAGTCATTCTACTCAGATGCATCTCCAAGTCTCCTAGGAGTTCAATCCTAAGCATCTTTCTCGGAACAATCTCCAAGACTCCGAAGAGCTCGATCTCAAATATCCTACTCGGATGCATCTCCAAGACTCCAAGGAGTTTGATCCCAAGCATCCTCCTTAGTCCCATGTCTAAGACTTCGAGGAGTTTGATCCCAAGCATCCTCCTCAGACCCATCTGAAACACTTCGAGGTGTTTGATACCAAGCATCCTCTTTGCACCCATCTCTAAGATGCCGAGGAGTTTGATCCAAGTCATTCTCCTCGGACCCATCTCAAAGACTTCGAGGACTTTGATCTAAGTCATCCTTTACAGACACATCCCCATAACTCCGAGGAGTTTAGTCCAACTAATTCTCCTTAGACTCATCTCCAATACTCTGAAGAGTTCGATCCCAAGCATCTTCCATGGACGCATCTCCAAGACTCCGTGGAGTTTGATCCAAGTCATCCTCTTTGGACTCATCTCCAAGACACCGAGAAGTTTGATCCAAGTCATTTTCCTTGGACCCACCTTAAAGACCATAAGGACTTTGATCCAAGTCATCGTTCGCAAACACATCTCCACAATTCTGAGGGGTTTTATCCAAGTCATTCTCCTTGGACCCATCTCTAAGGCTCAGAGGAGTTTGATCCCAAGCATCCTACTCATGCCCATCTTCCAGAATCCAAGGAGTTAGATACCAAGCATCATCCTCGGACCCGTCTCCAAGACCCCTAGGAGTTCAATCCGAAGCATCCTCATCGGCCCCATTGCCAAGAATCTGAGAAGTTCGATTAAAGTCATTCTATTCTGACCCATCTACAAGACTTCAATGAAGGAGTTCGATGCCAAATAACCTTCCTCGGAATTATTTCAAAGACTCCAAGGAGTTTGAACATAGTCATCCTCCTCGGACACATTTCCACAACTCCGAAGAGTTTGATCTAAATCGTTCTCCTCGGACTCATCTCCAAGACTCTGAGGAGTTCTGATGAGAGTTATAAAATACATCTTAACAGTACTTAATTGTTATCATTTTAGGGTTGATCTAGGTTTTAATTGAACTTTTATACGTTAACAACTCTAAAGTATCATTCTTGGATCATTGATCTATTTTGGTGCATTTTCAGGTACTTTAAGCTCAAAAGAGGAGGAAAAGTTATCATTGCTTGAAGCACAAAGACTCAAGGCATACTGGAGTGAAGAAAAGCTTCCAAAAGGACAAGATGGAGGGCTTAAAAGGGCAACAGCTGTTGCTCGCACTGGAAAGGAGTTTCACTAAATTTCCAGAATTGCCCGTATAGATCAATCATCTTTGAAAATTAAACTGTATTGATACAAGAAGAACCAGGAGATGAGCCATATATGCTTAGAAATATCTAGAAGTCTATTTTCTGGATAATTTTATGGTTCATGAAAAGGATTTTTCTAGAGAAAGTTATGGCAGTTTTAGTAGACAAAGGTCAGGCTGTGCGGGCTGTGCGGGATTTCAGCGTGATTTTGGGCTTAAATCCCACATCCCACATTGGTTGGAAAACACATTTCTATATCCCACATCCCACATCGGATGGGAAACACATTGTACTCTTGGTATTTGCCTATATAAGACCCACTCCACTTTAGCTTTGGAAATCAATCGGGGATGAATCCAGAGGGCCTTTAGGAGCAATCGAGAGGGCCTTTAGGAGGAACCCGAAGTTTAAAGTTTGAAGGTCGGGAGAGATGATCGTCGGGAGGCCGGAGGCAATTTAAGGACGCATGAGCCCCATGGCCGGCTAGTCCCCAAGCAAGGTGAAGGGATGAATCCCTAGGTGTAGTTGTTCTTATTTTTCCTTTATTTGATTCGGTTGTAGTTGGAATTATTTTCGTTAAATATTGTTATGTTTTATACTTTAATTTAATTAGTAGATTTATTATAACTCCAGTGGTTGCATGCTTCTTTTCCATATAAGTTCAGTCAGGCTTTTCTTATGTGTACCAGTTTGGGTGTGATTGAGTTCGGTAGATCTCTTTTATAGATTTGTCCATTGCTACGGATCATCGTTTAGATATATCGTCGTCTCTTGATAATTTATAATTCAGGTCATGTGTGCTTGAAAGTAAAGAAGATTTTATAACAATTACATTAGAATTTATAAATGCACTTTAATTGAATATTTTCCGATTGCCTGTTTGGGATGTGAAACTTGCAATCGAGATAAAAACAACTGAATCAAGTTAGGATTAGAGCAATGAACCTAGGGAGGATTTTCGGAACCTTATCATTTTTATTTTAAACTTATTTACACAATTACCCTTTTTCTCAAACAACTCAAATTCTTTTAATCTTTTATCGTTTGTATTGAGGTTTACACCTTCTGTTGTACTTAACTTGTTTCTCTATGGAATCGACACCCCAAAACTATACTACAATAACCGTGTTATGTTTTGGGCGTAATCAAATTTTGGTGCTGTTACTGGGAAACGTGCTTAAGTACAAGGAAGCTTGTCAACTTTGAGTGTGACGGTAAAAAAAAAAAAATTTCTTGTTTTATTTATTTTATTTCCTCTCTGATTCATTTGGTGCATGCTTAGACAAGAGATCTGCAAGGTAGATTCATTAGAGGACCTGAGCTAGAATTACCCTCTCCTTCCGAGTCTGATAGTGAAACCTCGCCTAGATAAACCCATAGAGAAAGCCTAAGTGAGAATCTAGAGGATTTTGTTAACATAGCCGATAACCATAATGAGAATGTTGCTAGGACACTTCAGGATTACCTCAACCCTACACGCACAACCACACCATCATGCATCATATTTCTAGTCAATACTCGCCCATTAGAGTTTAAAGCAGGAATGATACATTTACTCCCTACATTTCAGAGATGATACATTTACTCCCTACATTTCATGGCTTGGATAATGAAAACTCATATGTGCACATTAGAGAGTTTGAGGAAGTAGTCGCGACTTTCATAGTCAAGACGAAATCGAAGACATTGTGAGGCTTAAGTTCTTTCCTTTCACTTTGAAGGATAGAGCTAAGAGTTGGCTATACTCGCTTAGACCACGATCTATTGGGTCGTGGACTGAGATGACTCAAATTTTTTTTAATAAATACTTTCCCCAACATAAGATCAATGCTTTAAAAAGGCAAATCTCCACCTTTGCACAAAAGGACAGCGAGACTTTGTATCAGTCTTGGGAGAGATTTAAAGAGTTATTCAGTATGTGCCCTCACCATGGATATGAGAGTTGGCGCTTAGTGAGCTATTTTTATGAGGGACTTACATATAGAGAGCGTCAATTTGTAGAGATGATGTGTAATGGTGAGTTTTTAGAGAAAGATCCTGATGAGGCCATAGAGTACCTCAATGAGCTTGCTGAAAAAGCTCACGCTTGGACTGGACCTAGTGCTACTGAAAGCACAAATAGGTCACGACCTATAGGGCACCCAAATGGTGGTGGAATTTACCATCTTAGGGAAGAGGATAACCTTAGAGCCAAGGTCGAGATGCTCACTAGAGAGTTTGATGCATTTAAAACTAAGGGCTCGAAGCAAACACATGTGGCTAATCATGCCGAGTCTTTAGAGCCGTGCTTTGTGTGTGGCGGGGTAGATCATCTCACCAAAGAGTTCCCCATATTTTTTGATATAAGAGGGGCATATGAGGAACAATGTAATACCTTAGGCATGTACAAGAGGCCTCCTGCACCTTTCTCTAACACTTATAACCCAGGGTGGCGAAATCACCCCAACTTCAGCTGGAAATCTGAAAACCAGCATGCACCGCCCCCTCGATCATCCCATGCACCTTATCACGCACCCTTAGCCTCTAGGAACTCTCTAGAAGACACCTTACAGGCTTTTATAAAGGCACAAGGCAAAACAAACCAAAGATTTGAGGCACTAATTACACAGGTGATGGAAGAGGGTAAAGAAACTATGAGCCAAGTGTCCAAGTTGATGAGCTACTTGAGTGTGACTGAGCAAGGTAAGTTCCCTTCTCAAGCTCAGTCCACACCCCATAGTCAACACCTAGCACAAAAGAATGTGAAGGAGGTGAATGCCATTGAGATAGTAAGTGGTAAGTTATTACAAATCCCAACAACGAAAAAATCAGAGGATGTGGACTCAAGCCACCAAGCATACATGATGGACTCATTCATGGAAAATGTCCAGCACCTTAATCCATTAGAGTCCACCTTAATATATCGAGCCAGCATTTGCAGATGTTACTGATGACATCCTTAATGCCCCCCAAAAGTGTAGAGGCACCGAATTTGGCAGTGCAGCAGCGGCAGATGCATTCAACCTATGCTTTTCGAGGAGGGAATAAGAGCGTCTGGCTGAAGACGTAAAACTTAGCGCTCGTGGGAGGCAGCCCACAACGTATCCTTTTAGTTTTATTGTTTTTCATATTTCTTTTATTATTATTATCTTGTTGTTTTCCAAGTTTTTACTTTTGTATTTATTTTTCAGGGACAAATAAACGAAGCAGTTCAAATGGTGGAGCACAATTTTCAGCTTCTGTGCACCTTTGGCTACAAGGGGAGTTTCCTTTACTCTTTCTTTTACATTGAGGTCAATGCAATTTTTAAGTTGGGGATGGAGTAAACACATCTTCTTTGTTTTCATATTCTTTATTTCTTTGTTTCCATACTCTTTATTTCCATACATTTTTTTCTTTTTCCATTGAACTGCATGGTGTCTGTTTCCCTTTCTTTTTGTTTTAAAGCATGCTTTGTGGTTGCCTTGGAGTTAATTCACATGTCAATGATATAAACTTAATTGAAATAGCAGATAGCATTTAGAAGGAGTTAAATCTTGCTTCGGTTTGAAATTAATTTAAGTATCAACCTTCATTTGGTTTGAGACTCTAGCTTGTGGTAAGATTGTATGATTAGTCTTAAACATTTAGAAAAGTTTCATGTGTGATTATTTTGTGAATATTTTTGCGGTCTTGACAAGCTCTAGAACTTACTTGATAATCATTTGAGGCGAATTCCTAGAATGCACATTACTTAGGATATGATATAGGCCATTTTTGGACCTTTTGAGCCTTTCAAACCTACCATTGCTATATTTATCACTAGTCACCTATTTGAGCCTTTTTCTTGAAAAGAAAAATTGAGCCTTGTTTCTTTCGATAAACCATTTACTCACCTTTATGAGCCTAAAAATATTTTATCCTTATCTTTCTTTTAAAAGAACTTAGTTATACACATGTTGTGAGAAGCACTTAAAAGGAGTAAGGGTGGAAATATGAAAAAAAAAAAATATTACTACCATAAACCAGGTACATTAAAGAAGATAAGTTGGGGGTTGTGGGAATAAAAAAAGAAAAAAAAATGAAAAAGAAGGTGAATGGTCTTATGCCAAAATACAAAAGAAAAAAAAAGAAAAAAAAGTGAATTATGGCAAAGAAAGAAGAAAAGAAATGAAAAGTGGTGATTTATTTAGAGATATGCTCTTATAAAAAAATGTTGAAAGAGTTGGGTGTTGAAGTAAGGTTATCCAGTGCTTAAAGAGTTGTGTTCAAAACTAAGAGATTAAGTTCTTCTACTTGTTGAATCATTCCTGTTCTTTCTTAACCTTTACCTTAGCCTAACGTTACAAGCTTATTAAAGACCTTTTGATCCAATGTAGTGTGACTTTTCTACAATAGTGGAGAGTGATTTGAAAAGTGAGCCTATGGAGCTTGTTTTTGTGATTGATGTCACGCAATTTATTATGTTTTTAGAGGCCAAGACTTGTATTCATGAATCTTATGCATAAAATCATCTGGGTGTTTGGATTAATGGTTTGTGGTAAGATGGATGTTAAGAGTCAATAACGATTTTAAGATTGATGTTTGGATTACTTTTGGACTTAGGTGAAATTTAATGATTCTATGTGCCGTATGTTATGTGCAATTTTTGGGACAAAAAGCGAATTACACTCGGTTCAACGCTAGCATTGCTTTACTTTGTTTTTAACTCCTACCATAGAATTCATCTCTTATTTTCGCTTGAATTGCTAGGGACTAGCAATAAGCTAGTTGGGGGTTGTGATGAGAGTCATAAAATGCATCTTAACAGTATTTAATTTTTATCATTTTAGGGTTGATCTAGGTTTTAATTGCACTTTTATACGTTAACAACTCTAAAGTATCATTCTTGGATCATTGATCTATTTCGATGCATTTTCAGGTACTTTAAGCTCAAAAGAGGAGGAAAAGTTATCATTGCTTGAAGCACAAAGACTCAAGGCATACTGGAGTGAAGGAATGCTTCTGAAAGGACAAGATGGAGGGCTTAAAAGAGCAACAACTGCTGCTCGCACTGGAAATGAGTTTCACTAAATTGCCAGAATTGCCCGTACAGATCATTCATCTTTGAAAATTAAACTGTATTGATACAAGAAGAACCAGGTGACGAGACATATATTCTTAGAAAGATCTGGAAGTCTATTTTCTGGAGAATTTTACGGTTCATCAAAAGGATTTTTCTAGACAAAGTTATGGCAGTTTTAGTAGACAAAGGTCAGGCTGTGTCGGCTGTGCGGGATTTCAGCGTGATTTTGGGCTTAAATCCCACATCCCACATCGGTTGGAACACATATTTCTATATCTCACATCCCACATCGGATGGGAAACACATTGCACTCTTGGTATTTGCCTATATAAGACCCACTCCACTTTAGCTTTGGAAATCAATTGGGAATGAATCCAGAGGGCCTTTAGGAGCAATCCAGAGGGCCTTTAGGAGGAACCCGAAGTTTAAAGTTTGAAGGTCAGGAGAGATGATTGTCGGGAGGCCGGAGGCAATTCGAGGACGCATGAGCCCCATTGCCGGCTAGTCTCCAAGCAAGACGAAGGGATGAATTCCTAGGTGTAGTTCTTATTTTTTCTTTATTTGATTCGGTTGTAGTTGGAATTATTTTCGTTAAATATTATTATGTTTTATTCTTTAAATTAATTAGTAGATTTATTATAATTCCGGTGATTGCATGCTTCTTTTCCATATAAGTTCAGTCAGGCTTTTCTTATGTGTACCTGTTTTGGTGTGATTGAGTCCGGTAGATCTCTTTTATAGATTTGTCCATTGCTGCGGTATCGTCGTCTCTTGATAATTTATAAGTTTGGTCGTGTGCTTGAAAGTAAAGAAGATTTCATAATATTTACATTAGGATTTATAAATGCGCTTTAATTGAATATTTTTCGATTGCCTGTTTGGGATGTGAAACTTGTAATCGAGATAAAAACAACTGAATCAAGTTAGGATTAGAGCAACGAACCTAGGGAGGATTTCCGGAACCTTGTCATTTTTATTTTAAACTTATTTACACAATTACCCTTTTTTCTCAAACAACTCAGATTCTTTTAATCTTTTATCGTTTGTGTTGAGGTTTACACCTTCTGTTGTACTTAACTTGTTTCCCTGTGGAATCGACACCCCAAAACTATACTACAATAACCGCGTTATGTTTTGGGCGTAATCAAGTTCGATCCCAAACATCCTCCTTAAAACCATCTACAAGACTCCGAGGAGTTTGATCTAGAGCATCCTTCTCAAACCCATCTCCAAGACACCGATGAGTCGATCCAAGTTATTTCCCATGGACCCATCTCCAAGACTCCGTGGAGTTTGATCCAAGTTATACAACTTGAATGCATCACCACGACTCCGAGGAGTTCGATCCTAAGCATCCTCCTCGAACTCATCTCCAAGACTCCGAGAAGTTCTATCTTAAGCATCCTCATCGGACCCATCTCAAGACTTCAAGGAGTTCGATCCTAAGCGTCCTACTTGAACCCCTGTCAAAGACTCTAAGGAGTTCGATCCCAAGCATCCTCCTCTGACCCATCTCCAAGACTCTGAGGAGTTTGATAGAAGTCATCATTCTCGGGCACATCTCGAAAACTTCGAGGAGATTGATCCAAGTCATTCTCCTCAAACGTAACTCCAAGACTCTGAGGAGTTAGATCCCAAGGATCCTCCAAGGATCCAGCTCCAAGCCAACGAATAGTTTGATCCCAAGCATTCTCCTTGGACCCTTCTCCAACACTCGGAGGAGTTCGATCCAAGTCATTCTCTTTGGATCCATCCCAAGACCATGAGGAGTTCGATCCCAAGCATCCTTGTCGGACCCATCTCCAAGACTCCTAGGAGTTTAAGCCAAGTTATCCTCCTCTGACCCATCTCCATATCTCAAAGGAGTTTGATCCAAGACAATCTCCCAGGACCAATCTCCAAGACTCCTAGGAGTTTGATCCCAAGCATCCTCCTCGGACCCATCTTCAAGACTCCAAGGAGTTTGATCCCAAGGATCCTCCTCGGACTCATCTCCAAGACTCTAAGGAGTTCGATCCTAAGCATCCTCCTCGACCCCATCTCCAAAACCCTGAGAAGTTTGATCAAATTCAATCTCCTCAGACCCATCTCTAAGACTCTGAGGAGTTTGATCCTAAGCATCCTCATCGGAACCATCTCAATCACACCGAAGAGTTTGAACGAAGTTATCCTCCTCGGACAAATCTCAATAACTCCGAGGAGTTTGATCTATGTCATTCTCTTCGGACCCATCTACAAAACTCTAAGGCGTTCGATCTCAAGTATCCTCCTCGAACCTATCTCTAAGACACCAAGAAGTTTGATCAAAGTCATTCTCCTCGGACCTATCTCCAAGACTTCATGAAGTTTGATCCAAGTCATTCTACTTAGATATATCTTTAAGACTCCGAGAAGTTAGATCCCAAGCATCCTTCTCACACCCATCTACAAGACTCCGAGGAGTTCGATCCTAAACATCCTCCTCGGACCCATCTCCAAGACTTTGAGGTGTTCAATCCCAAGCATCCTCCTCGGACCCATGTCCAAGACTCTGAGGAGTTCGATCCTAAGCATCCTCTTCGGACCCATCTCTAAGACTTCGAGGTATTCAATCCCAAGGATCCTCTTCGAACCCATCTCCAAGATACTGAGGAGTTTCATCCAAGTCATTCTCCTCGGACCTATCTTAAATACTTCAGGGAATTTGATCGAAGTCATCCTTCGTAGGCACATCTCCACAACTCTATGGAGTTTTGTCCAACTAATACTCCTCGAACCCATCTCTAAGACTTTGAGGAGTTTGATCCCAAACATCCTCCTTGGACCCATCTTCAAGACTCCGAGAAGGTTGTTCTAAGTCAGCCTCGTCGAAAACATCTCAATAACTTTGAGGAGTTTGATCTAAGTCATTCTCCTCAGACCCATCTCTAAGCCTTCGAGGAGTTCTATCCCTACAAACCTCTTCGAACCATGATGAGATCCATAAAATGCATCTCAACAGTGCTTAATTGTTGGTATTTTAGGGATTGATTTCGGTCTTAATTTCATTTATATGTTAATAACTCTAAAGTGATATTCTTGGATCATTGATCTATTTCGATGCATTTTCAGGTACTTTAAGCTCAAAAGAGATGGAAAATCTATCATTTCTTAAAGTATAATGACTCGATGAACACCAGAGTGAAGTTCACAAGCACTTGGAAAGGAATTTCACTAAATTGCCAGAAGTGCCCGTACAGATCAATCATCTTTGCAAATTAAACTGTATTGATGCAAGAAGAACCAGGAGATGAGCCATACATGCCTAGAAAGATCCAGAAGTCTATTTTCTATAGAATTTTACGGCTCATCAAAATGATTTTTCTAGATAAAGTTATGGCAGTTTTAGTAGACAAAGGTCAGGCCTCCAGAATAGCACCCAAAAGAACAAAGAAATAAACTTCAGTGAGAGGTGCACCCTCCAGCATTGAGAAGAAAAGCCAAGAGTGAGAGGTGCACCACCCACCAAAGAGATGTGCACCCTCCAGTATTAAGAAGACGAAGCTTCAGTGAGAGGTGCACCGCCTACTAAAGAGAGGCGTACCCTCTAGCCTTGAGAAGAAAAACCAAGAGTGAGAGGTGCACCGCCCAATGACCAGCGCAACACCCTCCAGTAAAGCACACTCTCAGACCAAAGTGAGTGTCGAGGCGCCCAGAAGAGAGAGGTGCGGCGCGCACATGGTTTCCTGACCTAATTAGGACTTCTAAGTGACAATTTTGAGCCCACAAATACCCTTGAACCCTTGTACTATAAATAGATCACTTAGGGTTGAAGAAAGATCATTCATAAAATCAATCAAAATCTAGGAGGCTGGACAAAGGTCCCAAGACTCAAGAAGGAGCCCCATAGCCGATTAATCTCCAAGCAAGGCGAAAGGATGAATCCCTAGGTGTAGTTGTTCTTATTTTCTTTTCTTGATTCAGTTGTATTATGGATTTATTGTTAAACATTATTATGATTTACTTTTCAATTTAATTAGAAGATTTCCCCTTAATCCGGTGATTGCATCTTTCTCCCCCATATAAGTCTCGTCATGCTCTTCTTATGTGACATTTTTGAGGTGTGATTGAGTTTGGTAGATTTCTCTTATAGATTTGTCCATTAATGCAGTATTGTCATCATGATATATTGTCGTTTCTTGATAATCTATAAGTTAGGTCATGTCTGCTTGAAAATAAAAAGTATTTCATAATAATTACGTTAAGGTTTACATATGCGCTTTAATTGAATATTTACCGATTGCCTGTTTGGGATGTGAAACTTGCACGAGATAAGCAATTGATTCAAGATAGGAATAGGGCAACGTACCTAGGGAGGATTCCCGAAACCTTGTTATCTATCCATTATATTCTTCAATCTATTTACACAATTTGCTCACAACTCAGATTCTTCCATTTAATCTTTTATCGTTTGTGTTAAGGTTTACATCTTCTCTTGTAATTAACTTGTTTCCCTGTGGAATCGACACCCCAAAGCTGTGCTACAACTACCGCATTACTCTTTGGGCGTAATCAAATTTTGGCACCGTTGCTGGGGAGACGCGCGCTTAACTCAAAGAAGATTGTCAACCTTGAGACATGATGGTAGAAGAGTTGTAAATAGTTTTCCTTTTCAGCAGCTGTAAAAGCGGTAACTTTGTTCCTTCATTTAGCTTGCTGCATTAATTTTTTATTTTATTTTATCCCTTCTTTTTATAGTATATTTTTTTTTCATTATTTTGTTACCTTGAATGCAAAGACATAGAGATGCTTTGGGTATATTTGCTTGTAGGCCTGTGCTAGAGTCAGAATTAAATTCTTTTCTAAATCCTTTATTTGACAGTCCACCTAGTCCCGAAGAAATGAGTGAACATGAATATCAACCCTCTATGACCCTTCATGATTACCTCAAGCCTACACGTATAGCCACACCATAATGCATCATGTTTCCAGCCAATACTCGACAACTAGATTTTAAAACAGGGATGATACAATTACTCCCTACATTCCATGGCTTGGAAAATGAAAACCCATATGTGCACATTAGAGAGTTTGAGGAAGTAGTTGCGACTTTTCATAGTCAAGATGAAACTCATGACATTATTAAACTTAAGTTCTTTCCTTTCGCCTTGAAGGATAGAGCTAAGAGTTGGCTATACTCACTGAGACCATGATCTATTGGGTCGTGGGCTGAGATGACTCGAATTTTCTTTAATAAATATTTTTCCCAACATATGACCAATGCTTTAAAAAGACAAATCTCCACCTTTGCACAAAAGGACAATGAGACTTTGTATCAGTCTTGGGAGAGATTTAAGGAGTTATTGAGTATGTGCCCTCACCATGGTCTGAGAGTTAGCGCTTAGTGAGCTATTTTTATGAGGGACTTACATATAGAGAGCACCAATTGGTAGATATGATGTGTAATGGTGAGTTTTTATAGAAAGATCCTTATGAGGCCATAGAGTACCTCAACGAGCTTGCTGAAAAAGATCACACTTGGATTGAACCTAGTGGCATTGAAAGCACAAATAGATCACGACCTATAGGGCACTCAAATGGTGGTGAAATTTATCATCTTAGGGAAGAGGATAACCTGAAGGCCAAGGTCAAGATGCTCACTAGGGAACTAGAGGTGTTAAAAACTAAGAGCTTAAAGCCAACACATATAGCTAATCATGCAAAGTCTTTTGAACCATGTTCTGTGTGTGGCGGGGTAGATCATCTCGCCTAAGAGTGCCCCACATTTGCTGAGATGAGAGGGATATATGAAGAACAATGTAATGCCTTAGGCATGTACAAGAAGTCTTTAACATCTTTCTCTGATACTTATAATCCGGGATGGTGAAATCACCCTAATTTCACCTGGAAGTCTGAAAACCAGCAGCTTGCACAACCCCCTGCACCATGTCTTGAAACATATCATGCACTTGTATCTTCTAAGAGTCCTTTAGAAGACACTATACATGCTTTTATTGAGGCACAGGGGAAGACTAATCAAAGGCTTGAATCTTTAATTGTGCAGGTTGTTGAAGAACATAAGGATTTAAAGAGCCAAGTGTCCAAGTTGATGAACTACTTAAGTGTAACTGAGCAAGGTAAGTTCCCTTCTCAAGCTCAGTCCACACCCTATAGTCAACACCTAGCACAAAAGAATATAAAGGAGCTGAATGCCATTGAGACACTAAGTGGTAAGTTATTACATATCCCAACAACGAAAAAATCAGAGGATGTGGACAAAATCCACCAAGCATACATGATTGACTCATTCATCCAGCACCTTAATTCATTAGAGTCCACCCTCACCCATGGCTTCACAAGAGCATATATCGAGCCAGATTTTGTGGATGTTATTGATGACATCCTTGAGGCCTTTCCAAAGCATACGAGCACCGAATTTTCCAGTGAAGCAGTGGCTGGTGCATTCAACCTATGTTTTTCAAAAAGGGAATAAAAGCGGCTGAAGACGTAAAACTTAGCTCTCATGGGAGGCAACCCACAACATATCATTTTATCTTTTTTTACTGTTTTTTGAATTTCTTTTTCTTATTTCTTATTATTATTTTGTTGTTTTCTAGTTTTACTTTCGTATTGCTTTTTCAGGGACAAAAATACAAAGCAGTTCAAATGGTGGTGCACAATTTTTAGCTTCTATGCACTTTTGGCTACAAAAGGAGTTTCCTTAACTTTTGCTTTTACATTGAGGACAATGCTTATTCTAAGTTGGGGGTGGAGGAAATATATTCCTGTTTTTCATTGAACTACTTGGTATCATTTTTCCTTTTTGTTTATTTTAAGCATGCTTTGTGTTAGCCTTAGAGTTAATTCATATGTCAATTATATGAACTTAATTGAGATAGTATATAGCATTTAGAAGAAATTAAATCTTGCTTCGGTTTGAGAATAATTTAAGTGTCAATTTTGAGTTGGTTTAAGACTCTAGTTTGTGGTAAGATTGTATGATTAGTCTAAAAACATTTAGAGAAGTTTTATGTGTGATTGCTTTGTGAATACTTTTGCGGTCTTGACAAGCTCTAGAACTTATTCAATAATCACTTGAGGCGAATTCCTAGAATACACACTACTTAGGATATGATATAGGCCATTTTTGAACTGGTTGAGCCTTTCAAACCTACCCTTGCAATATATATCACTAGTCACCTATTTGAGCCTTTTTCTTGAAAAATAATTTGAGCCTTGCTTCTTTCAAAAAACTTATTTACTTACCATCATGAGCCTAAAAATAATTTATCCTTACCTTCCTTTAAAAAAAAAAACTTAGTTGTACACATCGTTGAGAAGTATTCAAGAGGAGTAAGGATGGAAATATGAAAAACCATAACCCAAGTATATTAAAGAAGATAAGTTAGGGGTTGTGGGAAAGAAAAGAAAAAGAAAATGAGAAAAAAGGAGGTGAATGGGTATTTGCCAAAAACAGAAAAGAAAACAGAAAAAGAGAAGAAGTATAGCAAAGAAAGAAGAAAAGGAAAAGAAAAGTGGTGACTTATTGAGAGATATGCTATTATAAAAAAAATGGTTGAAAGAGTTGGGTGTTGAAGTAAGGTTATCAAGTGCTTAAAGTGGTTGTGTTTAAAACTAAGAGATTGAGTTCTTTTACTTGTGAATCCTTCCCGTTCTTTCTTAACCTTTACCTTAGCCTAACGTTACATGCTTATTAAAGATCTATTGATCCAATGTAGTGTGATTTTTCTACAATAGTAGAGAGTGATTTAAAAAGTGAGCCTATGGAGCTTGTTTTTGTGATTGATGTCACGCAATTTATGATGTTCTTAGAGGCCAAGACTTGTATTCATGAATGTTATGCATAAAATCATCTGGGTGTTCGGATTAATGGATTGTGGTAAGATGGATGATAAGAGTCGATAACGATTTTAAGATTAATCCTTGGATTACTTTTGGACTTAAGTGATATTTAACGATTCTATGTGCTGTGTATGCTATGTGCAATTTCTGAGACAAAAATGTGAATTACTCATTGTTTAACACTAGCATTGCTTTACCTTGTTTTGATTCCTACCATAGAATTCATTTCTCATTTTCGCTTGAATTGCTAGGGACTAGCAATAAGCTAGTTAGGGGTTGTGATGACAGCCATAAAATGCATTTCAACAGTGCTTAATTGTTGGTATTTTAGGGATTGATCTCGGTCTTAATTGCATTTTATATGTTAATAACTCTAAAGTGATATCCTTGGATCATTGATCTATTTCGATGCATTTTCAGGTACTCTAAGTTCAAAAGAGATGGAAAATCTATCATTGCTTGAAGTACAATGACTAGATGAACACCAGAGTGAAGGTTCACAAGCACTTGGAAAGGAGTTTCACTAAATTGCCAGAAGTGCCCGTACAGATCAATCATCTTTGTAAATTAAACTGTATTGATGCAAGAAGAACCAGGAGATGGCCATATATGCTTAGAAAGATCCGGAAGTCTATTTTTTTGGAGAATTTTACGGCTCGTCAAAATGATTTTTGTAGAGAAAGTTATGGTAGTTTTAGTAGACAAAGGTTAGGCCTCCATAACAGCACCCAAAAGAACAAAGAAAGAAACTTCAGTGAGAGGTGCACCCTCCAGCATTGAGAAGAAAAGCCAAGAGTTAGAGGTGCACCGCCCACTAAGGAGAGGTGCACCCTCCAGCCTTGAGAAGAAAAACCAAGAGTGAGAGGTGCACCACCCAATGACCAGTGTTGTACCCTCTAGCAAAGAACACTCTCGGACCAAAGTGAGCGCCGAGGCCCCTAGAAGAGAGAGGTGCGATGTGCACACGGTTTCCTGAACTAATTAGGACTTCTAAGTGACAATTTTGAGCCCACAAATACCCTTGAACCCTTGTACTATAAATAGATCACTTAGGGTTGAAGAAAGATCATTAATAAAATCAATCAAAATCTGGAAGGCTAGATAAAGGTCCCAAGACTCAAGAAAGAGCCCCATGGCCGACTAATCTTCAAGCAAGGCGAAGAGATGAATCCCTAGGTGTAGTTGTTCTCATTTTCTTTTCTTGATTCAGTTGTAATATGGATTTATCGTTAAACATTATTATGATTTACTTTTCAATTTAATTATAAGATTTCCCCTTAATCTGATGATTGCATCTTTCTCCCCCATATAAATCTAGTCATGCTCTTCTTATGTGATGTTGTTAAGGTGTGATTGAGTTCGGTAGATTTCTCTTATAGATTTGTCCATTACTGCAGTATTGTCATCATGGTATATCGTCGTTTCTTGATACTCTATAAGTTAGGTCATGTGTGCTTGAAAGTAAAAAGTATTTCATAACAATTACATTAGGGTTTACACATGCGCTTTAATTGAATATTTGCCGATTGCCTGTTTGGGATGTGAAACTTGCAATCGAGATAAACAATTGAATCAAGATAGGAATAGGGAAACGAACTTATTGAGGATTCCTAGAACCTTGTTATCTATCCATCATATTCTTCAATATATTTACACAATTTGCTCACAACTCAGATTCTTCCATTTAATCTTTTATCGTTTGTGTTAATGTTTACATCTTCTCTTGTAGTTAACTTGTTTCCCTATGGAATCAACACCCCAAAGCTGCGCTACAACTACCACGTTACTCTTTGGGAGTAATCAGACCACCTCCTAGACTCCGAGGAGTTTGATCCAAGTTATCTTCCTCGGACACATCTCCATATTTCCACATCTCAGATGAGTTTAATTCAAGTCATTCTCCTCAGACTCGTCTCCAAGACTCTAAGAATTTCGATCCCAAGCATCTTCATCGGCCCCATCTCCAAGACTCCGAGAAGTTTGATCAAAGTCATTCTCCTCAGACCCATCTCCAAGGCACTGAGGAGTTCGATCCCAAGCATCCTTCTTGGAACCATCTCAAAGATTTCGAGGAGTTTGAACAAAGTCATCCTCCTCAGACACATCTCCTTAAATTCGAAGAGTTTGATCAAAATCATTCTCCTCAGACTCGTCTCCAAGACTCTGAGGGGTTAGATCCTAAACATCCTCATTGGCCCCATCTCAAAGACTCCGAAGAGTTTGATACAAGTCATTCTCCTCGGACACATCTCGAAAACTCCGAGGAGATTGATCCAAGTCATTCTCCTCGGACACAACTCCAAGACTCTGAGGGGTTAGATCTTCAGGATCCTTAAAGGATCCATCTCAAAAACACCGAGTAGTTCGATCCCAAGCATCCTCTTTAGACCTTTCTCTAAGACTCGGAGGAGTTCGATCCATGTCATTCTCCTCTGACCAATCCCCAGGACAATGAGGAGTTCAATCCCAAGCATCCTCGTCGGACCCTTCTCCGAGAAACTGAAGAGTTCAAGCCAAGTTATCCTCCTCGGACCCATCTTGATTACGCCCAAAATATAATGTGGTAGTTACAGCACAGCTCTGAGGTGTCAATTCCACAGGGAAACAAGTTAACTATAAGAGAATATGTAAACCTAAACACGAACGATAAAATCAAGTGAGAAAATATGAAGTTTTGATAATGAAGTAATTGAGAGAAAATTATGTAATAAATTGAGAATAATAATAGAGGAACAACAAGGTTCCAGGAATCCTCCCTAGGTTCGTTGCCTTTTTCCAATCTTGATTCCGTTGTTTTTATCTCGATTGCAAGTTTCACATCCCAAACAAGCAATCGGCAAATATTCAATTAAAGTACGTATGTAAACCCTAATGTAATTGATATGAAATACTTTTTACTTTTGAGTTAAACATTCATGACCTATCCTATAGATTTATCAAGAAACGACAATATATCTTTAACGATGATATTCCAATAATGAAAAAACCTAAAAGATAAGTCTACCGGACTCAATCATACCCAAACAACGTGACATAAGAGGAGCATAACTAAACTTATATCAAGGAGAAAGATACAATCACCGGATTTACGAGAAAATCTTCTAATTAGATTAAAGAGTAAATCATAACAATGTTTGACAATAAATCCCAATTACAACTGAACCAATAAAAGAAAATAAAGAACAACTACACCTAGGGATTCATCCCTTCGCCTTGCTTGGAGATTAGTTCACCATGGAGGAGAATGTGGCTGCTTCTTTGATTTTTCCAGACTTTGATTGATGTCATCTCTTCAACCTTAAGTGATCTATTTATAATACAAAGGTCCAAGGGTGTTTTCGGGTTTAATCTATTGTTAAAACCCTAATTAAGTTCTGAATCAGAGATAAAAAAACGTATTTACGCTGTGGTTCTCCTTTGTGGGCACTGCAGCCTTGCCTTTAGCTTTGGGTGTGGAGGTGCTGGGCGCCACAGCCTAGGCTGAGGGACGCTGTGGTGCACACTGGTGGTTCAAGAGTGGAGGCTTCTGGGCACCACGGCCCTACCTAGTCCAGGCCACGGCGCACACTGATGAATTGATTTTTCTTCATGTTTTGCTTCTCCGCAACCACTCCGACACTTCGTTATGCATGGAATATTGGCGCTTTAAGAAACGATCATTTTTCCTTCTCTTTTGGACTCAAAATACCTGAAAATGCACCAAATTAAGTCAATGATCCAAGAATATCACTTTAGAGTTATTAACGTATAAAAGTGCAATTAAGACTGAGATCAACCCTAAAATGCTAACAATTAAGCATTGTTGAGATGCATTTTATGGCTCTCATCACATCTCCACATCTCAGAGGAGTTTGATCCAAAACATTCTCCTTGGACCCATCTCTAAGACTCCAAGGAGTTTGATCCCAAGCATCCTCCTCGAACCAATCTCCAAGTCTATAAGGAGTTCGATCCTAAGCATCCTCTTTGGACCCATCTCCAAAACTCTAAGGAGTTCTATCCCAAGCATCCTTCTCGGCCCCATCTCCAAGACTTCGAGAAGTTCAATCAAAGTCAATCTCCTCAGACCCATCTCCAAGACTTCGAGGAGTTTGATCCCAAGCATCCTCATCAGAACCATATCAAAGACTCCGAGGAGTTTGAACCTAGTCATCCTCTTCGGACACATCTCCACAACTCCGAGGAATTTGATCTAATTTATTCTCTTTAGACCCATCTACAAGACTCTAAGGTGTTTAATCTCAAGTATCTTTATCGAACCCATCTCTAAGACACCGAGAAGTTTTATCTAAGGGATTCTCCTCGTACCTATCTCTAAGACTCCGTGAAGTTTGATGCAAGTCATTCTACTCGGATGCATCTCTAAGACTCTGAAGAGTTCGATCCGAAGCATCCTTCTCGGACTTGTCTCCAAGATTCCGAGAAGTTCATTCCTAAGCATCCTCATCGTACCTATCTCCAAGACTTCGAGGAGTTCAATCCCAAACATCATTCTCGAACCCATCTCCAAGACTCTGAGGAGTTCGATCCCAAGCATCCTCCTCAGACCCATGTCCAAGACTCCAAAGAGTTTGGTCCCAAGCATCCTCCTTAGACCCATCTCCAAGACTTTGAGGTGTTTGATCCCAAGCATCCTCTTCGGACCCATCTCCAAGACGCCGAGGAGTTTGGTCCAAGTCATTCTCCTCGGACCCATCTCAAAGATTCTAGGGACTTTGATCCATGTCATCCTTCGCAGACACATGAAAAAAGTGATATATATAATCCTTAGGTGTGGTTAAAAAATGTGCTAAGGGAAAGAAAGTAGTACAAGATTAGCATTTGGTGAATCAAAGGTGAGTTTCACCTTACTTTTAGTAAGCGTAGTAAATTTTATAATAAAAATGAAAAGTTAAAAACATATAAATATGAATGATTATGGAAATAAAAATAATAGTGATGTAAGAATTATATATAGATATATGGATGTACAAGAAACAAGCATATAAATGTTTTGATATATTTTATGATTGAAGAATGGTTTTGATGTGATTGATTGATGAGTTTTAAGTTTGAAAAGTTGTTGCATTATGAATGCATATGTGAGAGATAAGTATAGTTATGTCTTGATATATTTTGAAGAAAGGTTGTGATATGAATGACTTAATATGACTATGGGAATACAAAATACATAAAATATATAAATGGATGTACAAGAAAACAAGTGTGAATAGGTCTTGATGTGTTTGTTTTGATAAATTGTTGTGATGTGATTGATTGGTGAATTTTATGCTAGGAAAATGATTGTGTTGTAAATGCATTTCATATAACATAAATTCTTAGTGATATTGTGGAAACGAATAGAGTGAAAAATGAAGGTAGGGCTTGCCCACAATAGGGTTTAGGTTTAGGCCAGGTTTACATTAGGGTTAAGGTTCGAGATTAGGTTAATTAAGGTTTTAGGGTTAATTAGGGTTTGATATAAGATAATTATATGATTAATTAATTAGAGTTTGGGGTTAGGTTTAACTTGGAATCATTATATTAGCGTTTAAGGTTAAGGTTTACTCACATAGAGTTAATTAGGGATTAGACTTCACGGTATAAGATTTAGGGTATTAGGGTATTGGGGTTTAGGGTTTATATTAGCTATGAATAAGGTTAATTAGGGTTTTAAGTCCAAGTTATTTTAATGTAAGATAATATTGAACTAATATAAGATAATTATATAATAAAATAGTAATATGATTACTTATGGTAATTTAGTGTTAATTAGGTTTTAGATTCATTAGGGTTTAATTAAGGTTATAATGGGTTTACATAGGGTTAATTAGGGCATTTAGATTCTTTATAGTGTTTAGGATTTAGTGTTTAATATAAGATAATTATATAATAAAATTACAAATTATTGATAATTAATTACTAAATTACAAATAAATAAAAATAATAATATGGTTAGTTTGCAAAATAATAAATTAACATAATATAATAATTAGTATGGTCTATTTTATATTTTAGTAAAAAAATATATAATATGGTTTAGAGTCTAATATAACATTGTTATAGTACATGTAGAATATATAGTATATATAACATATGTATTATTATTTAATATATATTATATATTATATTTTAAAGTACATATGATTTTTAGTGTGTGTGTGTCTATATATATATATATATTATCACCGAGTGGATTTTATTATTAACGAGAGATTTTAGTCCCTCAGTGATAATTTACCCTAAATACCCATTTTCCCTCATTCTTTTTCCTGTGTCGCGCGACAGCTCCCTCGTCTCTCTCTCTCTCTCACCTAACAGTAACCACCATCTCTTCTTCCTCTTCATTTTCTCCAAATGCTCTCCATTTTCTCCTCTTCGTTTAATTTTCATTTCTTCTTCCTCATCTCTCTCTTATCTCATCTTTCCTTCCTCCCTCACCTCGCCGCGTGTAGGTTTCTCTCTCTAAAAACCTAAATTTCATATTTTTCTAGCAACCACTAGAGTTTTTCCAGTGAAACCCACGATGGATTAGTGGAGGTAAGCTTCCTCCTCCTTCCCATTCTTCTCTATTTCCCTATTTCTTCTCTTTTTTTTTCTCTCTCTAACAATTTGGGTTCATTGCTTGATGCCATTTTCTGGTCGCTTTTCGGCCGCCACACTAGTTCTGGTATGGTATCTGCCTCCTATGATCACTACCAGCTTCAACTTCCTTTAGGTAAATTTCAATATCTTAAATTTAATTTTCATTAATTATAAGTGTGAGTTATTTTTTCAATTTATATGTTGGTTATTTTTGTGATAAAATAGAATAGGAGTATTGGATATGGTAAGATAAATTACTTATTTTGATTTTTGAGTAAGCTCTTAAAAGTGAAAAATGTAACTGAACAAAGAATTAAGTAGGGCATGTGATGTGATACCTACTAAAAATTTGGCTTGCAGTATAACTAAACAACATTTGTATTTTAAAAAATAAAAATAAATTAATAAACAAGAAAAATTACAATGAAAAGTTGAAACCACCATTTGGATTGCATCTTACCTTAGAATGCTCATCCAATGTGAACGATTTGAGACCTATTAACAACATGAATAATAAACAAAAAGAAAATAAGACACGATATACCCAAGTTAACCCCATAATAGGACTACGTCCTACCAGAATTTTCATTATAATTAACCTCACAAATCTCTCATTACAATGTGCGCTCAGTACATAGAGAGTATTTATAAGCAACTTAAGATGCCCTAATTAGAGTTTCCGCCCTGCTACAAAATCACGACAATTCATGAGCTCAAGCCCAAAGCAAAAAAGCAGACCCAAAACATGTACAAAGCTTAAAATTTTCGAGGGCACTGCTCCCTAAACCCCCATGGTCGTCGGTGGTTCTACAAGTTTGGATCTGTGAAGTATGCACCAACTCTGATAATCTCCTACTTGGTAAATACTTCACACACATGGAAAACTTCCCAGAACTCTATTTTTTCAAGCCCATCTCAGTAGCACACCACTTAAACTTTGCTAGACTAACTGCCTTAGTCAAGAAATCCGCGTCGTTCACTATTGTATCGACTTTCTCCATGATTATCACATTTTATTCAATCTTTTCTCAGATGAAGTGATATTGGATATCAATGTGCTTTGTCCATGAATAAAATGCAAGATTCTTTGCTAAGAAAATAGCACATTGATTATCACATTTCACCTTCACTGTTCTTTATTAAAACCCAAGCTCCGCACACAACCTTTGAAGTCGAACCACTTCCTTTCCAGCATGAGTTATCACCATATATTTTACTTCTGTGGATGAAAGACCAACAACACTTTGCTTTTTGCTCATCTAACTCACCGTTCCACCAAACAAATTAAACACATATCCGCTAGTAGACCTCCTACTATTAATATCTCATCTCCAGTCAACATAAACCAATCCTATAATATCAAGATTCTTCTTATCTCCCATACCTCCATAACATAATGCAAACTTTGACATGCCACAAAGATATCTAAGAACTCTTTTGATTGCAATCCAATGCTCTTTCCTAAGATTAGACATATATCTACTCAATACTCCCACTACTTAGGCAATATCTGGTCTCGTACACACCATGGCGTACATCAAGCTTCCAACCGCACTAGTATAAGGTACGTGCACCATCTCTTTAGCTTCTTCCTCCGTCTTCGAACATTGTTTCACAGATAACTTAGTTGCCAAGGGCACGGGAGTCCCTACCAGCTTGCTGTCAGACATGTTCAATTTCTTCAGCACTTCTTCAATATACTTCTTCTGACTTAGCCACAGTTTTCTATTTTCAAGATCCATCTTTATCTGTATACCCAAGATAAAGTTTCCTAGCCCTAAGTCTTTCATGTCAAACTTCCTTGCCCTTCACAGTGCTAATCATCTTCTTGTTATTTCCAATCAACAACATATCATCAACATAGAAGGTTAAAATGACAAAATCAATCCCTAACCTTTTCACATAGACGCAGTGATCAGTATAGCTGCGAGTGAACCCAAGTTGAATGGCATATATGTCAAAATTTTGGTACCATATCTGTGGTAATTGCTTTAGTCCATACAAAGACTTCTTTAATTTACAAACTAGCTCTTCCTTACCTTTGCTCACAAAGCCTTCAAGCTGTTTCATGTAAATTTCATCCTCTAAATCCCCGTGAAGGAAAGTTGTCTTCACATCTAGTTGTTTGACCTTTAGATCATGAGTAGCTGTCATGGATAAGACAAATATGATAGACCCTACCGGGGAAAATATCTCACCATAGTCAATTCCCTCTATTTGCGAGTACCCATTTGCAATGAGACGTGCCTTGTACTTTTCTACCATTTCATCTGCATTTGTTTTCTTCTTGAAAACCTATTTGCACCCAGTTACCTTCCTATTCCTAGGAAATTTCAAAAGATTTCATGTTTCATTCCTATCCAGTGCCTGCATCTCCTATTTCACAGTATCCTCTCACAAATTTACATCCTTCAAGGTACTCGCCACTTTCACTGTGTTAGGATTATCACCAGTAATATTTAAAGCATATAATGCACTGCAAGAACTAGGTGAATACCTAATGGGTGGCCTCTTAACCTGTGTGGATATCCTCATAACTGGTGTGGTCTCTACCCCCGAGCCAACGTCTAAATCCTCATCCTTCACATCAGAAACATGAATATCGTGCTCATACCCAACTAACTTAGAAGCTGAATTATCTGGTGTAGTCTGTGGGTTAGTTTCCCACTCTTTATCTCCCGGGCTAAGATCAATTTGAATCTACTTTGGCTGTTTCGATACATCTTGGACAGCTACCACATCCTTTTGTATTTCTTTGAACACAACATCTCTGCCGAAAACTATACTCATGTTTTCTGGATTTCATAACTTGTACCCCTTAATCCCATCCTTATAACCAATGAAAATGCACTTTACTGATTTGCAGTCAACTTTGTTCCTCATTTCTTTTAGCACATGCATATAAGCATCACACTCAAACACCCTAACATGAACCAAACTCAATTTTTTCCTGAATAGTGCCCCAAACGGTGTCTAATCCTGCAAAGCTAATGTAGGTGACCTATTCTTTAGATAACATACCGTAACAACCACTTTTGCCTAAAAATCTGGCTCCAAACTTGTACAACTTAGCACACTCCTTGATTTCTCCATGAGTGACCGATTGAGTTTTTCGGCCACCCTATTATGTTGAGGTGGAGTTGTTTTCTATCTTGCAATGTTGCTTGCCTTACAGAATTGCTCAAACTTGTCTAAGCAAAATTCCCCTCCATTATTTGTTCTCAGTATCTTTATCTTTCTTTTCATCTGATTTTCTACCATTGCTTTAAACTCACCGAACTTATTAAATTTTCAACTTTACTCTTAATGAAGTAAATCCATGCATACCATGAAATTATCAATGAAAGAGACGTAATACTTTGATTTTCCAAAAGATTGGACCGGAACTAGCCCAAACACATCACTATGTATCAAATCCAGAATACCCTTCGCCCTGGTGCTAGTTGACTTAAAACTCACATGGTTCTACTTGCCATGTAGACAATGCTCACAAAAATAGAATCCCATGGAGTAATATGAGACTCCCTTCACCATTTGCTTCAACGATAAAGTAGATAGTCTTTTTTCATCGATATGCCCAAGCCTCTGATGCCACAACATAGAGGACTTCACTTCATCATCAGTTGCCTCCTCAGAGATAAAACCTCTACTATACTGACTTTGTACTGTACTTCCCACCAACTTGTACAATGTACCATACCTAACACCTTGTGTGATTACTCACAATCCACGAGTTGTCTTGCATGAATTTTTGTCACAGTTGAAATTCACTCACCCATCCATCATTTTGCTGACTGGCATTATGTTCCTGCTAAGACCCAGAATATGCATCACACCTAGAAGTGTCCTGACTGCCCCATCATTTATCTTTAACTTCACCTTCCCTCGACTAATAATTTTCACCGGTGAGTTATCTGCCAATAAAACGTTTCCCCCATCAAAGATTTCATACTCACGAAACCAGTCCCTGTGAGGTGTCATGTGAAATGATGCTCATATGTCAATTATCTAAACACTTTGATCTAATTGAGCCAAACATTACGCCATATATAAGTCCTTGTGAAGAGTAAACGAATTGGTGGCCACGAGTTCACCACGAATTAAGTCCATTCACAATTTCACATTGTGAACAACATTGTATCCATTAAATCAATCCCTAGTTCGATGTGGACACTTTTTTTTTTGTTTTGTTTCAGCATAACTATTGTGGCCAATTACCAACTTACATGAAGATGCCATTGTGTGATCCACGATTATCGAGTTTCACTCGGATCCCTTTCGTTTCATCAATTTTATCTCGATTCTCTTTTTTTTGAAAAAAAAAATATTCTTCACGATATGATTTGAAAGAGTTTATGAAAGAATAATGATATAAACTTCATTAACTTGGATCATTGAAATAAACAATTGTAAGATTCATTAATAAAAAAATATATCTATTATAAATTGTAAATTACTATTAATTTTATTTTCATCCAAATCATTTGTTTAACATGTGTCATGTTTTGGGTGATGTTTATTTTGGTGTGACAAATTCATAAATGTTTATGAAATTATTTTTATTTTTTATATGAGTGTTGTTGTTGGCTATCCAAAAATTATTATTGACACTCTTTTTATTTGTTTTAACTTATAATAATATCTTTAATTGAAGTTAGATATTTTGAAAATACAATTTAATTAAAGATATTATTGTAAGTTTTAAATATAAATGAAATAAAAGGAGTGTTTCAATTTTTGGAGTGCCAATAACATCACCAAGTAAATAAAAGTTAGGCCAAACATTTCAAAAAATGATTTATTGATTTTTGAAAAGACAAAAACTGAAAAAAAAAAATAGCTATAAGAAATTGAATTTATGTAAAAACAATTATTTTACCAAATACAAAACAAATATGAAATAAAAGAAATCTTAATTTCATAATTGTTTTATTAAAAAATGTTTCAAAAATTATTTTGAAGCCAGGTTATATCTAAATTCACTTCAAACAACTAACTAGTCTCTTAATATTGGTTATTTATATTTTCACCATAATGAAAATTAAGTGGCTTAAACACTTTCTTAATAATTAATAAAGGAGTTTCATTATAATGCTGAAAAGAATTTTTGCGGCATGACGTCAACATGATGTGAAATTTTGTAACTAAATAATTTATTTTGAGATTATCTTATCAAAATTATTTAATTATGAAAAATAAAGTCTTAGTTACAAAATTTGATGTATGGGTTACTAAATTTAATTATTTAGTTACAAAATTTATATCTTTTTTTAAAAAAATATATAAAAAAATTTTATACCTTGACAACATCATATCGAAAGAAATCTTTTCAACATTATAGAATTTCCCTTAATAAAGATTACAAAAAATAAAACTGGTTTTGAGATCAATAATTCATAATGAAAAATGGGTCGAGCTTCCCTTTGCATTGTATGTATGTAGAATTAAAGTATAAATCGGACTCTATCTATTGCCACAATCAAAGAAGTGAGAATCTATTTAGGTAAAGAGACACTATCATGACCGTATAACCAATTAATAATGGATTTTCTTTTTTTGACATTGGATTATTTTTGACACACTATGTCCCAAAATTCATGTGATATATAGATTGGACAATTATTTGTTTAACAGTAAAATAATAATACAGACTAATTTATTTGCACTTTACTAAATCTAATTGTTCGAACAGATTAAAAGCAAATCATCTACAGTGATTTAAAGAATTCGTAAAGAAAATATTTAATAATATTTTTCGGAAAAAAATTGTGACCACAACCAAGAATATGAAAGTTTTAATAGGCAAGATTGTTGTCTTAGTAATAGAAAGGTTTCCTTTGTGTCCGTTCAAATTCATATATCCTTTCATACCTTTCCTCAAATTTCAATTCATACGCCAAAACCTAAATTTTAGAGAAATTGATGTGAACCCAAATAAAAACAACAAGAACTTGTTTTAAGCTAGCAGTGGAAACAAAAACATCAAGATCTTGTGTATGTGAAAATCAATTGCTGAGCTCATGTAACCCACTGTATAAAACAATTTGATTTCTCATTAGAAATAGAGATACAGTATTACTATTCATGCAGTTCATATTTTTGTGATCCTTTTCTACTTAAAAAAGTATATATTTATTTTTTTGTGATCCTTATTTACTCAGCTGTGTCTATAAAAGTACCTAACCATGAGGGATGCACAACACAATTCACTGAAAACCAACCATAACAAATCGAGTAAACAAAAATGTCTGTTCAACCTTTTTCAGCAGCTCCACCTCCATCTCAGCCAACAAAACCCGATACCAATAATCGTCGCTCAGCAAATTATCATCCCAGCCTTTGGGATGACCATTTTCTCTCATATACTAATACTAATTTAATTATGGTAATTGACTTTTATTTTCTAGCCAATTACTCTACATCAGGAACCTATATAAGTATATGTACAGTTGATCACATATTTTTGTTGCTAGCTAGCTAGCATTTGCAATATCTCTTATTATTCTGTTTATCTTGGGCAGGAAACTGATGACCTAACAGAGCATCAAAAACTGAATGAAGAAGTTGAGAGAGTGCTAATCGCTGCAGTTGATGACAAGCTTTCAAAGAAACTTGACTTGATTGATACAATTCAACGCTTAGGAATATCTTACCATTTTGAAAGCAAGATTGATCCATTGTTGAAACAAATTTATATGACTAACCTTGAAAAGGAGATCAATGACCATGACCTTTATACAATTTCTCTCCAATTTCGGTTACTTAGGCAACAAGGTTATAAAAATTCAAGTGGTATGTCCTTGAGTACCCTTAATTTATTTGTTCTTCACATTTGTATGATTATTACTAATCTTATTCTTATCTGCACAATAAAAATCCAAATAGAGTGGTAGAATGCTATTTTTGGATATTGGGAGTATACTTAGAGCCGAATTATTCACAGGCATGATGTGTATGGAACAATTGAAGAACTTGAGCTATTAACAGGTATGATGTGTATGGAACAATTGAAGAACTCAAGTGCAGTACAGAGGTAATTAATTAGAAAAAATAAATATTCTAATAATTTTTTTTTCAGTCTTAAACAAAAAAATTCCATAATTATTAATGTGTTCTAATTCTTATGATATGGTTTACTTTATTTTCAGGTGGGATATGAGTGCCACTGAACAATTGCCAGAGTACATGAAAGTGTTTTACAAGGCACTCTTAAATTTTTATGCTGAAATTGAAGAACAAATGGTTGAGGAAGGAAAATTGTATAGACGCTATTATGCTAAAGAAGCAGTGGGTTTTCTTTAATTTTCTCTTTTATTCTGTCACAGTAACTATACTATATCATTGAAAAAAAAGGGTAAAATATTGGTTGGATTGTGCATTCATTCAAAGTGTCTTTTTAAGAAAATAATCATGTTGATCAATATCGTTGATAAAATTAATCTCATGTTGTTTCAAATGAAGAATCAAGTTAAAGTTTACTTCGTCGAAGCAAAATGGTTCTACTCTAAATATGTACGGACGCTCGAGAAGTACATGCCTCTTGCATTAGCTACCACTTCCTCCACAATGCTGCAACTCACATCATTTGTTGGAATAGGAGATATTGCAACTAAAGATGCCTTTGAGTGGTTACTCAATCACTCTAAGATGGTTTCTGCTTCCGAAATAGTTTGAAGACTCATGGATGACATTATTGATTACAAGGTACTATCATGTTTCACTACTATAATCTTTGATTTGGTTTTACTTATTTTTAACTGCTTGTATTTTAAAATATAAACAGATATTTTAATTACTGATTTTTGATTAAGTAGTTAAATCAATTTAAAGTGTATTTTTAAACTAAGTTAGGAAAAGGTTAGTCCTTGATTTTTGATTAATTTGCTTTTAAATTTTATTTTTTCACATGTGTAGTCTAAGCAAGAAAGAGGACAGGCAGCTTCAAGTATCGAATGTTACGTGGAACAATATGGCGGCACAGAACAAGAAGTGATTGAAGATTTTCGCAAACAAATTACAAATGCATAGAAGGATATGAATGAAGAATGTCTCTACCCAATTTCAATCCCTATGCCAATTCTCGTGCGAATTTTGAATTTATCACGTGTAATGGATGTCTTTTATAAGAATAACGATGACTACACACACCCTGACATTGAGCTCAAAGATTTCATAAGTTCTTTGCTCATTGACCCTGATTCTATATGAGCTCGATCAGATTTAGTTGATTGCCGACTAGGAAATTCTTGGTTTCTCAATAATATCCATTTGGCTTGGGCTTGAGGATTTTCTGATTATCATTTAATATATATATATATATATATATATATATATATATATTTTGTGATCCATGATTATCATCTTCTCAGTAATATCTAAGAGCAAAAGTAGCTTGCATTGTTAAAAGGGTTGGATCATCCTCACCCATTAAAATTATGATTTTTAATAATATTATAATTATTACTATTACTCAAGGATTAAAAGGAAAAAAAATTGTTCTAAATGAGTGGGATAGGTTATATCCCATAGGAGAGATGAGACTAAAAATGTGAGATTATGACTAATTTTATACTATTTTAATCTTATATAAATAATAAATCTCTCAACCAAATAAAAAATAAATATTCATTTTAAATTAAAATAATCCAACCCAATAGGATATTTAGCAAATAGGCTAAAAGTTTTTATTATATTACAATTTGAATATCAACCAAACCCAAAAGCTTTCTTATTAAGTTTTGCCAATGATATGCACAAATTGAGTTGGATCAAGTAAAAAGTTAATACAACCCAATACATGACATAAGTTTTTCAATCTTAATCTAACTCTACTCATAATGGGTTATATATATCGATCTCAACCCTAACTCAAACTACGAAAAAAAAAATGAATTAGATTTTGTATTAAGTTCAGATTGACTTGTGAAATCAAAATGGTACATAAATAGGTATATTCGGATTGGGCTAGATTAAAATTTTAAATTATATTTTTCTATTTCGAATGATAAATATTACTATGATAATTTTTAAAAGATCAAATTAATTAACATTCTCAAATTTAATATCTTTCGAACATTCAAATTGAATAGAGAAAAATGAAAAAAATAAATTAAAATAAAACCTTTTTCCCCTATAATTATATAGGTTAATACAATTGTAATAAAACTTAGATGACATTAATCCGGGCGTTTTGGTTTAATGGTTATTTTTGGGATAATTTTCTTTCTAATCAATAAAGCTCTTGTATCACTCAATGAAATCCAGTGGAGAGTTCATTTTCTTTCCATTTAATTTTGGGACAATATGATTCATATTTTAAATATGAAATTTCTACAGGACTTGAGAGTGAGAGGACGTCTGAGGCTCTTGTGGAAGTTGCCAGTCTCGAATAATAATTATCAGTCAGGTAGCCAATGCCCTGAAGTACTTGTTGTTCGATATTGATCAGATTGTGTGGTGCATATTTTAAGCACGTTTTTCTTTCATTTTTTAATCAATTGAATTGAACAAATTCTATAAATTCAAGGATAACACCAATATCTACAAAGAAATCTAACCTCAACCGGGAAAGAAAAGATCCTATCTTCGCTTTGGGTAAAGGTAACAAGAAATTAATCTAAACTTGACGGGGGTAAAAAACAATAAAGAAAAAAAAAAGGAAATTGCATTGAGGATTTTTTCTCAACAACCTCCCAATTCCCAAACTAAAACATTTTTCATAATAATTGTTAGGATTTTGATTCAATACCTTACAATGAAGTCTTTTAATTGGTTTGGTAAAAATAGTTTTTTATTCTATAATTGTTTATTCTAGTAGTAGCTTGTTATGTTGTTGTTCTTTTTCTAACAGTAATAGAAAAATATCATCTATATAAAGTGACATTTAAAGAATTAATTGAGACATTTTCCATTAGTTTAAACTTTTAGGATAATTGATAACGTTCTTTGTCCATGTCATTGTTTTGAGTTTTGGAGATGTCATTTTTCATTTAATATAAGTTGTGCTTCAAACAAGAAAGACACAAATCAAAGTCATTCACACCACTATCTAATATATTTAGGTTTTAATTATATTTCATCATCTGCAAAAATATTGAATTTGATGAGATTATTCGTTGGTGTGGACAACGTATTATGTCTCGATACCTGTATCACAAACTAGGATGTACTGAGATCCTGATAACTATAATATATGCTACTAAAGAGATGAGAGATGATGCACAGGTTAATTGATTTCTTAATTTAAAGACATAATTGTCTATTGATCGTGCACACATTAACTTGGAGGTAAAGATACAATTTTCTGTCTAATCAATAAAGCTCTTATATCACTCAATGAAATCCAGAGGAGAGTTCATTTTCTTTGCATTTAATTCTGGGACAATTTGATTCATATTTTAAATATGAAATTTCTACAAGACTTGAGAGTGAGAGGACGTTTGAGGCTCCTGTGGAAGTTGCCGGTCTCGAATAGTAATTATCAGACAGGTAGCCAATGCCTTGAAGTACTTGTTGTTTCTTATTGATCAGATAGGATGCGCATGGTGGACTTGTGTGGTACATATTTTAAGGACGTTTTCCTTTCATTTTTTAATCAATTGAATTGAATAACAAAACCACTGAATATTTAAATAAAGTTACATTTGTAGTTCAATTGATTTTAATTTTTAATTTTTTTACTATTAATTCAGATTTAATTTTTTTATTCTTTTTTTATCTTACTATCATATTCAAACTTAACTTTTCTACTATACTTATCTCTTTTATCTTAAACTCATGTTGATTTTCTCTATTTTTTTATCTTCTCTACATTTTTAATTGTTCTTATTTCTTTTTCGTGATTCTAACCGAATTGTTCTTCTCTTGGGGTTTCTTTGCAGGTTCAGTTTTCTAATAGAAAAAATGTGATCATTATGCTTGACTTGCGTACAAGTAAAAAGATAATTATTAGTATATTATTTTATCATATAAAAAATAGATCAATAACATGTGTTGAGATATTAATATTTATTAATTTTCAAAATTAACCTTATTTATCCACGTGAAACGTAATTTTGGACCTTAGTTATTGGCGTCAGTTGAATTATTAACAAAATAAACATATATATATATTTTCGCTTTCAAAACATAAAATAATACAGTAGTTCTTTATTGAACTTGTACCCCTATTTTTTAGGTGGTTTGGAAAGAAAAAAATGATGCGGTCTTTGAGTTAAATTAGGCTAAAGAGCTAATAAATAGACTTTTCTTTAGTATCTAAAAAATCTGACACTCATGCTAAATATGGTAGAGCATCCTGACCCTTTTGGTCGTTTGTTGAAAATCATGTTTGCGATTTGTGAACTTAACGGTTTTTTTTTTTTGACGTGATAGTTTTCACTTAAATCAAATATGAAAATTTTCATATAAATTTTCAATTTTCAGATTAAAGAATTTTAAGGAACGTCTCAACAAAAATCTAAATTTTAGACCATTTTACTTATTAAATTTAAATATAGAAAATATCATGCTCACAACAGTATCTTTTGTTTGTTCCATGGACGATACGTCAACAAATGAAGTCTTTGATTGGGCTTTAAATGACCCTAAAATGATCAGAGCTTCATCGGTGGTTGCCAGACTCATTGATGACATAAAAATCACACAAGGTAATACTCTGTTTTTTAGTTATTTTCAGAACATTAATGTTATGCTTGAATCTTGATGTAGCAACACAGACTCATCCCCAACCGTGCTGACACAAGTAATTAACTTTAGAATTATATGGTCTTACATATATAGTAGAAACTCTTTCATTAATGCACTATCAATGTGGGATGTAAATCAGAGTGCGATCTTTTTGATGCAAAAATTGTGAATGAAAACCTATAATACATTGTTTTTGCATATGTATTTAAATTCTTTAAAATTTAAGATTTAGTAGAGACTACTTTCTAATCCAAATCTATGTGTATCGCTGATTATACTTCCCAATGTTTACAGTAAAAGAGTCATGCTCGTAAATAATCACAAACTCCCTCAATTTAGACCAATATACCATTAGAAGCCTATGGTCAAAGCAAAATATTACACATCTATGTGATAGTGGACCTAAGTCAGTTTAATACTATTTGAATCACAATTGACCCATCATCCAAAACTGTTAGCTCTTGTTACTTTAAATTGGTGTGGTTGTTGATGATTTTCAATATAAACTTAGTTTTAAGTTTGGAATATTTTAGAAAATCAAAGGAAATAAGAAAAGAAAAAAGAAAAACGAATTTTGGCTTTTGAGAGTTGATATAATCGACTGTAAGTTTCATACTGAATAGTATATGCAGTCGATTGTATGAACCATTCAATCGACTGAATAGAAGGCTAAAATTTTTTAAAACTTTTTGAAACTTTTTCAGTCAACTAAATGCAAGACCTAGACGACTGGATGTTCGAAAATTTTGAATTTTCAGAATGTTAAATGACAGTTGAACATGAATAGAAGTGCTATTTGAGAAAGAACACTCAATATTCAGTTTAAATCAGTTTTCTACTAATTCAAGGTGTCTCTAATGAAAAGACACTAATTTGAACACTATATAAATGTGTATAACTGTCACAATTAAAAAGAAAATCAGATTCTCTAGTTTTGTTTTTTCCTCTTTTCTTCTTCTTCCCCTCTAAAAAATTACTGGTTTGCTTATGTCTAGAAATCTTGCGAATTTCTAGACATAAGAATTCTAAATCCATAAACTCTTATAAGCTGTTGTTGGTTATTCTTCACTAGTGCAAAGTGCAGAATAACATTAGAGCTTCGTTGTATCTTAAAGAAAATTCGCCGGTAATCTCTTGCATCGTGAGGGGCGAATTAAACCTTAAAGAAAGTGACATGGTCGCGCCTTGAAGTCGTTATTTATCTTTCTTTTATTTTGATAAACAACTCTCATTTCCAAAAATTCCCCCAACAATGTTAAGATCTAATTTAGGTTTATCAAAATGACTTCATCCTTGAGTTCGTTGAGAGTTATGGCTCTGGATTTCAAAAAGTTGGAGTGGTTTATTAGAGGAGTTTTTATCGCTAGCAGAAGAAGATGTTCTTCCTCCTGATGTTGCTTTGTGTATACTACGTTATAACATCTCCAAGGACCGAACCTGCAGAATATGAGCCAATTTTCTACACTTGAGACAGACAGAAATGGGATCAAGATGATGACATTTGCAAAGGTCATATCCTGAATGCCATGTCCAACACCTTGTTTGATACCTACCACAATATCAAGACAAAAAAGGAATTGTGAGACATACTGCAAGCAAGGTACATGAAAGAGGACGCAGTAAGTAAGCATTACATTATTACAAAGTTCAGTACTTTTAAAATGGTTAATACTCGTAGTCTTATGGATCAATATAGGGAAATAAAAACTATATTAGATCAATTTAATCAACATAATCTGAAAATGGATGAGAAAATAATGGTCACAACCATTATAGACAAATTGCCTCGACTTTGAAAATTTTCACGAATCATCTAAAGCACCAAAAGGAAGACCTGATTCCAACCACCTCTGTATTAAGGAGGACTTACGAAAAGAAGGCAAGGAAGAAGCCCTCTCCAAGATAAATACGGTAGAGGAAAGAGAGACTTCAAAGAAGAACTTTCAAGTATCTCACAAGAGAAAGAACCAATCTGCAAAGTTTTCTCAAAATAGGAAGACTAAGGGTTCCTGTTAAAATTGTGGGAAACCATGGCATTTCAAGAGAGATTGTCAATTGCTGAAGAAAAAAGGAAAAGCACCACAAGAATTCATGGTTGTAATTTCTGAAGCAAATGTCATTGAGGATAATGAGGCTTGGTAGATTAATTCTTGTGCGACAAGGCACGTGTACAATGAAAAGAGGTTCTTCAAAAACTTTGAAACAATAACTGATGGTACTTTGGAAATTCAGCCACTGTACTAGTGATAGGAAAAGGAAAAGTGCAACTAGAGTTCACTTCTAGAAAGATTCTCACTCTCACTGATGTGTACCATATTCCTGAAATTAGGAAGAACTTAGTTTCTGGTAGCATCTTGAACAAAAATGGGTTCATGCTTGTGTTTGAGGCTGATAAGTTTGTATTGTCTAAGGGAGGTGCATTTTTTTGGAAAATGATATATGTATGAGGGTATGTTCAAGCATAATATTAATAATAATAAAAATATTGTTTCTACTTATTTTGTTGATTGTTCTGCTTTACTTTGGCATAAGTGTTTAGGACATTTGAATGCTAAACGTATGACTGACATGGTTAAGTTAGACTTACTTCCAAAGTTTGATATAAATATGGAAAATTCCAAAACTTGTATGCTTACTAAAATCACTAGAAAATCGTTTCCAAGTGTTAAAAGAAGTTCAATAATTATAGAATTAATGCATAGTGATTTATGTGATATGCATGCTACACCTTCTTTAGGAGGAAAAAATATTTTGTGACTTTCATAGATGACTGTAGAAGATATTGTTATGTTTATTTATTACATACTAAAGATGAGGACCTGTATAATTTTTCTATTTTTAAAAATGAAGTAGAACTTCAATGTGATAATAGGATTAAATGTCTTAGAACTGATGAGGGAGTTGAATATTATCATCTTTTATATTTTGAGATTCATTGAACAATTCATCAAGTCACTACCCCTTATACACCATAGTAAAATGGTGTAGTAGAGAGGAAAAATAGAACTCTAAAAGAGATGGTTAGTGCCATGCTTTCTAACTCTGGTCTAGGACATGGTTTTTTGGGAGAAACATTTATAACAACTTGTCACATTTTAAATAGAGTCCTTACAAAAGGAAACAAACTAACACCTTAAGAGTTATAGAAGAATAGAAAGTCTAATCTAGACTACTTTAAGGTGTAGGGTTGTAGAGCTATATTTAGAGTTCCTAAACCAAAAAAGGAAGAACTTGATCGAGAGAGGAATATAATGTATATTTCTCGGATACACACTTCATAGTAAAGCCTATAGATTCACGATAGTGGAGCCAAATAATTATTACTCAATAAATTTCATCACTGAATATAGGGATGCTATCTTCGATGAAAGTAGGTTCAAGTCACTTTCTAAGACTGTTTCGGACAGTGTTGAACAAGAAAAAAGTTTAGGGAAGGAAGTAGATGAAAATGTAGTGGAACCTAAAAGGAGAAAAATAGTTAAAACTCTTAAGACTTATGGACCCGATTTCTTCATGTATTTGGTAGAACGTACTAGAAACTTAATAAGTAGTTCGATTCCAATTGTCTTGAATATTGACTCTAATCCACAATCTTATTATGAGGCTATAAAGTCTCAAGATGTTGCATTTTGGAAGGAGACCATAAATGATAAAATGGACTCCATAACGGGAAACAAAACTTGGAAATTGGTGGACCTTCCACCTGGTTCCAAACCCGCTGGATGCAAATGGATTTTCAAAAAGAAATTAAGAGTGTACGGTACAGTTGATAAATTCAAGGCAAGTTTAGTGGTTAAGGGATTGACACAAAAGGAAGGTATTGATTATTTTGACACCTATGCATCAGTTACAAGGATTGCCACAATTAGAATGCTTATTACTTTAGCTTTTCGATACAAACTTGAAATTCATCAAATGGATGTTAAAACAATATTCTTGAATGGTGAATTAGAAAAACAAGTGTATATAAATCAATCTGACAGTGTTGTAGTTAAGAGACAAGAGTATAAAGTATGCAAGTTAGTTAAGTCTCTATGTGGACTTAAATAAGCCCCAAAACTACGGCACGAGAAATTTGATCAAGTAATTCTATCAAATGGTTTCAGAATTAATGAATCTGATAAATGTTTGTACAGTAGGTTCATTTATGGTAAAAGTATTATCATATATATGAATGTAGATGACATATTGATATTTGGTACTGACTTAGAACAAGTTCAAAATACCAAGAAATTTATGTCAAATAATTTTGACATGAAAGACGTAGGTGTAGCTGATGTAATACTAGGTATCAAAATCATAAGAGATAAGGATAGCCTAATATTAACACAGTCTCATTACATTGAGAAAATTATAAAGAAATTTGGTCACTTGTAAAGCACACCTATAAGTACACCATTTGATAGTAGTATCAAATTATCTAATAATGATAGTAGAGGAATTGCATAACTAGAGTATGCTAGAGCAATTAGTTGTTTAATATATGCCATTACTTGTACAAGACCTAATATATATTTGCTGTAAGGAAGCTAAGTAGATTTACTAGTTGTTTTAGTAATGATCATTGGGAGGCTGTACATAGGGTCTTTAGATATTTGAAAAAGACCTTGAATTTTGGCATAAGTTACAGAGGGTATCCAATAGTTTTATAAGGATACACTGATGCTGGTTGGGTAACAAACCAATAGGAAGATCACTCGTCTACAAGTGGTTGGATATTCACTCTTGGTGGGGGTGCTATATTTTGGGCTTCTAAGAGGCAAACTTGTATCACTGACTCTACCATAGTATCAGAATTTGTAGCATTGGTAGTAGGGGGTAAAGAGCCTGAGTGGTTAAAGAATTTGTTTTTAGAAATTCTTGTGTAGACTGAGGTTTCAACCCAAGAGAAGGGTGAATTGGGTTTATAAAAATTTTTGCTAATTAATCGCAAGTTTATAAAAATAGGTAAGTACACAAGTAATGTGATGTAAACAAAAGAGTTTAAGGAATAGAATATGCAAACTCAGTTTATAGTAGTTCAACAATATTGGATTCGTTCCGACCCTACGTCCACTCTCTTCAAGGAACCTCCTTGAAGTAATCCACTAAAACTATTAGTCGTGTAACTTCACGGGTATTGCACAAATCTTTCAAACATTCCTTTCCTCTCGAAAGCTAATCTCTTCTTTTCGGAAGCTAATCCCTTTACAATAAATATGAGTTGCTGTAAAGTAAATGCAGAGAGACAGCAATGAATACTTATACAACTGAATAATATCTCTCTTTCAAAGTAAAGCTTGAAGAATGGCTCAACAATAAATATTTCAAAGCTTTTGTGTATTAATGAGCAAGAACTGAATTGAATGTGTAATCTCTTCTTCTTAAATGCTCATATGAATGGGTTTATATAGCCTTGAGTCAATATGACCGTTTTACACTGACTTGCTACATTAAATGCTCAAGTCTGGAGCCATAACGGTCATATTTTTCGAATTACCAGTCGACTAGGTCTTAGTGCCAGTCGACTGAGTCAAGTGAAAAGTCTCACTTTTAAGGCTGTCAAGTGTGCTAGTTGACTGGGGACATTATATCCAATGTACCAATTAACTGGTATTGATCACCCAGTCGATTGGGGACAGACTGTCCAAAGGGCCAGTCGACTGGGACTGGGTTGCCCTTCAACCCATTTTTCATGTTTTGAAATTTTTTGACTTAAAAATGTTTGAATGAATAGTTCTGTTAAAATGCATTTTCAAAAGGGTCCATAAGACAAGCTAGTTACCTGAACAAGTGAGATTTACAACTTGTTTCAATACCTTATTCTTATACTAGATCTTCTGTCTTGATTTGGTGTCTGATTCGGGTTGAGTTCTTGTATCTTGATTCTTGGCTGTATGCTTTTATCGTTTAAAACACTTAGATAAAACTGTTAGTACAATTAGAGTTATGTTTTGTCATTATTAAAATTTAGATGAGGGTCAACAATCTCTCCCTTTTTGATGATGACAAAACTAATGAGAGAAAACAGTTTTAAAATCGAAGTGTTTGGTTTTTAGAAAAAATTGGGTAGAGTTTCCTCTGTTTTTTTTAATAAATCCAACCTGTAAAAAGTTCAAAAATAGTTTATATGCGATCCAACCAAGCCACTCAACATATAGTCATATACAACAAGTTCTTTGGAGCGAAGCTCCCTCTAAATTTATGCACTACTTTAAGTTTACAGTTATTACAGTCATTTTTCTCATATTTCTCCCCCGTTTTGACAATAGCAGAAAAAAGAGTTGTAAAATAAGACATTTAGACACTACAAACATTAAGATAAGGCATAAACAAACTTATATGCAAAAATTTGGCATAATTCAAAGCTAGAAAGACTTCCCGAGAATAGCTGGAAGTTTCTATACATGCAGAAGTAGTTACAGCATATATCGAAGCAAAGAAGTACTTACATAAAGCAAACATATTGTGTAAAAGTAAAGCAAGGATATGAATCAAAATATAAAATTAAATATAGATAGATAGAGTAAACATCCATACAACATAGGCTTCAAAGAGTTGAATATGAAAAAAAATACAATATATGATGAAATGATGTTCGTATTAAGAACAACTAAAAGCTACATTTATATACAACTGATAAGAAAGACAAAGAGAAACTCAGGGAGTGGGAGAGTCAGAGCTGTCATGAACGAGATCCCGAAACTCAGCCAAGGAACCCTCAGTATGCTCTTGGTGCAGCTCAAAGTCATCCCGGAGGGAGCGAAGGTCATGATGCATGGCGTCGACCGAATAGCTTAAGCACTGGAATCCGGACTGCATAGTCAGGTGGAGGCTCGTAATAGCCTGAAGAAGATCGCAGTACCCAGCTGGACCAGTACTCGAGTCACCCATAGGTGGTGCTCGATTATCCGTATCCATAGCAGTGGCTGCAGTATCTGGACCCTTGTCCTCATCATCACTGCTATCATCCTCGCCTATCCTGATGTTCTTCCTGGCCTTTGAATAAATCATGCCATCTCAGATGAGTCTTAAATATTGCATATTTTAGACCCTTACCTTACATTTTTTATGTTCTTAGTTAGTAGTATTTTACTTTATTTTACGTTTTTCTTGTGTTTTGTGTGTTTTTACAGCTTTGTGGAGAAAATGAAGCATTTCAGGAGATTTGAAGCTTCTGGAGACATTGCGATCGATCGCACGAGATATGCGATCGAGCGCACCTGCCTATGATCGAGCGCAAGGTCATCAATCCCACATCGAAATAATTGCAGTGCATCGCACCAGCGCGATCGAGCGCACCAGACACGCGATCGAGCGCACCAGACACGCGATCGAGCGCATCTGGGATCGATCGCAACATACTGCGATCGAGCGCACTCGGGCCAGTATCCCACATCGTTTTTGCAAGCCACATTAGTCCGGGTCTTCCCCTATATAAGCACCATTTGGCTTCATAATCCAAGATACAATTCCTAAGCCACTTTGGTGTTTACCGGTGGACATCCGCTAGCATTCTGGTGGATCCCGAAGGCATTGCTATCACGAGGGGAAGCGCCGCCCGTCAGCGAGTGGAATTTCTCCCATGTAAAGTTGTTTATTTATTTCTTTATGTTCTGTTGTTTTAGTTTAAATGTTTAGCACTTTTTATTATAGTTTTATAGTTATGAGCGGCTAGACTCTTCAGCTAAGGTTGAAGATGAAGCCCCGCCGTTGTTTGGCGTAGTAGTTCAGATTTGCTTGTACAAATCTGACAATTTTTAGTATAAATGTTCTGTCAATTATTTGAGTAAATCTTATAATTGATTGAGTTTAAATTGTCTGTTGGATTTTCTTTGTGTTTCATCTGATGGATACATTGAATGCTTTTCGATTAAATTGGATTCCTTTTGTGATTTGTTAAGAGCGGATACATCGGGTGCTTTTGGTTTAGTTGGGATATTCTTTGTTTTTTGTCTTATAGTTGGATTCATTGAATGTTTTGATAGGCTATATTTTTAGAACATGTATGTTTAACTTCGGTGGGGTGGATTCAGAAATCTTAGTGCTTTTTATTATTAGTTTTTAAATCAACTTAGTTTAATTTTAATTTCTTTTGCAAATTATCATTCAAAATTCGGAACTAGGTTAAGATAAAGTTAGTTTAGATTAAAAATATATTTTCACAACGCAATTCCCTGTGGATTCGACCTCGCACTTGCACAACGCTATACTGCAAACGACTCGTGCGCTTGCGAGTAATTTAAAACTCACAAAAATGCCATCTCAGATTGTGCACCCCATCTTCTTCAGTGAAGAGACATTAATGATGTCTTTGAAGTCGATGTCCTGAGCCTCAAAGGCGAGAAGAGGAATCCAAAAGTGCTGGAGGATGAGTATGATGAGTATCCTGTAGGGAAGGAATCCGGAGTCACTTGCTTCGCCGTTTATCATGTTGCGAGCAGTAGGGGGTAGATATTGAAGTGGTGCCTTGTTTTAAAGCACCAAATCAGTACCACATCTATCTTGGATAGATATCCCCAACTCTCGAGTCTAGGATGGATGGTCTAACTCACAATGAGATTAAACAAATTCGAGTCAAGGGGCATGTCACTACATGTGTGAAATGTAGTGGGTCTAAAGACATAGTTAGGGTTACCCTTAACTATCTGACATGCCTCCTCATAATCGAAGTTGTCTGGCCATCCGTTCAGACTCCATTGGATCCCTCCTATAGGGATCCTCAGGATACTCATCAAGAGGTTAGTGTTGACCTCGAACTCCACACCCATAACACTAGTTCTGAAACGCAGAGCCAATGGACTAGGTTTCACCAAGTTCGCATAGAATTGGTGAATCAGTCTCGAGTAAAATTTCTGGTGAATCTTGACCAGTGGGGTCAAGTTTATTGCGTTAAAAGCAAGTAAAACATCAAAGTTACCATGACGAATAGATTTGAAGTCAATTAATCTACCTATCATGATTTTTTTTATGATGAATAACAAATGTATACCTCTCTTTTGCTACGGGGCTAGAGAACAGGGAGTTATCGAGCTCTATTCTCTCCTTCTTGCTTAAGGAGCCCACTAACCCCTTTCCTTTCTAGTCCCCAGCCATAGACTTGGTGAACCTTACCCTACTAGGCGCGTGAGGTCCCCCAACTGTGGTTTTAATGCGGATTCTTTCAAACATTTTGGAGGACAAGTGTTCTCAGGAGAAAATGAGATTTTGGTGGAAATTGGAGATTTCAATCGTAGAAAGTTGAAATAAATGGTATGGAGGTGTAGATCAAGGTGTGTATAAAGTGTTTTTGGTTAAAATGATGAGATTTTTTAGAGAAAAAAAGCTTAGGGTTTCAAAAATGGCATGAAAAACTGAAAAATCTGAAGTGACTATTTATAGAATTGTGATACCAGTTGACTGGGTTAAGTCACCAGTCGACTGGGTCCACTTTAGTTTTGAAAAAATTTAACATACCAGTTGACTGGATCGGGACACTAGTCGACTGGGTAGATCATACTAGTCGACTGGGTAGATAACTGAAATTTCAAAAAAATTGGCTCCAAACAAGGTCTAGGTTTACTAGTCGACTAGTATAGACTTACCAGTCGACTGGGCCTTAAAAGAAAAACTTTTGGTTTTGAGTCTTAGCATGAAATTTGTTTATCTATGCCATCTTAAGTGAGGGAAATATTAAATAAGGTTTAATACTCATTCACTTGATGTCAAATATGCAAATAATGAATGATGATGCAATCAAGCATATAGTTTATCATAATCTAACAATCCCATTAATAGTCTAATTTTTCAAAAACTAGCTTCACTTAGAGGTTTTGTAAGAATGTCAGCTATTTGATCTTCTGAAGGTATGAATTTTAGTCTTATATCACCTTTTTTAGCATGGTCTCTTAAAAAATGATGTCTAATTTATATGTGTTTGGTTTTAGAGTGCTGAATAGGGTTTTTGGTTAAGTTGATAACATTTGTATTATTGCAATGCATTGGATACTTTTAAAATTCATGCCATAGTCTTCTAGTTGTTGTTTCATCCACAATACTTGGGCACAACAACCTCCAGCTGCTATGTATTCCGCCTCGGTAGTTGACAGTGCAATAGAGTTTTGTTTCTTGGAAAACCAAGAGGTTAACATTGCACCTAAGAATTGGCATGTTCCACTTATGCTTTTTCTATCTAACCTACACCCCGCAAAGTTAGCATCTGAATATCCTCCAAGCTCAAAAGATGAATCTCTAGAGTACCATAATCCTAGGGGTTGAGTTCTTTGTAGATATCTAAGAATTCTTTTCACTTCAATTACATGTTATTCCTTAAGATTAGCCTAAAATCTAGCACACATGTATACACTGAACATTATATCAGGTCTACTTGTAGTTAAATAAAGTAAAGCTCTTATCATGCTTCTATAATATTTAGTGTTTACACACTTACCTCCTTCATCAAGGTTAAGTTTTGTAGATGTGCTCATAGAAGTACCAAGTGACTTTGAGCTTTCCATACCGAACCTCTTTATTAGGTCCTTAGTGTATTTTGATTGATCGATGAAGATGCCTCCTTTTAATTTTTTGATTTGAAGTCCAAGGACATAGGTAAGTTCTCCCATCATGCTCATTTCAAATTCAACTTGCATGCACTTGGCAAACTCTTGACACATAGATTCATTAGTAGCACCAAATATAATATCATCAACATATATTTGGATTAGTAGAGTGTCATTTATGTGAGTTTTTGTGAAGAGGGTTGTGTCTACTTTTCCTCTCATAAAATTATTATCAATAAAAAATTTACTTAGTCTTTTATACCATGCTCTTGGAGCTTGCTTCAACCCATATAGAGCTTTAGAAAGGTTGTAGACATGATTTGGAAGACTAGGATTCTCAAATCCAAGAGGTTGCTCAATGTATACCTCTTCTTCTATAAAGTCATTTAAGAAGGCACTCTTTACATCCATTTGAAATAATTTAAACTTATTAAAGCATGCAAAGGCCAATAACATTCGAATAGCTTCTGTTGTGCGATTATTTGCCTAAATAAATAAGTAAATAATCGTACTTGTTTTACTTGCAAGTGTGTGCAAGTGCGAGATCATTTCCACAGGGATTGGTTAATTTCGATTTAGAATTACTTTCACAAAGTAAAAATAGATAGAAATAAACGTTGAGTCTAGATTAATAATAATGATAAAGGTGTAGGGATTTGGTATCCACCATTAATTATGCTACCCCAACAAAACAATATGCCAATGCTCTACTCATGCTATGAATACCTGCTGGTTATCAACCTAAGGGCTTGGTCCACTCCTTAGGCTATTGATTTCCCTAAGCAACGAGTTTAGGCATGGTGTATACTCTAACTCTTTTCTCTCTTAAGGGATTCAGCATGGTGTATACTGAGTTATTCCTTAAGAGAGCATAGGATCTGTGGAAATCGACAACCACACGAGACCTAGGGCTTGGTCCACTCCTGGTTTCCCATGTTGATTAACCCAAGAATCCAGATAAGACATCTTTTTTTACTATTGTTGAACCCAGGACTCGGTCATCGAAATTGATTCAACTATCTAATCCATACCACATGCATACGTTGATTAGACACACACATGAGGAATTTAAATAAAAATAGGCATTTATCAAATCAAGAATCATAACATAAATATTGCAAAGGCGCCAATATTGAATTATTGGTTAAACATAATTAGGGCTTTAACGAAGCCCTTTCTAGAAAATTAGTTACATATAGTTGTGATGTTAAACAACATCATAAAATAAAATACAAAGGAAAGATAGAGAAGAGTCGTCAATTCATTTCCACAATCTCTCCTCCGGCCTCCCTGAACAAAAACTAAACTAAAAAAGGGAATATTGTTTCTGTGTTTTAAAAGTCTATTTATAGGGTTCTAAGGGTGCCTCGAAACCCTAATTTCCAAAATAAGATCCGGAGGCTTCTTTCCAAAACTAGCTCGACTGCCTCTCTATGCGTGTGCGCTCGATCGCATACTTCTGCGCTCGAGCGCATGGGTGCGCTCGAGCCTTCTATGTGTGCACATAATTGCTTTTGCGCTCGATCGCAGTCATGTTGCACTTGATCACACTAGCTCTTTCCAGATCTTCAGTTTTCTTCCTTTAAAGCTTCAAAATGCTTTCTTTTCTTCACAAGCCTATGAAAAACACAGAAGACACAAAAATGAAGTAAAACATAATAAAATATGTAAACAAAGATCTAAACAAATGTAAATTAAGGAGCTTAAATATTTAAGCTCCTATCACACCCCCAAACTTACATATTGCTAGTCCCTTAGCAATACGAAACTAAAAACTAAAAAAAAAAAAATAAAGACGCAAAAATAAATCTATTATTCATGGTATCCAAAAATTTAAGTGTCACGCAAGCCATGATATTTATTCATGAGCAAGCTTAAAGTACAAACCCATCTTCGCAATGAACAGGAGTTTTAAATTTTAATTACTTACAAGAGGCAGGCTAAGGCATTAAAAGTCCGAATCAGTGTATGGTGAACTAGCACATAAAAGATGAATCTTCTAAATGATTCCAATGTGTAGTGTTTCGGTGTCTTAACATCCATCGAATTCCCTATCAGAATGAACAATCATGGCATAGTTTTATTTCTTTTCTTTTTCTTTTATCATGAGCTTTTTGCCATGTTGAGTTCCATTAAGTTTTTTAATTGACCTATGTAGCGAGTGTTTAGCCAATGACTCCCAAACCAGATGGTTTTAGGGCATTAGGTGTAAAGACACCCCTAAGGACTTACTATCTCGAGTCAAAAAGGCTACGAAACTAACTGATCTTAATGCTTCCAAGCAGAATCCCCACTTTTTGACGTGAACAATCACTGCTTACTAAGGTAAGAGGTTCAGTTACTCAATGTAAACTTTATTTAATGATCATTATATGCATCATTCCCACCTTTTGACGTGAACACTCACTGCTTACTGAGGCAAGAGGTCCAGTTACTCAGTGGAAAATATATTTAATGATCATTAGGAGCATTTTATTATCTCTTTTTTTTGCATAATAACATTCTTCTCTATCTTTCTATGCCAAAGTATTATTCGAACAAGTTATCCGATTACAGTTAGGTCATGGAAACATATACATAGAAATTATATGTCATATCTCACATCATTATGTGCTAATGTGCTCGTGTCAGTTTTTTTATTGAACTTGTGAATTCTTAAATGCCAAAAGTAGGTAACTACACCTTAAAAGTTTATTATTAGCTAATGTGTTTAGGATTTTAAGCTCACTGATGAAATCATATCATAGTATTCGTTTAGATCAACAAATATTTTCAACATAATATGAATATGCATTTATCTTTTCAAAAAAAACTGGGACAAGTGTGTGAATATGTCTCCCATACCCCCAAACTTAAATTACGCATTGTCCTCAATGTGTGAATAACATAGAAAGACCTGACCTGGGAGATGGAGAACTAGCTGGACCGACATGGCTCATAGTATACCCCCAAACTTGAAAGGATGCATACATTGTCCCTAAAAAAGAAAAACTAACGTAATACGGGAAAACAAGAAGTACTAAAAATAAATAAATAAAAATAAATATGTAAAATAATAAAAATAAAAGTATAAGTTGTGGGATGCCTCCCATGAGCACTAAGTTTAATGTTTTCAGTTGGACCAAGCCCTATTTTTCCCCAAAACTAAGATTGGTAGCAATTAGCACAGTTAGTGCCTTATTCTCTCCCATATAAGCATAAGTCAAATGCTTTAGCAATTGTTTCAACTCCAAATTTGGTGCCTGGACAATAGAAGGAAAAAAAAATAGTATTAGTAGGCATATGAGGTTCAAATGGATCGGTATACTTACTTAGATGCTTTGGAGAAGCCTCTAGAAGGTGCACATTTCAACGATGTCATCAGTAACATCCCCATATTTTGGCTCAACATCTGATCCTTTGAAACAATGGGTGAGGGCGATCTCGAATGGATTAATGTGATGGACATGAAAAACTTGCTCAACAACAATTTGTTGTCGTTTACTTAGCTCTTTAACCAATTTCCCTACTTATACTTCCAATCTTTGAATGGCTTGTTCATGCCTTGTAGTGGTTTGTCTTATCTTAGTCCGAAATTGCCTTTCCTCTGCCATAAACTGATCTTATGAGGTCATTAATTATTGGTGCTGAGTTGCCAACTGCATCACAAGACTCTCTAGGTCATTTTTCTTTGATTCGGGAACTGAGTGGGCTGCTTGTTGGGAGTTCCTTTGTTGCCCTTGAAAGTTCAAGGCATTTTGATCATTGGTCCATGAGAAGTTGGGGTAAGTTTACCATCTAGGATTATAGGTATTTGCATATATATTGTAGTTGTTCGGTCCCACATGATTTGCTTACTCTTAATTTGCAGATGAATACAAAGGGAAGTGTCAATAGTGTGATTAAAACGAGAACATATAGCACATACCTGGAGTTGCTTGACTCATGGACTAGGTGAGATGTTTTGAGCAGTCATGGCTTTTATAAGCATATCTAGCTTCCTCTCAATAGTAGCTAGATAAGTATAACTAGCTTCCGCCATTAGTACTTCTCCTTCGAATGAATTAGTTGAAAAGCTTCAGTGTACCAGTTTCAGTACTGCTTCTCGGGTACTCTCTGGAGCTTTTGCGCTAGAGCACACCAAGAACAGCGCTCGATCGCACCAAGGAGTGCACTCGATTGCAATAAGAACAGAAACTCCTCCTCTGCACACTTGAACAAAAACAGAAAACGAAAAGAAGGAATAAATCTGTTTTTTGGTAAAAATAAAAATAAAACGGAACAGAATAAAATAAAATAAACTAACGAAAATAATTCCAAAAAAAAAATTAGCACAATCCCCGGTAACGGCACCAAAAACTTGTTGTGCGATTATCTACCTAAATAAATAAGTAAATAATCGTACTTATTTTACTTGCAAGTGCACAAGGTCAATAATAGCATAGTGTGCAAGTGCGAGATCATTTCCACAAGGATTGGTGAATTTCGATTTAGAATTAATTCTATAAAGTAAAAATAGATAGAAATAAACGTTGAGTCTAGATTAATAATAATGATAAAGGCGTAGGGACTTGGTATCCACCACTAATTATGCTACCCCAACAAAAAAATATGCCAATGCTCTACTCATGCTATGAATACCTACTGGTTGTCAACCTAAGGGCTTGGTCCACTCCTTAGGCTATTGATTTCCCTAAGCAACGAGTTTAGGCATGGTGGATACTCTAACTCCTTTCTCTCTTAAGGGATTCAGCATGGTGTATACTGAGTTGTTCCTTAAGAGAGCATAAGATCTATGGAAATCGACAACCACACGAGACCTAGGGCTTGGTCCACTCCCGGTTTCCCATGTTGATTAACCCAAGAATCCGGATAAGATATCTTTTGTTACTATTGTTGAACCCAGGACTCTGTCATCCAAATTGATTCAACTAACTAATCCATACCACATGCATACGTTGATCAGACACACATATATAAGGATTTTAAATAAAAACAGGCATTAATCAAATCAAGAATCACAGCATAAATATTACAAAGGCGCCAATACTGAATTATTGGTTAAACATAATTAGGGCTTCAACCAAGCCCTTACTAGAAAATTGGTTATACATAGTTATGATGCTAACCAACATCATAAGATAAAATACAAAGGAAAGAAGAAACTCGAAAATACTATGGAGAAGAGTCGTCAATTTGTCTCCACAATTTCTCCTCTGGGCTCGTCCAGCCTCCGGCCTCCTTGAACAAAAACTAAACTAAAAAAGAGAATGCTGTTTCGGTGTTTTAAAAGTCTATTTATAGGGTTTTAAGGGTGCCTCGAAACCCTAATTTCCAAAATAAAATCCGGAGGCTTCTTTCCAAAACTGGTTCTGCCGCCTCTCTGTGCGTGTGCGCACGATTGCTTTTGCGCTCGATCACACTAGCTCTTTCAAGATCTTTAGTTTTCTTCCTTTAAAGCTTCAAAATGCTTTCTTTTCTTCACAAGCCAATGAAAAACACAGAAAACACAAAAATGAAGTAAAACATAATAAAATATGTAAACAAAGAGCTTAACAAATGTAAATTAAGGGGCTTGAATATGAATATTTAAGCTCCTATCAGCTTCTAATCTTGCTATGGGAGCATAGGTCTCATCAAAGTCTATTCCTTCTTCTTGATTATATCCCTTAGCAACTAGTCTAGCCTTGTTTCTAGTCACTATTCTATTTTCATCTATCTTATTTCTAAATACACATTTAGTTCCTATTATTGTATGATTCTTTGGTCCAGGAACTAGATTCCATACATTTTTTCTTTCAAATTGATTTATTTCTTCTTGCATGGAAATTATCCAATCATTATCCTTTTCAGCTTCTATAAATGTCTTAGGTTCTATTTGAGACAAATAGGCTACATACTTGCAAATGTCTCTAATTGAGGAACGAGTTCATACCCCTTGTGAAGGATCACCAATCACTTGATCGATTAGGTGATAACTTACATACCTCCAATCTTGGGAAGACTATCCTCTTATTAACTTGTAGATGGTTGATCCAGTTTGAGAGTTTCAATCTCTTGATTTGTTTGAGGTGAGCTCTCCTTTGGGTCAACAATGGGAGTAGGTATCTCCGTTCTTGAAATGAAATCTATATCATCATTGACAGAAACTTCTCTACTACTAATTAGGTTAGACTCGTCAAGGGTTACATGTATGAATTCTTCTACTACTAGAGTTCTCTTATTGAAGACTTTATAAGCCTTACTAGAGGTTGAGTATCCTAAGAATATCCCTTCATCGATCTTAGAGTCAAATTTACCCAAGTTAGTTTTATTGTTATTTAGGATGAAGCATTTACAACCAAAAGGTACGAAAATAGGAGATATTAGGCTTTCTACCTTTCCATAATTCATACAGAGTTTTGTCAAGCATAGGCCTAGTTAAAATTCTATTCAAGATATAGCAAGAAGTATTTACCACTTCCGCCCAAAAGTATTTTGGTAAGCTATCTTCACAAAGCATTGTTCTTGCAAATTCTTCTAGAACTCTATTTTTCCTGTCAACAACTCCATTTTGTTGAGGAGTTCTAGGAGCTGAAAAGTTGTGATCAATTCCATTTTCATCACAAAATTTTGAAAAACTTTGGTTTTCAAATTCTTTTCCATGATCACTTCTAATTCTTGAAATACAATTTTTTTTTTCATTTTGAACCTTTTTACAAAAGTTTTCAAATCCTTTGAAGGCTTCATCCTTATAAGCAATAAAGATAACAAAGGTATATCTTAAATAGTCATCAACAATAACAAGAGCACATTGATGGCCACCTAGACTAATGGTACTTATTGGACCAAATAAGTCCATATGCAAAAGTTCCAATGGTCTAATAGTTGAGACTATATTTTTTGATTTAAAGGAAATTCTAGTTTGTTTTCCCATTTGACAAGCATCACATACTTTATCTTTTTTAAATTTGATTTTGGGTAGTCCAATGACTAAATCTTTTCTTGACATGATTTTAAGCAAATTTATATTCACATGTTCAAGCCTTCTATGCCATAGCCATGGGTTTTCACTAAATGCAGGAAAACATTTTTCATTATCGGAATGCAAAGATTTTAAATCAACTATATAGACACTTTCATGTCTATGGCCAACAAACTTGATCTTGTTACTCTTGATATCTATAACTAAACAATGAGAGGTTTCAAATATAACTTTGTTGCCTTTGCCACATAGTTGACTAATACTTAGCAAATTTAGCTTAAGGCCTTGTACTAATAATACATTATTTATGGTTGAGAAATTATTACCAACTTTTCCGTGCCCAATGATCTTTATTTTTGTGTTGTCTCCAATGGTGATGTGTCTGCCATCTCTTAGAGTTAGCTCCTTGAATACATTTTTATCACCGGTCATGTACTTTGAGCATCCACTATCAAGGTACCAACAGTTACCTTTTTCCTTGGTATGGAGACATATCTACATCACACAAAGGATACACAATTGCATTTTTAGGTACCCAAAATTTATTGGGTCCTTTGGGGTTAGTCATTGAAAATACAGTTCCTTTTGGGACCCATACTTTTTTAATAATATATGGTGTTCTATAGACATGTTGATGATGCACAATCCTAAGACAATCTTTATTGAAATTTCTAGGATGACTTAGTTGTATATGTCTATAATTCTTAGGATAGGAGTTCCTAGGATACATGTTTCTTATTTGAGGAATATTCATGTTATTTCTAGGAAATGTATGATGATGATTTCTTAGGTACATGCTTGCATTATTATGAGTATGCATATTATTTCTAGGATAACCATGATAGTAATTCCTAGGATATTCTTGTGTAGTGTGCAAGTGTTGAGTATACATATCATTTCTAGAATGCACATGATGGTTACTCTTAGGATGTGTATAAGCATTTCTTAAATGAGCATACATATAAGCATGAGTATTTCTAGGATGTTTCATTCTTGTATATACATTAGAATTAGTATTTATAGACCTACTAGCATTCATAGAAGGAATACTTTTGACCTTGCTAGTGGTTTTTGAAGTAGAGGCTTCATTTTCACATGATGCTTTCATGAATAAGCTCTCTTTTGATTTTGCTTGCCTAATGGAGAATATCCTAACCTAGATTTTCCTCCACATAATATTTGGCAAGATAGCACTTCATCAAGCTTTTCTTTTCTAAGCATGAGTCTAGATATTGTGCCATTCAATTCTAATATCTTCTTCTTTAAGTTTTCATTTTCATCTTTAAGAAAATATTGAGAAGAATCATAAAGTAATGAAAATAGTTTATCTTTTTCTTCTTTTAGACTTATCATCTCTTTAGAAAGAGATGACACCTTTTTCTTAAAAGTAGAGTTCCTAGAATTGAATTTCTTCAATTCTTCATGTATTTCATTTATGACTTCTATCAATTCTTCACTACTACTAACAATGTTATGTTTTTAAGAGGGAGAAGTTGATACCTCATTTTCATCATCCACTACCATAAGACATAGGTTGGCAATTTCCTCGTATCCAATTTATTTATCTGAGGAGTCTTCTTCTTCATCAATACTCCAAATGGTTGCAATCATAACTTTTTTTAAAAAAAAAACTTTTATATGGTTTGCTTGTAGCTGTACAATCGGCCTTGATATGACCAGGCTTTTTGCATCCATAACATACAAGTGGTTCCTTTTTTGAGGTGGGATCCTTTGTGTATGGTTTCTTGCTTTTTTTAAAGAATCTATGAAATTGTTTGGTGATTAAAGCCATCTCACCATCTTCTTCACTGCTCTCCACCTCTTCTTCTAGTTCTTCTTCTTTGTTGCTCGTAGAGGCTTTGAAAGCAATCACCTTTTTCTTATTCTCATTATTATTGACAATGGGATTCATTTCTTCCATCTCATATGTCAACAATGACTCGAGAAGTGTTTCGACATTAAGTTTGTCGAGATCTTTGGCCTCCTGAATGGACATCTTCTTTGGTTTCCAAGTAAGTGGCAGAGATCTTAAGATTTTTCTCATTAGTTCAAACTCCTCAATGTTCCTACCAAGAAGACTCAAACCATTTAAAATAGTTGTGAAACGTGAGTGCATTTGAGAGATTATTTCGTTAGCAGACATTTTAAAAGATTCATATTCGGATACTAGCATATAGATTTTTTATTTTTTAACCTCACTAGTTCCTTCATATGTAACTTGCAATTTATCCCAAGTATCCTTAGCCGAAACGCATGCAGAGATTTTATTATATTATGATATATCTAAAGCATAATGTAAAATGCTTGTGGCTCTACTATTAAGAGACATTATTCTACCATCCTCATCATTGAACTCAGTTTTGAGTTTAAGCATTGTATGATTGATTTCTCCAATAGTTATTTCCTTTGTAGGAATTCTAGGTCCTCAATGACTATCTATAGATTATAATCTTGTATTCGACAAATATTTTTATCCTGTTTTTCGAATAGTTATAGTTGGAGCCATTGAACAAAATATCCCTCAGAATAGCTATTTGATGCCATCGGATCAACTCAAGGATATTAAGCCTAAAATTGAGATCAAGGCTCTGATACCAATCGTAGACTGAGGTTTCAACCCAAGAGGGGGGTGAATTGGGTTTATAAAAACTTTCATTAATTAATCATAAGTTTATAAAAACAGGTAAGTCCACAAGCATGTAAACAAGTAATGTGCTGTAAACAAAAGAGTTTAAGGAATAAAATATGAAAACTCAGTTTATTGTGGTTCAGTAATATCGGATTCATTCCAGCCCTACATCCACTCTCTTCAAGGAACCTCCTTGAAGTAATCCACTAAAACTCTTAGTCGTGCAACTTCATGGGTGTTGCACAAACCTTACAAACAGTCCTTTCCTCTTGGAAGCTTAACCTTTCCTCTCGGAAGCTAATCTCTTCCTTTCGGAAGCTAATCCTTTTACAAAAAATACGAGTTGTTGTAAAGTAAATTGTAGAGAGACAGCAATGAATACTTATACAACTGAATAAAATTTCTCTTTCAAAGTAAAGCTTGAAGAATGGCTCAACAATAAATATTTCAAAGCTTTTGAGTATTAATGAGCTAGAACTGAATTGAATGTGTAATATCTTTTTCTTTAATGCTTATATGAATGGGTTTGTATAGCCTTGAGTCAATATAGCTTTTTGACACTGACTTGGTACGTTTTGGTACATTAAATGCTCAGGTCTGGCTCCATAACGATCATATTTTTCGAATTACCAGTCGACTATGTCTTAGTACCAGTCGACTGGGTCAAGTGAAAAGTCTCACTTTTAAGGCTGTGAAGAGTACCAGTCGATTGGGTTAAGTGTGCCAGTCGACTGGGGATATTCTGTCCAATACACCAGTCGATTGGTATTGATCACCCAGTCGACTGGGAACAGACTGTCCAAAGGGCCAGTCTACTAGTATTGATCACTGATGAGAGCCATAAAATGCATCTTAATAGTATTTATTTGTTAGCATTTTAGGGTTGATATAGGGCTGAATTACACATTTATGCATTAAGAATTATAAAGTGTCATTCTTGGTATATTGATTCATTTCAAAGCATTTTCAAGTATTTTGGGTTTAAAAGAGATGGAAAAGCTAATTTTTCTTAAAGCACGAAGATTCTATGCATATCGGAGTGAAAGAGTGGTTTCAGAAGGACAAAATAAAGAGAAACCCATTTTTAGGGTTCCATGCCACGCCGAGCCAATGTTTGAGCCGCGACCTCCAGAACCATTAGCTTCTGAATTAGAAGCCGGGATTAGGCATTTGCGCCGCGGCGAGACAAGGTGTGCGTCGTGGGCACTAGCACCACTGACAAGCATGAACCAAGGGCGGCGCCGAGGTGAGGCAAGGTCTGTGTCGCGGCGTAAGAGGATTTTTACAGCCGTGTCGCGACTTCTCTCTTTTGAGCCACGGCGCGAGCACAATTCCCCTATTTCTGTTTCACGACCTTATTAGAGCTTTAATGACATTTCTTGACACGAAAATACCCTTGAACCTTTTGGGGTATTAATAGAACAATAAGGATTTGCTAAAAAAGAGGCTGGAATTAGGAGAGCTACCATATTATTCTCCATTTTAGGTGATCAAGCATGAGCCTAATGTTCAACTAATCTCCAAGCAAGGCAATAGGATGAATTCCTAGGTGTAGTTGTTCTTATTTCTATCTTTAATTTAGTTGTATGGATTGTTGTTAAACATTGTTATGATTTACTCTTTGATTAAGTAAGAAGGAAAGGATTTACTCTTAATCCAGTGATTGCATCTTTCTCCTCCATATAAGTCTAGTCAAGCTCTTCTTATGCCAAGTTGTTAGATGTGATTGATTTCGGTAGATTTATCTTATAGGTTTGTTTATTACTGCAGAATTATTATTGAAATATAGTCGTTTCTTGATAATTTATATGATAAGTCATGTGTGCTTGAATCGGAATTAAAGAGTACTTCGTAGCAATTACATTAGGATGTTTATATGCTTGGATTGAATATTTACCAATTGCTTGTTTGGGATGTGAAACTAGCAATTGAGATAAAACAACTGAGTTAAGATAGGGATAAGGCAACGAACTTAGGAAAGATTCCTAGAACCTTGTTATTTCTTCATTGAATCCTTCGTCATATTTTCACAACTCTCTCATACAATTTCATTCGTAAAACAAAGATTCACTTATTTGAATTTCATCATTTAGTGTTAAGGTTTACACTTTCTCTTGTAGTTCTATTTCCTCGTGGGATCGACACCTCAGCTATACACAATAATTGCGTGTTAGTTTGAGCGTAATCAAATTTTGGTGCCGTTACCGGGGAAACGTGCTTAAGTACAAGGAAGATTATCAACTTTGAGACAAGACGGTAATATTGTTCTTTGCTATTTGTTTTGATTTTCTAATTTTTTTGTTTTATTCATTTCCCCTCTAATTCCTTAGGTGTATGTGAAGATTGAGAGATGCGCGAGGTAGATTCATTAAAAGACCCGAAATAGAGTTACTCTCTCCTTTCACGTCCCTTATTGAAACCTTACCTAGATCAAACCATAGTGCACACCCAAACGAGAATTTAGAGAATTTTGTTAACATGGCTGAAAATCACAATGAGAATGTTGCTAGGACACTTAAGGACTACTTGCACCCTAGTTGAATGGGCACACCATCTTGAATCATGTTCGCCCCTAATGATCAACAACCTGAGTTTAAGCTGGGCATGATCCAATTGCTACTAACCTTTCATGGATTTGAGAATGAAAGCTCCTATGTACACATTAGGGAATTTGAGGAAGTAGTAGAAACCTTTCAAAGTAGGGTTGATATGATAGACACCGTCAAACTTAGGGTTTTCCCCTTTTCACTTAAGGAAAAGGCCAAGGTTTGGCTATACTCGTTAAGGCCTAGGTCTATAGGTAGTTGGGATGAGATGACCCAAGCCTTCTTCCAAAAGCATTTCCAAACCCATAAGACCAATAACCGTAAGAGACAAATCTCAAACTTTGCACAAAAGAAGAGTGAAACCTTATATCAAGTTTGGGAACGTTTCAAAGACCTTTTGAATTCTTGTCCACACCAGGGGTATGAGAGTTGGCGGGTAGTTAGCTATTTCTATGATGGACTTCTAAGTAGGGAAAGGCAATTCATAAAAATGATGTGTGATGGAGACTTTCTTCAGAAAGATCCCGACCAAGCCATAGATTTTCTAGATGACTTATCAGAAAAAGCCCACATTTGAACAGGACCGAATGCCATGGAAAGTACTAAAAGAAATCAAACCACTGGAATTTATCAACTTAAGGACGAGGATTAGCCTTAAAGCCCGTTTAGAGGTCCTAACAAAAGAAATTGAAGTTTTAAAAAACAAGGGTGCTAGAGCCCCCGAATTGGTTGCTAGGGTATAATCCCACGAACTTTGTTTTATGTGTAATGGGTTAGATCATGCACCTAAGGATTGTCTAGCCTATTTTGAGATGAAAGGAGAGAGTAATACTTTGGGTATACTCTTTAGGAAACCATAGTTACCCTACTCTAACACCTACAATCCCAGTTGGAAGAATCACTCTAATTTTAGTTGTAGATCCGATATACAACCTCCTGCCCACTCTAGTACCCAATGGAAACCGAAAGAAATTTCATCTAATGCACCACAAAAAACCTTACCTTCGGAAGATGTTTTAAAGACATTTTTTCAGGTACATGCCAAGGGTGTGGAAGAGCAAGGCAAGATAAATCAACAGTTGCTAGAGGAGCAACAAGGGATCAAAGAGGAACGAAAGGTGATAAAGAGCCAACTCACCAAGTTGACTAGTTTTTTGACGATTCAAGAGCAAGGTCATTTTCCTTTGCAGCAACAACCTAATCCAAGGGGACAATATACAACGCAAACCTCCAATCCTGACAATCAAAATGTTAAAGAGGTTAATGCCATGATTACTTGTAGCAGTAAGAAAATTGATGGACCCACTCTACCAACAAACTTGATTCCTAACACCATGAGCAACACGAATGAAGCCCCTGAGGAACAAGATGCCCATAATGATTCTTTACCAGTGCCTTTCACTCATGTACTCCTTAAGCTTAAGGAGAGAATTCAGCATTAAAATGTGAGATTCTTGAACAACTTTAGCAAGTTAAAATTAACCTTCCTCTTCTTTATGTCATAAAACAGGTTCCCAACTATGCTAAAGTCATTGAGGATCTATGCACACTCAAGAGGAGGCACAATGTGAAGAAGATGACATTCTTAACGGAGCAAGCAAGTGCAGTAATTGATAGTAAGACACCACCAAAGTATAAAGATTAGTGCTGTCCAACGGTGGCTTGCCAAATTGGAAACAAAGCTTGTGGCTAAGCATTGCTAGATTTGGGGGCTAGTGTGAATCTCATGCCATACTCCATTTACTTGCAAATCGGTCTAGGTGGGATCAAACTGACTTCCATGGTACTTCAACTAGTGGATCGATCGGTAAGAAAACCAAGAGGTATTGTGGAAGATGTTTTATTGCAAATTGACAAATTCTATTATCCCGTTGACTTTTTGGTGTTAGATACCATTTCTATTGTGAATATGGAGTAAAAAATTCCTTTGATACTTGGAAGACCATTCCTTGCCACCACCAATGATATTATCATTTGGAAATATGACTCTACAGGTGAATGTTTTTCAAGTCTCAAGGCAGCCACATGAAGAGGATGAGTGTTTCGACACTTACATGATCGATGAGCTTAATTTGGAGGATGAGTACATTAAAGATAATTCTAACTCTTTGGAATTCCTTCTTAATAATTTTGATTTTGATGATTCTTCCATTTATCCCCATGCCGTTAATGTTGTTGATGTTTTTGATAAGTCGCAGGGATTTGTTAAGAAATCATGGCAACCATGCTTTGAGGAGTTGCCTAAAGAAAGGGAGGCACCTAATTAGCTATGTTGGGATGATTATCTACCTAAATAAATATGCAAATAACCGTAGTAGTTTTATTTGCAAGTGCACAAGGTCAATGGTAGCATAGTGTGCAAGTGCGAGATCATTTCCATAGGGATTGGTGAATTTCAATTTAGAATTAGTTTCTTTCAAAGTAAAAAGAGAAATAGCTGCAAAGTGTGAGATAATAATAATGAGAACATAGAACTACGATATCCACCACTAATTATACTTTTCCACTAAGTAAGGTGCCAATGCTCTAGCCTTATCATGAATATTTAATGGTTGCCAACCTAAGGGCTTGGCCCACACCTTAGGCTATTGATCTCCCTATACAACGAGTTAGGCATGGTGTATACTCTAACTCTTTTCTCTCTTAAGAGATTCAACATAGGTGTATACTGAGTTGATCCTTGAGAGAGCATGAGGGCTGTGGAGATCGGCAACCACACGGGACCTAGGGCTTGGTCCGCTCCCTGTTTCCCATGTTGATTAACCCGAGAATCCAGTGTGGATATCTCTTGTTACTAATGTCAAACCCAGGACTTGGTCATCCAAATTGATTCGACTAACTTATCCATACCATATGCATATGTTGATCAGACACACATATGAGGAATTTAAATACAAACAGACATTAATCAAGTTAAACATTCTAGTAAGGCTATAGCAAAGGTAATAAATGAATAAGCATGTGGAAAAACATAACTAGGGCTTCAATTGAGCCCTATAAAAGTTTAGTTACACATGCTAGTTAAACTAAATATTCTAGACATAATGAAATAAAATAGAAAAATAAAACCGAAGAAGACTCGGGTGTCGAGTCGTCAATTCCTCTCCTAAGCTTACAACTTCAAGTCTAAAACAAAAGGCATAGTTTATGTGTTTTACAGGGCTATTTATAGGGTCCTTAGGGTGTCCCAAAACCCTAATTTCCTATTTAAAATCCAGAGACTTCTTTCGATATCTGGCTCTGTCTCCTCTGGAGTGTTTACACTCGATCGTATACGAGATGCGCTCGATCGCATGTGTGCGCTAGAGCGTTCTTTAAGTGTGCTCGTGTGCCTGTGTGCTCGATCTCAAAGGAGGTGTGCTCGAGCACACCTTGCTGGATGGTAGAACTTGACTTTTATTCCTTAAAGCTCCAAAATATCACCTTTTTGTCCAAGTCCTGTGAAAAACACATAAAACATGAAAATGAAGTAGAATCTACTAAATAGATAAATAAAGAGCCTAACAAGCGTAAATTAACGAGCTTAAATATGACTATTTAAGCACTTATCACACCCCCAAATTTACATATTGCTAGTCCCTTAGCAATACAAAACAAAAGACTATGTTGAAACAAAATGAAAGATAAATTCATTTTCATGAGATTCAAAAATTTGGGTTGTGTGTAAAATCATGATAACCGTTCATGAGTAAGCTTATAATAAAAACACGCTTTTGTACTGAAAAAGGATTTTTAAAAGCTCACGTTTGTGATGAATTAGCACATATTGGATGGGGCTTCCACATGATTTTAGTGTATAGTGTTTCGGTGCTCAAATCTTTATCAAATTCCTTATCAAAGAAAACAAAAATGGCATAATGCTTGCTTCTTTTTCTTTTTCTTTTTCTTTTGTCATGCGATCTTTGCTATGTTGAGTTCCATCGAGCTTTCAAATTGACCCTTGTAACGAGTGTTTAGCCAATGACTCCCAAACCAGATGGTTTTAGGGCATTAGGTGTAAAGATACCCCTAAGGACTTGCTAACTCGAGTAAAAAAGGCTACGGAACTAACAGGTTTTAACGCTTCTAAATAAAATTCCCACCTTTTGACGTGAACACTCAATGCTTACTGAGGCAAGAGGCCCAGTTACTCGGTGGAATTTTTTTTTATTATAATCATTAAAGGCTTACTTCCCACCTTTTAACGTGAACACTCACTGCTTATTGAGGTAAGAGGCATAGTTACTCCGTGGAAAGTTTTTAATGATCATTAAAAGCTTTTTATTTTATTTTTGCACGATGAACATTTTTCTTTATTTTTCTTATGCCAAAGTGTTCTTTTTAACAAGTTATTCGATTACAGTTAGGTTATGGAAACATATACAAAAGAATTATATGTCATACCCCACACCAATGCATGTTAAATGTGCTCGTGCAAATCTTGATCAAACCCGTGAATTCTTAGGTGCCTTGAGGTAGGTAACTAAACTTTGTAAAATTCCTATTACAAGACTATATGTTCTAGATTTTAAGCTTATTAATAAAGTGTTATCATATTTTAAATCAACCAAAAATTTTTATTACCAAATGAATATGCATTTATATTTTCTAAAAAACACTAGAACCTAGTGTGTGCGTAATAGTATCTCCCACTACCCCTAAACTTAAAATACACATTGTCCCCAATGTGTGTGTGGCATGGAAAGATCTGACCTGGGAGATGTTGAACTAGGTTGCTTGCTTTGCTCGTAACACTCCCCCAAACTTGAACTGGATGCACGCACTAAGTATCTGACAAAGAAAAAGAAACGTTGTTTCGGAATACAAGAAATAAGGATAATGTAAATATAAACATAAACAAAAGAAAAGTACTAAAATGAAAAGGATATATCTGGGGTGCCTCCCATGAGCGCTAAGTTTTACGTCTTCAGCCAGACGGGGTATCCTCTCACTGCTAATCATCGGTGGGTACAATTGAAAAGGTACCGGGTGCAAGAGGTCGGCAGTCAAGGATGGCCTGTAGCATCGCCTCCTATCATGTAAACTGTGCCTCTAACCCATCAATCTGCTAATGGATTAAACGGCTTACCTCACGATCCTCCCGGCGAAAATCAGACAGCTTCCAGTGGAAGGAAGACAACTCATCTAGAAGGTGCTGATACTCCATGGATCCCATGTCTGGCTGGTCTTTCTCCCATAAAGGGCTCACTGGTGGATGCTTAGCCTTCATCAGATCATCAGCCACTGGTTCTACAGCTACAATCTGCACCCGGGGTCTTTGGGGCATGTGAGACTGGTTGAGGCTCCACTGGGCTCTCCCAAAGAAAAGATGATCACTAATTGGGCCATCTATAGAGAAGCCTCTAATCCCCTTCTTCTTGAAGATGTGACTAAGCAAGAAGGGGAAAGGAAGGCCCCAGGCATTAGCTGTGGTCGTCTGCTGGTTATGTACCCTGTCCTAGAACTTGTATATCTGACTCCATATAACCGCTGGGATGGAGTACCAATGACCCTGATGAAAGGCGTAGAGAGCCTGTAAAAACTGATCCTGCCTCTGTGTCTTGTGCCCTAGATGACACACATTACGCTGTAAGACTGAGTCAATGAACCATAAACGCGGAGGCAACCTAGACCAGCTCCCTGCAATGTTGTGGTGGTCTGCATACTGGCCCGCACACATGTCTTCTATGATATGTGGTAGAGAAAACAGGTCAGGCTGCTCCTCCATGTGGCTGTCCTCCGACTGGGATTCATCACAGTAGTGTAAAGAGCCGATTATGTCGGTGGTGGTCAGCTCTATGAATCTGTCCTAGACTAAAGAAGGCAAGATCTCTGGTCTGGTGCAGTCGTAGGTCAGGTTCTCGTAGAAGCTGACCACAAATTGAGTATATACCGTTGAATAGACCGACTTGAATAGCCGCTTGAGACCTCGGTTCTTGAACTCTTGGACCGCCCATCTTGTGGCGTCCAAACTCATGAAGTCCTCTTCCACGTTAAATGTTGTCTCAAACAGTATTTCACGCTGTTCAAAACTGGGTCGGGATGCATGATGGCGGCTACTGGGAGCTCAAGTTTTGGAAGCCATGTGTTCTGAGAAAACAATGTTGCTTCTGGTGTGATTGCGCTCATGTGCAGCTGATGATGCACTCGATCACACAGATTGAGCTGCGCTCGATCATTAATTCTAAGCACTCGATCGCACTCAGTCAGGCAATAGGTCAAATACTTTATGTGTAACAAAAACCAGAAGTTGTAGAAATTACACACCGTTGAGCTAAACCTCCTGTAAATATAAAAATACCCAATCAACACACAAGATAAACATATATGAATATGTAAACTAAAGATCAAGAACCATGTGTGATGGTGTGCATGTAAGTGGAGCAAAAATCGGTTTGTATACCGTGTTGGATTTAGGGAATTTCAGGGGAAGATACCACGTGCTTTCTCTGCCTTGAGTGCGCTCGAGTGCATTTGTGAAGTGCGCTCGATCGCACGTGTGCCCAACTGTTTAATGTGATGCGCTCTGATAGGTGCTTAAATATTCATATTTAAGCCCCCTTATTTACATTTATTAGGTCCTTAGTTACGTTAATTTAGTTTGTTTTACTTAATTTGTGTATTTCACATGTGTTTTATAGGTTTTGGAAGAAAAGAAGCAGTTTTGGCACTTAAAGGAAGAAGCCTGGGAATCTTGGAGCAGTCTCTGGTCAATTTGCGATCGATCGCACCATGCAATGCGATCGAGCGCACATTGCGATCGTGCGCACAAAAGAGGGATCGAGCGCAGCACTGCGATCGAGCGCAAGACGTGTGCGATCAAGTGCACATATACAGGCGTGAACAGTAAACTGCAGAACCCTGTTTTGGAAATAAAAAGTTTTTGTCGGTTTAGGAAGTTTAGGGTTTCCTGCACCTTCTAGGACTTCTCAAACCCTATAAATACACCTGTAAAGCACACACAACACACACCACAACTTAGAGAAAACTTCTCTTAGCTTTTACTTGGATTTGTAAGCTTTGGGAGAGAATTGACTCCTCTTCTCTCGGGTTTATTCTTCTCTTTATGTTTAGTTTATATATGATGTTTTTAGACAGCATATGTAACTAACTTTCTTATAGGGCTCGATTGAAGCCCTAGTTATGCTTTCTCATATATTTATACATTTATAAATCTTTGCCAATAGCCTTTATTATGTTGCTTAACTTAATTAATGCTTGTGCTTATTTAAGTTCCTCATATGTATGTGTATGGCCAGCGTATGCATGTGGTATAGACCTGTTAGTTAAGATCAATTTGGATAACCGAGTCCTTGGACTAACATTAGTAACAAAGGATATATTATCCGGATAACCGGGTTAATCAACATGGGAAACCTGGAGTAGATACCATGCCCTAGGTCTCATGTGGTTGTCGATTTCCATAGTACTTATGTTTTCTTAAGGAAAAACTTAAGCATATACCATACTAAATCCCTTAAAGAAGAAAAGAGTTAGAGTAGATACCATGCCTAACTCGTTGCTTAAGGAGATCAATAGTTTAAGGAGTAGATACCATGCCCTTAGGTTGGCAATCAGTAGGTATACATGATAAGGCTAGTGCACTGATACCTTGTACAATTGGGAAAGTATGACTAGTGGTGGATATCAAAGCCCTATGTCTTTATTATTATCAAATCACACACAACAGTTATTTTATTTCTTTTTACTTAAAGAAACTAATTCTAAAAACCGAACTTTTCCAATCCCTGTGGAGATGACTTACTTTCGCACACTATACTACACTGTTGACCTTGTGCACTTGCAAGTAAAACTAGTGCGATTATCTGCTTAATTATTTAGGTATATAATCGCGCAACAAGTTTTTGGCGCTGTTGCCGAGGATTGCGCTAAAAATTCCTTTTAGAATTACTTTCGTTTAATCATTATTATTATTACTTTATTTTTACCATCTTTATTTTATCAAAACCTAATCAATTCATTTTCTGTTTCAGGCAACAAACCCTAAATCACACTTTCTATGGTACCTGCGATCGATCGCAACCTCCTGTGCGATCGAGGGCATTTAGGGCAGAGATTTACCCAAGCAGCAGAGTTTACTGCTGCACTGAAGCCGGTTTTACTGATTTATGCATGGACTGCGATCCCGACATCCAACATTCTTTCCCCTTGATCCCGAGCTTGAGCGAACTATTCGACAAAAGCTAAAGAACAACTTCGAGGAGAACGAAGAAGAAATCGAGAGCGAAACACAAATGGCGGAACTGCTCGAGAACCAGCAACCACTTGCACGAGTACCGATGAAGCACTCCTTCATCCCTCGGAACATTGATCAACCATCATGCATTGCATCTCAACCTGAGGTGGCAGGAAATTATTATATATCTCCGCAAATCTTGAATGCTTTGACTCATTTTAAAGGCACTCCTAACGAAGATCCACACTTGCACCTCCGAGAATTTTTCGATCTTTGCACGTTCCAGCACATACAAGGACTAGACCAAGAAGGAATAAGGTTGATTCTATTCCCTTTTTCCTTGAAAGATAATGCTAAACTTTGGTATAATTCTTTGCTTGCAATTTCCATCCACACTTGGGAGGAGTTGGTAAGCAAGTTCCTGAAGAAGTTCTTTCCAGCCCAAAAGACAAGGCAAATGAGGAAGGAGATCCAGTCCTTCCAACAAAAGGATGGGGACCTCTTCTTCGAAGCATGGGGCACTTCAACGAGCTGCTACTGAAATGCCCACACCACATCCTGCCTCAAGATGAACTGGTACAAGCATTCTATGAAGGCTTAAATGATACGAACAAATATATTGTTGATTCAGGTTATGGAGGAGTCCTGATGGAGAAAAGCAGTGAAGAAGCAATGGAGCTCTTCGAAACCCTCAGCGAACACACTCAGTAGTTTTCCTCTCGAGGTAGACATGTGACCAAGGGTAAGAGTATGTACGAGATAAATGTAAATGGAGGATCTTCCCCTCAAATGGTAGCAATGGAAAGAAAAATAGATTTATTGGTAGAAGCCATGGCTAATCAAAATGCCTCATCCAGCTTACCAGCTACACCACTACAGGTATATGCGATATGTTCCCAATATGATCATAATACTGACACTTGTCCGTTGTACTCATCTGCAGATCCGGAACAAGCCAATTACGTGGGGCCTAACAACTATCCACCAAAGAACAACCCATATGCCAACACGTACAACCCTGGATGGCGGAATCAACCAAATTTCTCATGAAGGAACAACCATTACAATCAAGGACATCAACGAAACCCCCAGCCTCCTGCTTATGCTACTCCCGAACCAAAGAAGAATGACCTCGAAAGTCTAGTGAGACAAATGGCTACTCAGCAGCAGCAATTTATGACGTCACAAGAGTAATTCATGACTCAGTAGAAATAGACCCCTGCAGCATATGCGCAAGCAATTCAAAGACTAGAAGTACAAATGGGACAACTAGCTAAGGATCTCAATGATAGAAAGCAATGAGAGCTCCCAGCTCAAACACTACCCAACCCTAGGGGACATCAACAATTAAACACTGTGACAACCCTAAGAAATGGCAAGGTAATAGGGTCCGATGAATCTGCAACAGCATCCAAAGAGACACCATCGACATCAAGGGTAAGTGAAGTAGAGAAGTGGAATGCACCACCCTTCCCGCAAAGGTTAGTAAAACAAAAGAAAGACAATAAACTAATCGATATTTTTGAAACCTTGTGGAAAGTTGAAATTAACATTCCTCTGTTAGATGCAATCAAACAAATACTTGCATATGCTAAGTTTTTAAAAGATTATTACACTAACAAAAGGAAGTTCCAGGAGCATGAGACGGTAGCCTTAATCGAAGAGGCAAGTGCTGTACTTTTAAGAAAATTACCACCTAAGCTAAAAGATCCAGGTAGTTTTACTATTCTTTGCAGATTAGGTGACCAACTGTTCGAGCATGCACTATTGGATCTAGGAGCGAGTGTCAACCTGCTACCATACAGTGTATACGAGACACTAGGTTTGGGGGAGCTTCAACCAACCTCTGTCACTTTACAGTTGGCTGACAGAAGCATCAAAAGACTGAGAGGTATCCTTGAGGATGTGTTGGTAAAAGTAGGTAAATTCATTATACCTGCTGATTTTGTAGTATTAGATATGGAAGAATGTACGTTACCATCACCTCTCCCCATCATCCTAGGATGCCTCTTTATGATAAATGTTGACACTAATATTAGTGTAAAAAGGGGCATTGTCACAATGAGGGTAAATGATGAGGAGATAGAATTTAAAATATTCAATACATTAAAATCAACCAACAATGATAATGAATATTCTAATGTGAGCTTCATGCAAAGTGTTGTTGAGAAAGCTTCTCAGGTCCATCACACCACTACATTGAAAACCATCCCCAACCATGAAGACATAAGAGTGGATATTCGGCCTGAGGAAGACAATGTGATTAAAGACATCAATACAGCTGCACATCTCTTCAAAAACACACCACAGCCGTCAAGTAAGTATGTTCTTCAAATTGGCCCTCATACAATTACTAATACTACTTACTTGATTGACCAGGCACCAAGATTTAAGATGCAGCAGTTGTCAAGGGCACTAGAACCACCTGATGTGGGCTCTAAGTGCCCCCCCTCCAAACAACTAGCATGGTGACACGAGTGTGCTTGAGCAAGTTTAAATTTAATTACCCATTGAGCTCAAGCACCTCTATTGAGGTTAGTGGTACTGAGGCCACTAACAAATGGTAAGGTTGTATTATTTCAAAATCTATCATTTTTCAGCTACGGTAAGTTTTTACCTTTGCCCATACACACTGTTTGCGATCGAACGCACCATTCTGTGCGATCGAGCGCAAGTATGCGATCGAGCGTGTTCGTCAGTATGCTCGAGCGCACGAATGCGATCAAGCGCACCTCGTATGCGATCGAGCGCACTTGTAACAGTGAGTTAGCTATAAGTTTGAAAAAAAAATCCACTCCCACCACACTCCCTCAATGTTCACACTCACCCTTTACTCTCCCTCATTCGCTCCTTCCTACCAGCATTCCTCATACTCACCTTTACACTTTCAACTCTATTACACCCATCACACTCCATTTCCATCATCTCCATTACCCCCATCACTGTTAACCACCATTATCACTGTTGCCACCATCACGTACTCCCTTCCCCATTACATACATCCACAAGGTACTTTTTACACACACACATGAATTTTAATATTTTAATTATAAAATTCATTATACATATATGTTTTCTTGTGAGTGATTGAGTGCTTGCTTATTTGCGGGAGGTTAGGAATGAATTCAAACCTTACAAACCATAGCTTGTATTTTTGGTGCACACCAGCTGTTCGAGAAACCATTTGACCGTGTGCGATCGAGCACACAGCATTTGCGATCGAGCGCATAGACAGTGTGCGATCAAGTGCACCTCATTAAGATCGATCGCAAATCAGGTAGAAACTAAAGAAAAGCATGTCTAGATCGTATGTTTCCACTTTTGGTGCATCTAACAGTCGTGCCTCTTCATCCCGGCCCAGCATAGAGTAAAAAGAGCTTTTATTCGAGACCTTCTTCGCCATCGATGATGTATTTCGGCAAATGGACGCCACTCAATGAGTCGTCCAAGCATTCCGACATCGAGGGTTGAAGAGGCTGTTTAAACCGGTCTGTTCCACTGCTTACTCCCAGCTCGTAGTCCAGTTCTACGCGAGCCTATCATTTGACTGCAGCAGACCAGGAGTTCTCACTTCTTCAGTCTGGGGCACACCTATCTAGGTGACTAGTACCGATATAGCCGCTACTCTTCATTGCACCGACTAGTCTCCTCCTGAGGACACAGATATCGAGGAAAAACCAGAGTCATTTTCCCTGGCTGAGATCATCACAGACACGTGCGCTGGCCAGTATGCCGACAGGCATAACAATGCGGCCAGTTGGTCCAAGCTACCTCCATGACTGTGGCTTGTCGACACAATCCTGCAGCGTAATGTGTGTCCATTGGAGCACAAGACACAGCGGCGAGACCAGTTTCTCCAGTCCTTATATGCCTTCCATAGAGGCCACTGGTACTCCATCTCGGCTGTCATTTGGAGCCAGCTGCACAAGTTTTGGGATCACGTACATGGCCGTCAGACCACCACGGCCAATGCTTGGGGCTTCCCTTTCTTGTTCCTACTCTCCTCCATCCTTAAGAAGAAGGGGATTAAGGGGACCCACAGCGACGGGCCAGCGCGAGGGCATCCCTTCTTCGGGAAGGCTCAATGGACACACAGCATCTCGCATATGCCACGAGGACCCCCAGTACCTGCTCTAGTAGCTGAGCTAGTTGAGGAGGATCGCATAGCCCAGTACGTGAGGAGGACCATTCGGACATGGGACCCACCGAGTCCCAGCACTTTCTAGCTGAGCTGTCCTCCTTCCGAGGTGAGGTCTCTGCTGCTACCACACTCGTGCATCAGCGCATGGATAGTTTGGAGGCACGGTTAGCACGACAGGAGGCTATGCTGTAGGCCATTCTTGATCACCTACCTCCGACACCCGGTACCTCTTCGATTGCACCACCTGATGATCAGCAGTGAGAGAATACGATGTCTGGCTGAAGACGTTAAACTTAGCGCTCATGGGAGGCACCCCAAAGCATATCTTTTTTCTTAGTTTATTTCATTTTATTATTCGTATTTCCTAGTTTATTTTTCTATCTGTTTATTATTACTTGTTTTCCATTTTATGTTTGTTTTTCTTTCTTTTTCAAGGACAGCGTGAGTGTATCCAATTGAAGTTTGGGGGCGTGCTACGAGTCATGCTAGCCATTAGTTCTCCATCTCCCAGGTCAGCTCATTCCATGCTATTCACACATTGGGGACAATGTGCAATTTAAGTTTGGAGGTATGGGGACACATTCACACACTCACTATGTCCCACATTTTTTTGTTTTGTTGTTATTTTCATAGATAAATGCATGTTCATTCTGGCCAATAAACTTTTTTTGTGATCTAAACAAAACTTTATTATTTGACTTCATCAGCAAGCTTAACACTTTGAACACATAGGCCAAATAATCAAGTTTTGAACCTAGATCACTGCCTTTTAGACATTTAAGGATTCACAAGTTTGACTTAAACTATCACGAGCACATTAGCACATAATTATGTGGGGTATGACATGTTATTTGGATTGGTATGTTTCTTTTGCTTGACTGGGAACTAGATGACCTATTAGATTGACATTTTGGCATATGAAAATAGAAAAGATTGATTAGTGCTCAAAAAGAAAAAAAAATGCTCCTAATTATCAATAAAAACCAATCTTCTGCTGAGTAACTGGCCCTCTTGCCTCAGTAAGCATTAAGTGTCATGTCAAAAGGTGGAAAATTCTAAGTGATCATTAAAAAAAAGAACTTTTCACTGAGTAACTGGCCCTCTTGCCTCAGTAAGCATCGAGTGTCACGTCAAAAGGTGGAAAATTCTAAGTGGTAGCATTAAAATCAGTTAGTTTCGTAGCCTTGTTGACTCAAGCTAGTAAGTCTTTAGGGGTGTCTTTACACCTAATGCCCTAAAACCATCTGGTTTGGGAGTCATTGGCTAAACGCTCTTTACACGAGTCAACAAGAAAGCTTAACGGAACTAACTTGGCAAAAGTCTCACAAATAAAAGTCTATGCCATCTTTGTTGACTCCAATAGGAAGTTTGGTGAATCTTATGTCATCGAAACACTAAACATTTGAATTTCTTGGAAACCCAATCTTTTGTGTGCTAGTTCACCACACACCAAAGTCGAGCTTGTAATGTCTTATATTTCCTTATGAAAGTGATTTGCGTTCAAAACTCTTATTCATTGCAAAAATATGTTTATATCTGTTAAGCATGCTCATGAATGCGCATCATAGTTTTGTAAGATCTAAACTTTTGTTGGACACCATGAACATTTGATTTATCTGTTCTTTTTTTTTTCGTTTTAGTTCTTAATTTTGTATTGCTAAGGGACTAGCAATATGTAAGTTTGGGGGTGTGATAGGTGCTTAAATATTCATATTTAAGCCCCCTTATTTATATTTATTAGGTCTTTAGTTACGTTAATTTAGTTCGTTTTACTTCATTTGTGTATTTCACATGTGTTTTATAGGTTTTGGAAGAAAAGAAGCAGTTTTGGCACTTAAAGGAAGAAGCCTGGAAATCCTGGAGCAGTCTCTGGTCAATCTGCGATCGATCGCACCATGCAATGCGATCGAGCGCACATTGCGATTGTGCGCACAAAAGAGGGGTCGAGCGCAGCACTGCAATCGAGCGTAAGACGTGTGCGATCGAGCGCACATATACGGGCGTGAACAGTAAACTGCAGAACCCTGTTTTGGAAATAAAGAGTTTTTGTTGGTTTAGGAAGTTTAGGGTTTCCTGCACCTTCTAGGACTTCTCAAACCCTACAAATACACTTGTAAAGCACACACAACACACACCACAACTTAGAGAACACTTCTCTTAGCTTTTACTTGGAGTTGTTAGCTTTGGGAGAGAATTGACGCCTCTTCTCTTTATGTTTCGTTTATATATGATGTTTTTAGATAGCATGTGTAACTAACTTTCTTATAGGGCTTGATTGAAGCCCTAGTTATGCTTTCTCATATATTTATGCCTTTATAAATCTTTGCCAATAGCCTTTATTATGTTGCTTAACTTGATTAATGCCTGTGCTTATTTAAGTTCCTCATATGTATGTGTATGGCCAGCGTATGCATGTGGTATGGACCTGTTAGTTAAGATCAATTTGGATGATCAAGTCTTGGGTCTAACATTAGTAACAAGAGATATCTTATCCGTATACCCAGGTTAATCAACATGGGAAACCGGGAGTAGATACCATGCCCTAGGTCTCATGTGGTTGTCGATTTTCATAGTACTTATGTTTTCTTAAGGAACAACTCAAGCAGATACCATGCTGAATCCCTTAAGGAAGAAAAGAGTTAGAGTAGATACCATGCCTAACTCATTGCTTAGGGAGATCAATAGCTTAAGGAGTAAATACCATGCCCTTAGGTTGGCAACCAATAGGTATACATGATAAGGCTAGTGCACTGATACCTTGTACAATTGGGAAAGTATGACTAGTGGTGGATATCAAAGTCCTATGTCTTTATTATTATCAAATCACACACAACAGTTATTTTATTTCTTTTTACTTAAAGAAACTAATTCTAAAAACCAAACTTTACCAATCCCTGTAGAGATGACCTTGCTTTTGCACACTATACTACACTGCTGACCTTGTGCACTTGCAAGTAAAACTAGTGCAATTATCTGCTTAATTATTTAGGTATATAATCGCGCAACACACTCGCGCGCACTGGAGTGCAGGCCGAGAGGGCACTCGAGCACATGTGGTGTGCGCTCGATCGCATGACAAAATTTTGTTAACAGTAAAAAAAAGTTTAAATAAAGAAATGAGTAATGGGAAAAATAGGAACGATACAGTCATACCATCTTGTTGTGGCCTCAATACCACTAACATCGATAGAGGCACTTAAGTTATATGTTATACAAGTGGAATTGCTCAAGCGCTCTCTATAGTAGCTTCAGTGCTACTTTCTTTGAAGGAGGCACTTAGGGCCCACGTCAGGTGGTTTTAGTGCCATTGACAGCTGCTTTGTGTCCAATTTTTGTACCTAGTCAATAAAATAGGGAAAAAATAGTATTAGTAAGTTTAAGATTTTTAATTTGAGGATTACACTTACTTGAAGGCTTGGGTGTGTTCTTTATAGCGTGCACAGCTCCATTAATATCTTTAATCACGTTATCATCCTTTGGCCTAATTTCCAATCTTGTGTCAGCATGGTTGGGGATGGTCTCCAATGGAGCAGTGCAATAGACCTTAGAAACTTTCTCACCAATACCTTGCATGAAGCTCACATTATGACACTCATCATCAGTTTTAGTGGATTCTAGTGTATTAAATATTTTGAATTCCATCTCTTCATCATTTACTCTCATAGTGACAATGCCCCTTTTTACATTAATATTCTTGTCAGCAGTGATCATAAATGGTCTTCCTAAGATGATAGGGAGTGGTAAAGGCATATGGCATTCCTCTATGTCTAACACAATAAAATCAGTAGGTAAAATAAATTTACCTACTCTTACCAAAACATCCTTGAGGATACTTCTTGGTCGTTTGATGCTTCTGTCGGCCAATTGCAAAGTAATGGAGGTTGGTTGGAGCTCCCTCAAACCTAGTGTCTTGAATACACTGTATGGTAGCAAGTTGACACTCGCTTCTAGATCCAATAATGCATGCTCGAACAGCTGGTCACCTAGCCTGTAAGGAATAGTAAATTACCCGGATCTTTTAGTTTTGGTGGAGATTTTCTTAATAGTACAATGCTCACCTCTTCGGTCAAGGCTACCATCTCATGCTCCTGAAACTTCCTTTTGTTAGTGCAACAATCTTTTAAAAACTTATCATAAGTAGGAAGTTGTTTTATTGCATCTAATAAAGGAATGTTTATTTCCACTTTTCTCAAGGTTTCGAAAATATCACTTAGTTTAGTTTCCTTTTTAGATTTTACTAACCTTTGAGGAAAGGGTGGAGGTTCATTTACCTTTTCCATCTCACTTACCTTAGATATGGAGGCTTAGTCGGGAGATACTCGTGTAGGCTCATTGATGCCGATGATCTTACCACTTCTTAAGGTTGTTACAGCATTCAGTTGTTGATATCCTCTTGGATTAGGTAGTGGCTGGGCTGGAAGCTCTCCTTGCTTTCTGGTACTCAGTTCCTTAGCCAATTGCCCCATTTGTACCTCGAGTCTTTGAATGGCTTGATCATGTTTTGCAGTGATTTGCCTCATTTCAGTCTGAAATTTCCTCGTTTCTTCCATGAATTGTTCATGTGTATTAAGGAGTTGTTGCTGCTGAGACGCTAATTGCCTCACAAGACTTTCGAGGTCGTTCTTCTTTGGTTCGGGAATAGATTGGGCTACTGGTTGGAAGTTTCTTTGTTGCCCTTGACTGTTTTGATTGTTGCTCTATGAGAAATTTAGGTGATTCCGCCTCCCAGGGTTGTATGTGTTTGCGTAAGGGTTGTTCTTCGGCGGATAATTGTTTGGTCCCACAAAGTTAGCTTGCTCATGATCTGCAAATGAATATAATGGATATGTATCAGTATTATGATCAAAGTGGGAGCAAATAGTACATACATGGAGTGGTGTAGATGGTGGGTTAGATGAGGTATTTTGGGCAACCATAGCTTTAATCAATAGGTCTAGCTTCCTCTCCACAATAGCTATTTGAGGCGATGATCCTCCATTTAAGCTTACCTCATACATATCCTTACTCTTGGTTATATGTCTACCTCGAGAGGAGAACTGTTGCGTGTGTTCACTTAGGGTTTCGAAGAGTTCCATCGCTTTTTCGCTGCTTTTCTCCATTAGTACTCCTCCACAACTTGAATCCAAAATATTTTTGTTAGTGTCACTCAAACCTTCATAGAAAGCTTGTACCAGTTCATCTTGGGGTAGGTTATGGTGTAGGCACTTGAGTACTAGCTCGTCGAAGTGTCCCCAGGCCTCGAAGAATAGATCTCCATCATTTTCTTGGAAGGATTGAATTTCCTTCCTCATTTGTCCCGTCTTTTGGGCTAGGAAGAACTTCCTTAGAAATTTGCTAGCCAACTCCTCCAAAGTGTGGATAGAAACTATAGGCAAAGAATTATACCATAATTTAGTATTATCTTTCAAGGAAAAAGGGAAAAGAATTAACCTTATTCCTTCTTGGTCTAAGCCTTAGATGTGTTGGAATATGCAGAGGTCGAAAAACTCTCGAAGGTACAAATGTGGATCCTTACTAGGCGTACCCCTAAAGTGAGTTAGTGCACTGAGTATCGGCAGAGAAATGAAGTAGTTTTCTTTCGCCTCAGATTGATATGCAATGCACGATGGTTGATCGAGGTTTTGTGGGATGAAGGATTGCTTCATCGGCATCCGCTCAGGTGGTTACTGCTCAGCTATCTGTTTTGCCATTGATATTTCTTCCTCAATTCCTCCTTCTACTTCTTTTGAGTTGTCTCTAAGCCTTTATCGGATAGTCTGCTCAAGCTTGGTATCAAGGGGAAGGAATGCCAAATGCTTGGATTGACATCCGTGCATAAATCAGTGGCAGTTACATAAGTGCAGCAGTCAAACACTGGTGCCCGGGTAACTCTCTGCCTCAATTACGCTCGATCGCACAAGAGAGTGTGCTCGGTCGCAAGTGGCATAGAAAGCTATACTGGACATACCTGAAACAGAGAAGAAGGAAATTGATTAGGGTTTTAATGAAACGAAGAATAAGATAGAAACAGAAACTTAAAAATTTCTTTAAATAGGAATAGAATAGAATAAAAAGAAATAACAATAATTAAACTAAACGAAAAATTAATTCTAAAAGAAATTTAGTGCAATCCCCAGCAATGGTGCCAAAAACTTGTTGAGACGGTTATCTACCTAAATAAATATGCAAATAACCATACTAGTTTTACTTGCAAGTGCACAAGGTTAATGGTAGCATAGTGTGCAAGTGCGAGATTATTTCCACAGGGATTGGTGAATTTCAATTTAAAATTAGTTTCTTTCAAAGTAAAAAGAGAAATAGTTATAGAGTGTGAGGTAATAATAATGAGAACATAGAACTATGATATCCACCACTAATTATACTTTTCCACTAAGTAAGGTGCCAATGCTCTAGCCTTATCATGAATATTTAATGGTTGCCAACCTAAGGGCCTAGCCCACACCTTAGGCTATTGATCTCCCAATGCAACAAATTAGGCATGGTGTATATTCTAACTCTTTTCTCTCTTAAGGGATTCAGCATGAGTGTATACTGAGTTGTTCCTTAAGATAGCATGAGGGCTGTAGAGATCAGCAACCACATGGGACCTAGGGCTTAGTTCGCTCCCGGTTTCCCATGTTGATTAACCCGAGAATCTAGTGTGGATACCTCTTGTTACTAATGTCTAACCTAATACTCGGTCATCTAAATTGATTTAACTAACTTATCCATACCACATGCATACTTTGATTAGACACACATATATGAGGAATTTAAATACAAACAGGCATTAATCAAGCTAAACATTCTAATAATGGTATAGCAAAGGTAATCAATGAATAAACATGTGGAAAAGCATAACTAGGGCTTCAATTGAGCCCTATAAGAGTTTAGTTACACATGCTAGTTAAACTAAACATTCTAGACATAATGAAATAAAATAGAAAAATAAAACCGAAGAAGATTTGGGAGACGAGTCATCAATTCTTCTCCTAAGCTTACAACTTCAAGTCTAAAACCAAAGGTATGGTTTATACATTTTACAAGGCTATTTATAGGGTCCTCAAGGTGTCCCAAAACCCTAATTTCCTATTTGGAATATGGAGACTTCTTTCTATATCTGGCTCTGCTGCCTTTGGAGTGTTTTCGTTCGATTGTATGCGAGATGCACTCGAGCACATGTGTGTGCTCAAGCCTTCTTCAAGTGCGCTTGATCTCAAAGGAGGTGTGCTCAGTCGCACCTTATTGGATGGTAGAACTTGACTTTTACTCCTAAAAGCTCCAAAATATCACCTTTTTGTCCAAGTTCTTTGAAAAACACATAAGACACGAAAATGAATTAGAATCTTCTGAAATAGATAAATAAAGAGCCTAACAAGTGTAAATTAAGGGGCTTAAATATGACTATTTAAGCACTTATCAAGCTCCACTGCCCAAAGGACTCAAACGTGTTTTTTTAGGCGTAGATAATACCTTTCCGGTTATTATTTCCTCTGAACTTAGTGATGTGCACTGTGATAAATTGTTGAATTTGTTAAGAGAGCATAAATCTGCATTAGGTTGAACCATGGCCAACATAAAATGTATTAGCCCCTTAATTTGTTCCCATAGGATTTATCTAGAAGAAGGAGCTAACCCTCATAAAGACCCACAAAGAAGGCTAAATCTAACTATGAATAAGGTAGTTAAGAAAGAAGTCTTAAAACTGTTGGATGCGGGAATTATATATCCAATATCCTATAGTAAGTGGGTTAGTCCAACCCAAGTAGTTCCTAAGAAAGCCGGGGTGACCGTGGTAGAAAATGAAAAGGGGGTGTTAGTACCAACTAAGGTAGTAACCGGGTGGTGTATGTGCATAGATTATAGGAAACTTAATTCAACTACTCGAAAAGACCATTTTCCTCTTCCATTCATAGATCAAATTTTAGAACAGGTGGCTGATCATCATTTCTATTGTTTTTTAGATGGGTATTCAGGATACTACCAAATAGGAATTGCCTTAGAGGATCAAGAGAATGCCACCTTTACTTGTCCTTTTGGTACTTTTACTTTTCCCAGAATGCCCTTTGAGTTGTGTAATGCACCAGCTACTTTTCAAATATGCATGATGAGTATTTTTAGTGATATGGTTGAAAAATGTGTAAAAGTGTATATGGATGATTTAACCGTGTTTGGAACTTCTTTTGATTCATGTTTATCTAATTTGAAAAATGTTTTGTGCAGGTGTGAAGAAAAGGAGGTTGTGCTTAATTAGGAGAAGTGTCATTTTATGGTGTCTTTCGGAATAGTCTTGAGCCATATAGTGTCTGAAAAGGGGATAGAAGTTGATAAATCGAAAATCGAATTAATCTCTAAACTACCCACTCCTAAGAATATTAAAGATGCTAGGTCTCTCTTAGAGCATGCTGGGTTTTATTGAAGGTTTATTCAAAATTTTAGTGCTATCTCTAGACCCTTATGAAACCTTTTGATGAAGGATACTGATTTTAAGTGGAGCCCCGAATGTGAGCAAGCCTTTAGGACACTTATCTCTAAGCTTACAACTGCCTCTATTATGCAATCACCGGATTTTACCTTGCCTTTTGAGATTTTGTATGATGCTAGTTACTATTCTGTAGGGGTTGTTTTAGGACAAAGAAGGGAGGGAAAACCATTTGTTGTTTATTATGCTAGTAGAACCTTGAATCATTCTCAGATGATGTATACTAAAACCGAGAAAGAATTACTAGCAGTAGTATTTACATTGGATAAATTTTGCTCTTACTTGATTGGTTATCACTATATTCATAGATCATTCCGCCCTTAAATTTCATTTCTAAAAAACGAATGCTAAGACCCATTTGATACATTGCATTTTGCTTTTGCAGGAATTTGACTTGACCATCAAAGATAAGAAGGGGGTAGAAAATGTTGTAGCATACCATCTATCTCGCTCGGAATTAAAGAATGATGCTGACATTTTGCCCATTCGAGAAGCCTTTCTAGATGAAAATTAATTTTCTATCCTTGGTCACACACCATGGTATGTCGACATTGCAAACTACTTGGTTTCCCGTCAAGTTCCATCTACATGGAGTGCATAAGATAGGCATATATTTTTGGCTGAGGTAAAGAATTTTTTTTGGAATAATCCTTATCTTTTTGAATATTGCCCCGATCAAATAATAAGAAGATGCATTCTAGATATGGAAGTTGATAGTGTGTTAACTTTTTGTCATACCTATGCTTGTGGTGGCCACTTTTCTATTAAAAAAACTGCCGCAAAAATTTTGCAATGTAGTTTTTATTGGCCTACTTTATTCAAGGATGCTAATGAGTTTTGTCGATCATGTGAAAGATGTCAAAGGTTAGGTTCATTGTCCTGTCGTCATATGATGCCTCTCAACCCGATCTTTGTGGTGGAAATATTTTATTGTTGGGGGATCAATTTTATGGGACCATTCCCACCTTCTTTTGGGTATCTTTACATTTTGCTTGCCATTGATTATGTTTCTAAATGGGTTGAAGCAATACCTTGCTGCCCTAATGATAATACAGTTGTTGTTAAATTTCTTAAAGATTATATTTTATCTAGGTACAGTACTCCACGTGTTATAATTAGTGATCAAGGGTCACATTTTTGTAACTATTCTTTTGAGGCTTTAATGCGTAGGTATGGAGTCACCCATAAGGTTTCTACAGCTTATCATCCACAAACCAATGGCCAAGCGGAACTACCAAATAGGGAGATTAAGCGAATACTTGAAAAAATGGTAAATACCAATCGAAAAGATTGGTCTTTGTGCCTATCGGATGCACTTTGGGTGTACCGGACAGCATACAAGACAGTTCTTAGAGCATCTCCTTATCAATTGGTATTCGGCAAAGCATGTCACTTGCCGGTAGAGCTTGAGCATAGAACATATTGGGCTATTTGAAATTTTAACTATGACTTGAAGATGTCCGGTAAGGAGAGGAAAATGCAACTTTGTGAACTTGCAGAGTTGAGGGATGATGCATATGATATTGCTAAGGATTTAAAGTCAAGAATGAAAGCAGTGCACGATCAGAAAATACTCCGAAAAAATTTTGAACAAGGTAATAGAGTTTTTCTGTATGACTCACGGTTACACTTCCATCCGGGAAAATTGCGATCACGATGGAAGGGACCTTATGTTGTGAAGAGTGTTTTTCCCAATGGAGTAGTTGAGGTTGAAGATCCTTCCGATAATTGTGAATTTCGAGTTAATGGCCAAAGGTTGAAGCTCTACTTGGAACATGAACGCGTTAAAGATAGGCCCGAAGAGATCTCTTTGGTGGCCCTTATTTATCTTTCTTAATTGGGTATTTTCGTTCCATTGTACATTAGTTTTAATTTTGTTGAGTCTTTGTTTATTTTGGAATTTTTAATTTTAGTTAATTTTGTTTTATTTTTAATTTTTAATTTTTACTTTGATTTAATTTAATTTTTAGTAATTTTAGTTTATATTTTTATGCTTTTTTTTATTTGCTACTTTTCAGCATAAACAAGAAGGCCCAGTGGGCACCGCAATCCAAAATATCGCGCCACACCCACCAGCAACCAGCAGATTTCAAAAGGCCTAGTGGGCACCATGACCCAAAGCCCCTGCGCCTCGCCCACCAGCACCCACCAGTTTTAAAGTGTGCACCGCGGCACGCAGAGAATCAAAATTAGGGGTTAGGTCTTTGAGCCGCGACACGGCCAAGTGTGCGCCATGGCGCAAAGTTGCGATAAGCATTTTAAAAACCCATTTTCCCTCTTTGTTCTTTATTTCCTTTTGAAAGAAAACAATACTTCTTATAGTCTCTCTCAACTTCTCTCCAAATTCATCTTTACCCATCTATTTTTTTTTCTCATTCTTTCTTGATTCTAACATAATTCCTTGAGGAATTTTTCACTTAGATTGCAGATTTTGCTGCAAATTTGTCCACAAAGCTTTGGTTTCAAGAGGATTTCAAGATTTCAAGAGGATTTCAAGTTTGTGGGTCTTCTCTCCAACTTTGGGCTGATTATTTATCAACTATGCGTCCGAGCTGGCGTCCAGTACAGTAGTGATGAGGAAGCACAGCACCCCAAGAAGCCTATCGATGACGGAATGCTCAATGTGATTAAGGCAACGAGATTGCAAGCTCCGATAGAGGGAGCAGTAGCTGCTGCCCCACCTCTACCTCCTAGGTCTTTGACTATTGCAGAGCGGCTTGAGCATTTAGAGATTCGATTTGATGAGCATCAGAAATTCTTACAGGATAGGTTTGATCGTCAGGATCAATTTTTAGCCAGGCAAGCAGACTATCAAGCAACGGTTTACTCTTCTTTTGGTTAGATGTACCAACAATACCTTGCTTCCTCCACCGGTTGTGATATGGATCACTTTCCCACCTTGCCACCTTATCAGGGTTCATCCTTTGATCCAGCTCCAAATGAGGAGGAAAAGGAGGACGATGACATAGAGGATTAACTTTTGGGTTGTCTCTTATTTGTTTCGTTTTATTTTATTATCAGATGACTGTATTAACTTTTATTTCGTACTATTTTTCGTTTTCTTTATTTTTCTTACTTCATTTTTTCATTTTTAGTTATTTATTTAGTTTTGTTGTGCTAACCTAACATTCGGTGGGAATCTTAATGTTACACCATAGTTTCCTTCTTTTTGTTTGTTTTGTTTTATGTTAGAGATCGAAATTTCAAAAAGAGGAACAGTATGGAGTTCGAATGGTCGGCACAATTTTCGATTTCCTTGCACCTTTGGTTAAAAAGAGAGTTTCCTTTACTTTTGCTTTCACATTGAGGACAATGCATATCTTAAGTTGGGGGTGGAGGAAACACATTTCTTATTCCATACCATTGAATTGTTTGGTGCCACTTTCCCTTTTGTTGTTTTAATTCATTTGTTAGGATAAATTAAAAATAAAATAAAATAATGTATATATATATATATATATATATATATATGAGTATGCTTTGTGTTAGCTTTAGGGCTAATTTACATGTTAATGATATGAGTTTAATTGAGATAAAATATAACGTTTAGAAGAAGTTAAATCTTGCTTCGGTTTGAGAATAATTTTGAGTGCCGATCTTCATTTGGTTTGAGACTCTGGTTTGCGGTAAGATTGCATGATTACTCTAAAACATTTAGAGAAGTTTTATGTGCGAATGTTTTGTGAATACTTTTGCAGTGTCGACAAGCTCTAGAACTTATTTGATAATCTCTTGAGGCGAAATTCAAGAATGCACACTACTTAGGATATGATGTAGGCCATCTTTGGACTGTTTGAGCCCTTCAACCTTACCCTTGTTATATTTATCGCTAGTTACCTGGTTGAGCCTTTTTCTTGAAAGAAAAATTGAGCCTTGTTCCTTTTGATAGCCCATTTACTTACCTTTATGAGCCTAAAAATATTTTATTCTTACCTTTCTTTTAAGAGAACTTAGTTTATATACATTTGTTGAGAAGCACTTAAGAGGAGTAAGGATGGAAATATGGAAAAAAATATTACTACCATAACCCAAGTACATTAAAGGAAATAGGTTGGAGGTTGTGGAAAAGAGTAAAAAATAAAAACGGAGGTGAATGGTTATGTGCTAAAAAAAAGTGAATTTTGACAAAGAAAAAAAATGATAAATTATTGAGAGAAATGCTCGAAAAATGGTTGAATGAGTTGGGTGTTGAAGTAAGGTTATCTAGTACTTAAAGCGGTTGTGTTTAAAATTAAGGGACTGAGTTCTTTTACTTGTTTAATCATTCCTGTTCTTTCTTGACATTTACCTTAGCCTAATGTTACAAGCCTATTAAAGACATAGTGATCCGATGTAGTGTGATTTTTCTACATTAGTGGAGAGTGATTTGAAAAGTGAGCCTATGGAGTTTGATTTGTGATTGATGTCACACAATTTAATATGCTTTTAGAGGCCAAGACTTGTATTCATGAATGTTGTGCATAAAATCGTTCGGATGTTTGGATTAATGGTTTGTGGTAAGATGGATGTTAAAAGTCGATAACGATTTTGAGGTTGATGTTTGGATTGTTTTTGGACTTGGGTGGTATTTAATGATTCTATGTGTTGTGTGTTATGTACGATTTTTGAGACAAAAAGTTGAATTACTCTTGTATTAACGCTAACATTGCTTTATTTTGTTTTGATTTCTACTATAGAATTCATTTCGTATTTTTTTGTTTTTCACTTGAATTGCTAGGGACTAGCAATGAGCTAGTTGGGGGTTATGATGAGAGTCATAAAATGCATCTTAATAGTATTTATTTGTTAGCATTTTATAGGGTTGAATTATACATTTATACCTTAATAATTCTAAAGTGTCATTCTTGGTATATTGATTCATTTCGATGCATTTTCAGGTATTTTGGGTTTAAAATAGATAGAAAAGCTAATGTTACTTAAAGCACGAAGATTCAATGCATATCGGAGTGAAAGAGTGGTTTCGGAAGGACAAAATGAAGAGAAACCCATTTTTAGGGTTCCATGCCACGATAAGCCAAGGTTTGAGCCGTGGCCTCTAGAACCATTAGCTTCTGAGTTAGAAGCTGGGATCAAGCATTTGCGCTGTGGCGAGACAAGGTGTGCGTCGTGGCCACCAGCACCACTGACAAGCATGAACCAAGGGCGGTGCCGTGGGGAGACAAGGTCTGTGCCACGGCGCAGGAGGGTTTTTACAGCAGTGCCGCGACTTCCCTCTTTTGAGCTGCGGCACTAGCGCAATTCCCCTGTTTCTATTTCACGACCTTATTAGGGCTTTAATGACATTTCTTGACCCGAAAATACCGTTGAACCTTTTGGGGTATTAATAGAACACTGAGAGTTTGCTGAAAAGGAGGCTGGAATTAGGAGAGCTACTATATTCTTCTCCATTTTAAGTGATCAAGCATGAGCCTAATGTCCAACTAATCTCCAAGCAAGGCAATAGGATGAATTCCTAGGTGTAGTTGTTCTTATTTCTATCCTTGATTCAGTTGTATGGATTGATTGTTAAACATTGTTATGATTTACTCTTTGATTAAGTTAGAAGGAAAGGATTTACTTTTAATCCGGTGATTACATCTTTCTTCTCTATATAAGTCTAGTCAAGCTCTTCTTATGTCAAGTTGTTAGATGTGATTGATTTTGGTAGATTTATCTTATAGGCTTGTTTATTACTACGGTATTATTATTGAAATATATTGTCGTTTCTTGATAATTTATAAGATACGTCATGTGTGCTTGAATCGAAATTAAAGAGTACTTCGTAGCAATTACATTAGGGTGTTTATGTGCTTGGATTAAATATTTACCAATTGCTTGTTTAGGATGTGAAACTAACAATTGAGATAAAACAATTGAGTCAAGATAGGGATAAGGCAACGAACTTGGGAAGGATTCTTAGAACCTTATTATTTCTTTATTGAATCATTCGTCATATTTTCACAACTCTCTCATACAATTTCATTCGTAAAACAAAGATTCACTTATTTGAATTTCATCGTTTGGTGTTAAGGTTTACACTTTCTCTTGTAGTTCGCTTTCCTCGGGGGATCGACACCTCAGCTATATACAATAATCATGTGTTAGTTTGAGCATAATCAAATTTTGGCGCCATTGCTGGGGAAATGCGCTTAAATACAAGGAAGATTGTCAACTTTGAGATAAGACGGTAATATTGTTCTTTGCTCTTTTTATTTTATTTTATTTTTTTTGTTTTATTCATTTCCCCTCTAATTTCTTTGGTGTATATGTAGACTGAGAGATGCACGAGGTAGATTCATTAAAAGACCCAAAATAGAGTTACTCTCTCCTTCCACGTCCGTTAGTGAAACCTCGCCTAGATCAAACCATAGTGTACACCCAAACGAGAATTTAGAGAATTTTGTTAACATGGCCGAAAATCACAATGAGAATGTTGCTAGGACACTTAAGGACTATTTGCACCCTAGCCGAACGGCCACACCATCTTGTATCATGTTCCCCCTAATGATCAACAACCTGATTTCAAATCGGGCATGATCCAATTGCTACCAACTTTCCATGGGTTTGAGAATGAAAACCTTTGTATCCATGTTTGGGAATTTAAGGAAGTAGTAGCAACCTTTCAAGGTAGGGCTGATATGGTAGACACAGTCAAACTTCGGTTTTTCCCCTTTTCACTTAAGGAAAAAACCAAGGCTTGGCTGTACTCGTTAAGGCCTAGGTCCATAGGTAGTTGGGATGAGATGACATGAGTTTTCTTTCAAAAACACTTCCCAACCCATAATAACCTCAAGAGACAAATCTCAAACTTTGCACAAAAGGAGAGCGAAACCTTATATCAAGTTTGGGAACGTTTCAAGGACCTTTTGAATTCTTGTCCACACTATGGGTATGAGAGTTGGCGGGTGGTTAGCTACTTCTATGATGGACTTTTAAGTAGGGAAAGACAGTTCATAGAAATGATGTGCAATGGGGATTTTCTTCAAAAAGATCCCGACCAAGCCATAGATTTCCTAGATGACCTATCGAAAAAAGCTGACACTTGGACTGGACCAAATGCCATGGAAAGCACTAGGAGAAATCAACCCGCTGAGACTTACCAACTTAAGGAAGAGGATAGCCTTAAAGCCCGTTTAAAGGCCCTAACTAAGGAAATTGAAGCCTTAAAAACCAGAAATGCTAGAGCCCCTGAACCGGTTGCTAGGGTAGAGTCCTATGAGCCTTGTTTCATGTATAATGGGGTAGATCATTTACCTAAGGATTGTCTAGTTTATTTTGAGATGAAGGAAGAGTGTAATGCTATAGGTATACTCTTTGGGAAACCACACTCACCTTACTTTAATACCTACAATCCCGGTTGGAAGAATCACCCTAATTTTAGTTGGAGATCCGATATGTAACCTCCTGCCCACTCTAGTACCCAATGGCAACTGGAAGCAACCTCATCTAATGCACCTCAACAATCTTTACCTTTGGAAGATATGTTAAAGTCATTTATGTAGGTACATGCCAAGAGTGTGGAAGATCAAGGAAAAATAAATCAACGGTTGTTAGAGGAACAACAAGCGATCAAAGAGGAACAAAAGGTAATAAAGAGCCAACCCACCAAGATGACTAGTTTCTTGACGATTCAAGAGCAAGGTTGTTTTCCTTCATAGCCACAACCTAATCTAAGGGGACAACATATGGCATAAACCTCCAACCCTAAAAATCAAAATGTTAGAGAGGTTAATGCCATAATCACTCGCAGCGGTAAGAAAATTGATGGACCCCCTCTACCATCAATCCTGAATCCTAACACCGTGTGCAACAAGGATAAAACCCTCGAGGAACAAGAGGCCCATGATGATTATTCTCCACCGGTGCCTTTCCCTCAAGTACTCCTTAAACCTAAGGAGATAAATACAACATTAAAATGTGAGATTCTTGAACAACTTCAGCATGTTAAAATTAATCTTTCTCTTCTTTATGTCATAAAACAGATTCCCAACTATGCTAAAGTCATCAAGCATCTATGCACACTCAAGAAGAGGCACAATGTTAAGAAGACAACATTTTTAATGGAGCAAGTAAGTGTAGTAATTGACAGTAAGACACTGCCCAAATATAAAGATCTGGGCTGTTCAATGGTGGCTTGCCAAATTGGAAACAAATCTTGTGGCTGAGCATTGCTAGATTTGGGTGCTAGTGTGAACCTCATGCCATACTCTATGTACTTACAGCTCGGTCTAGGTGAGATCAAACCAACCTCTGTGGTACTTCAATTAGCGGATAGATTGGTAAGAAAACCAAGAGGTATTGTAGAAGATGTTTTGTTGCAAATTGATAATTTCTACTATCCTGTTGATTTTTTGGTTTTAGATACTGTTTCTATTGTAAACACAGAGTCAAAAATTCCTTTAATACTTGGAAGACCATTCCTTGCCACCGCCAATGCCCTCATTAATTGTAAGAATGACCTAATGACATTATCATTTGGAAATAGGACTCTAGAGGTAAATATTTTTTGAGTCTCATGGCAGTCACATGAAGAGAATGAGTACATCAAAGACAATTCTAACTCTTCGAAATTCATTCCTAATAATTTTGAATTAAATGATTCTTCAGTTTATCCCCATGCTGTTAATGTTGCTGATGTTTTTGATAAGCCACATGAATTTATTAAGAAATCTGGGCAACCATACTTTGAGGAGTTGCTTGAGAGAAGTCACATGGATGCGGGAATCAAATACCCTACTGCTGATAGTAAATAAGCATCACCAAAAACACTTGAGCCGCATGTGGTGGACTTTAAGTATTCCTTTCCAAAAGACTAGCACTGAGGCCACTAAGTATGGAGCCGCATCTTCAGCACCACAATGAGGCTAGCAGTGAGAGTGGTGCAGCGTCTGGCTGAAGATGTAAAACTTAGCGCTCATGGGAGGCAACCCACAACATATCTTTTTATTATTTTTTTTTGTTTTTCATATTTGTTTTTCTTGTTTATTATTATTATTTTGTTGTTTTCCAGTTTTACTTTCGTATTTCTTTTTCAGGGACAAATATACGAAGCAGTTCAAATGGTGGTGCACAATTTTTAGCTTCTGTGCATTTTTGGCTACAAATAGAGTTTCCTTAACTTTTGCTTTCATATTGAGGACAATGCTTATTTTAAGTTTGGGGTGGTGGAAAGGCGGAAACATATTCCTGTCTTTCATATTTTTCTTTAAACTACTTGGTGTCATTTTCCTTTTTGTTTGTTTTTAGCATGCTTTGTGTTAGCCCTAGAGTTAATTCATATGTCAATGATATGAGCTTAATTGAGATAGCATATAACATTTACAAGTAGTTGAATCTTACTTCGGTTTGAAATTAATTTAAGTGTCAATCTTCATTTGGTTTGAGACTTTAGTTTGTGGTAAGATTGTATGATTAGTCTAAAACATTTAGAGAAGTTTTATGTATGATTGTTTTGTGAATACTTTTTTCAGTCTCGACAAGCACTAGAACTTATTTGATAATCATTTGAGGCGAATTCCTAGAATGCACATTACTTAGGATATGATATAGGCCATTTTTGGACTGTTTGAGCCTTTCGAACTTACCCTTGCTATATTCATCACTAGTCACATGTTTGAGCATTCTTGAAAAAGAATTTGAGCCTTGTTTCTTTCAATAGCCCATTTTCTCACCTTTATGAGCCTAAAAATATTTTATCCTTACCTTTCTTTTAAAAGAACTTAGTTATACACATTTGTTAAGAAGTACTTAAAAGGAGTAAGGATGGAAATATGAAAACCATAACCCAAGTACACTAAAGGAGATAAGTTGGGGGTTGTGGAAAAGAAAAGAAAAAGAAAAAAAAATGGAAAGGAGGTGAATGGTCTTATGCTAACATACAAAAGAGAATAAAAGAAGTGAATTATGGCAAAGAAAGAAGAAAAGAAAAGAAAAGAAAACTGGTGACTTATTGAGAGATATGCCCTTATAAAAAAAAGTTGAAAGAGTTGGGTGCTGAAGGTTATCTAGTTCTTAAAGTGGTTGTGGTTAAAACTAAGAGATTGAGTTCTTTTACTTTTGAATCCTTCCCGTTCTTTCTTAACCTTTACCTTAGCCTAACATTACAAGCTTATTAAAGACTTATTGACCAATGTAGTGTGATTTTTCTACAATAGTGGAGAGTGATTCAAAAAGTGAGCCTATGGAGCTTGTTTTTGTCATTGATGTCACACAATTTAATATATTTTAGAGGCCAAGACTTGTATTCATGAATGTTGTGCATAAAATCATCCGGGTGTTCAGATTAATGGATTATGGTAAGATGGATGTTAAGAATCGATAACAATTTTAAGATTGATGTTTAGATTACTTTTGAATTTGGGTGAAATTTAATGATTCTATATGCCGTGTGTTATGTGCGATTTTTGAGACAAAAGTGAATTACTCTTAGTTTAACACTAACATTGCTTTACTTTGTTTTGATTCCCACCATAGAATTCTTCTTTTGTTTTCGTTTGAATTTCTAGGGACTAGCAATAAGCTAGTTGGGGTTTATGATGAGAGTCATAAAATGCATCTTTATAGTACTTAATTGTTAGCATTTTAGGGTTGATCTAGGTTTGAATTGCACTTTTATACCTTAACAACTCTAAAGTGTCATTCTTGGATAATTGATCTATTTCGATGCATTTTCAGGTACTTTAAGTTCAAAAGAGATGGAAAAGCTATCATTGCTTAAAGCACAATGACTCGATGAACACCGGAGTGAAGGTTCACAAGCACTTGGAAAGGAGTTTCACTAAATTGCCAAAATTTCCTGTACAGATCAATCATTTTTGCAAATTAAACTGTATTGATGCAAGAAGAACCAGGAGATGAGCCATATATTCTTAGAAATATCCGGAAGTCTATTTTCTGGAGAATTTTACGGCTCATAAAAATGATTTTTCTAGAGAAAGTTATAGCAGTTTTAGTAGACAAATGTCAGGCCTCCAGAACAGCATAAGCTAGCGCCTAGGCACCCACCAAGGAGGGGTGCAGTGCCAAGAACATGCACCAGATAGTTCCTAGCACCCACCAAGGAGGGTGCAGTGCCCAGAAGCATGAAGAAAGCCCACCAAAGAGGGGTGCAGCGCCCACACGGTCCCTTTCTCCGAGTTATGACCTAATTAGGTTTTTGTTGCTTGTTTTAACCTTAGAACACCTTTGGAACCCTTGTATTATAAATAGACCACTTAGGGTTGATAAGGAGATCATTCACACAATCAATCAAAGGCTGGAAAACTCAAGGGAGGCTGCCACACTCTCCCCCATGGCCAACTAATGTCCAAGCAAGGCGAAGGGATGAATCCCTAGGTGTAGTTGTTCTTATTTTCCATTATTGATTCAGTTGTAATTTGGATTTATTATCAAAACATCGTTTATAAGTATTCTTTGATTAAACAAGAAAAATTTAGGTTCATGTGATAGTTGCACTTTATGTTCTTCTTATTCTAGATTTTCTTAATCCGGTGATTGCATGCTTCTTCTCCATATAAGTCTAGTCATGCTCTTCTTATTTCAAGTTGTTTGGATGTGATTGAGTCCGGTAGATTTATCTTTTAGGTTTGTTGTCATTGAGATATATTGTTGCTTCTTGATAAATCTATAGGATAGGTCATGTGTGCTTGAATCGAAATCAAAGAGTACTTCATAACAATTACATTAGGGTTTACACGAACCTAGGGAGGATTCCCGGAACCTTGTTGTTTCCTTATTATATTCTTAATTACAAATACACAATTTTCTCATAATACTTTACTATCAAAACTCAGATTTACTTATTTGGATTTTATCGTTTCGTATTAAAGTTTACACTTTTTCTTATAGTTAACTTGTTTTCTTGTGGAATCAACACCCCAAAGCTGTGCTACAACTACCGCGTTACTCTTTGGGTGTAATCAAGATCTGATATACAACCTCCTGCCCACTCTAGTACCCAATGAAAACCCGAACCAACTTCATCTAATGCACCACAACAAACCTTACCTTCGGAAGATGTTTTTAAGTCATTTTTGTAGGTACATGCCAAGAGTGTGGAAGAGCAAGGCAAGATAAATCAACGGCTGCTAGAGGTGCAATAAGGGATCAAAGAGGAACAAAAGGTGATAAAGAGCTAACTCACCAAGTTGACTAGTTTTTTGATGGTTCAAGAGCAAGGTCGTTTTCCTTCGCAGCAACAACCTAATCCAAGGGGACAACATATGGCGCAAACCTCCAATCCTGACAATCAAAATGCTAAAGAGGTTAATGCCATGATTACTCGCAGTTGTAAGAAAATTGATGGACCCACTCTACTATCAAACTTGATTCCTAACATCGTGAGCAACACGGATGAAGCCCCCGAGGAACAAGATGCCCATAGTGATTCTTTACTGGTGCCTTTCCCTCAAGCATTCCTTAAGCCTAAGGAGAGAAATTCAGCATTAAAAGGTGAGATTCTTGAACAACTTCAACAAGTTAAAATTAACCTTCCTCTTCTTCATGTCATAAAACAGGTTCCTAGCTATGCTAAAGTCATTAAGGATCTATACACACTTAAGAGGAGATGCAATGTGAAGAAGACATCATTCTTAACGGAGCAAGCAAATGCGGTAATTGATAGCAAGACACCACCCAAGTATAAAGATCCAAGCTGTTTAACAGTGACTTGCCAAATTGGAAACAAAGCTTGTGGCCAAGCATTGCTAGATTTGGGGGCTAGTGTGAATCTCATGCCATACTCCATTTACTTGCAACTCGGTCTAGGTGAGATCAAACCGACTTTCATGGTACTTCAACTAGCGGATCGGTCGGTAAGAAAACTAAGAGGTATTGTGGAAGATGTTTTATTGCAAATTGACAAATTTTTTATCCCATTGAATTTTTGGTGTTAGATACCATTACTATTGTGAATACAGAGTCAAAAATTCTTTTGATACTTGGAAGACCATTCTTTGCCACCGCCGTTGCCCTCATTAATTGTAGGAATGGCCTAATGACATTATCATTTGGAAATATGACTTTAGAGGTGAATGTTTTTCGAGTCTCAAGGCAGCCACATGAAGAGGATGAGTGTTTCGACACTTACATGATCGATGAGCTTATTTTGGAGGATGAGTACATTAAAGATAATTCTAACTCTTTGGAATTCCTTCTTAATAATTTTGATTTTGATGATTCTTCCATTTATCCCTATAACGTTAATGTTGTTGATGTTTTTGATAAGTCGCAGGGATTTGTTAAGAAATCATGGCAACCATGCTTTGAGGAGTTTCCTAAAGAAAGGGAGGCACCTAAACCCTCTTCTGAGGAGACACTAACGCTTAATTTAGCTCTGCTACCCAAAGGACTCAAGCATGTTTTTTTAGGCCCAGGTGATACCTTTCCGGTTATTATTTCCTCCGAACTTAGTGATGTGCAATGTGATAAATTGTTGAATTTGTTAAGAGAGCATAAATCTGCATTAGGTTGGACTATGGCCGACATAAAAGGTATTAGCCCCTTAATTTGTTCCTATAGGATTTATCCAGAAGAAGGAGCTAACCCTCGTAGAGACCCACAAAGAAGGCTAAATCCAACTATGAAAGAGGTAGTTAAGAAAGAAGTCTTAAAATTGTTGGATACGGGAATTATATATCCAATATCCGATAGTAAGTGGGTTAGTCCAACCCAAGTAGTTCCTAAGAAAGTCGGGGTGACCGTTGTAGAAAATGAAAATGGGGTGTTAGTACCAACTAAGGTAGTGACTGGGTGGCGTATGTGCATAGATTATAGGAAACTTAATTCGGCTACTCGAAAAGACCATTTTCCTCTTCCATTCATAAATCAAATTTTAGAACAGGTGGTTGGTCATCATTTCTATTGTTTTTTAGATGGGTATTCAGGATACTACCAAATAGGAATTGCCTTAGAGGATCAAGAGAATACCACGTTTACTTGTCCTTTTGGTACTTTTGCTTTTCGCAGAATGCCCTTTGGGTTGTGTAATTCACCGGCTATTTTTCAAAGATGCATGATGAGTATTTTTAGTGCAGGTGTGAAGAAACGGGGCTTGTGCTTAATTAGGAGAAGTGCCATTTTATGGTGTCTTCCAGAATAGTCTTGGGCCATATAGTGTTTGAAAAGGGGATAGAAGTGGATAAATCGAAAACCGAATTAATCTCTAAACTACCCACTCCTAAGAATATTAAAGATGTTAGGTCTCTCTTAGGGCATGCTAGGTTTTATAGAAGGTTTATTCAAAATTTTAGTGCTATCTCTAGACCCATATGTAACCTGATTACGCTCAAACTAACACGCGGTTATTGTGTATAGCTAAGGTGTCAATTCCATGAGGAAAAGTGAACTACAAGGGAAAGTATAAACCTTAACACGAACGATAAAATTCAAATGAAAGAATCTGAGTTTTGATAATGAAATAATGTGAGAGAGTTGTGTAAATATAATGAAGAATTCAATAGAGAAACAACAAGGTTCCGAGAATCCTTCCTAAATTTGTTTCTTTATTCCAATCTTGATTCAATTGTTTTTATCTCAATTGCTAGTTTCACATCCCAAACAAGCAATCGGTAAATATTCAATCAAAGCACATAAACACCCTAATGTAATTGCTACGAAGTACTCTTTACTTTCGATTCAAGCACACATGACCTATCTCATAGATTATCAAGAAACGACAATATATTTTAATAACAATACCGCAGTAATGGACAAACCTATAAGATAAATCTACCGGAATCAATCACATCCAATCAACTTGACATAAGAAGAGCTTGACTAGACTTATATGAAGGAGAATGATGCAATCACCGGATTAAGTGAAAATCTTCTAATTCTTTACTTAATCAAAGAGTAAATAAAAAACAATGTTTAACAATAAATCCTTACAACTGAATCAAGAATGGAAATAAGAACAACTACACCTAGGAATTCATCCCTTTGCCTTGCTTGATGATTAGCTGGACATTTGGCTCATGTTTGATGAAGAAGAATAATGGTAGCTCTCTGATTACAGCCTCTCTTTTTCAGTCTCCCCAATGTTCTATATATAGCTCATAAGGTTTAGGGGTATTTTGTGCTCAAAAATGTTATTTAAAACGCCCTAATTAGGTTTGAAACAAAACGGGGGACCGTGCATGCACCGCGGCACACAGCTTTGGGCCTAGCTTTCTGTGATGCTGGAGGCTGCGGCTCAGACTTGCCAGGCCGCAGCGCACACTATCTAGGTCGCGGCTCAGCCTTGGATCTTGGTCTTGTGGAGGCTTATGGAGGCCGCGACTCAGCTTTTCCAGGCCACAGCGCACAACCTCTAGCTTCTATCCGAGAAGTTGATGGTTCTGGTAGGCGAGGCTTAAGGTTCTGAGCCACAGCATGGAACACTAAAGACTTGGTTTCTCTTCATTTTGTCTTTTCGCAACCACGCCTTCACTCTGATACGCATGGAATCTTTGTGCTTCTTGCAACGATAGCTTTTTCATCTCTTTTAGACTCAAAATACCTGAAAATGCACCAAAATAGATCAATAATCCAAGAATGACACTTTAGGATTGTTAAGGTATAAATATGTAATTCAACTCTATATCAACTCTAAAATGCTAACAAATAAGTACTGTTAAGATGCATTTCATGACTCTCATCATTACCCCCAACTAGCGTATTGCTAGTCCCTAGCAATTCAAGCGAAAAGCATGAAATGAATTCTTTATTAGAAATCAAAACAAAATAAAGCAATGTTAGTGTTAATCCAAGAATATTTCAAATTTTGTCTCAAAAATCATGCATAACACACATGACATGGAATCATTAAATATCACTTAAGTCCAAAAATATTCCAAATGTCAACCTAAAAATTGTTATCGACTCTTAACATTTATCTTACTACAATCTATTAATCTGAACACCCAGATGATTTTATGCACTATATTCATGAATACAAGTCTTAGCCTCTAAAAACATATTAAATTGCGTGACATCAATCACAAATCAAGCTCCATAACCTCACTTTTCAAATCACTCTCAACTAATGTAGAAAAATCACACTGCATCGGATCAATAGGTCTTTAATAAGCTTGTAATGTTAGGCTAAGGTAAAGGTCAAGAAAGAACGGGAAGGATTAAACAAGTAAAAGAACTCAGTCTCTTAATTTAAACACAACCACTTTAAGCACTAGATAACCTTCCTTCAACACCCAACTCATTCAACCATTTTTTGAGCATTTCTCTAAATAAATCACCACTGTTTTTTTTTTCTTCTTTCTTTGCCATAATTCACTTCTTTTTTATTTTGGCACATAACCATTCACCACTGTTTTCATTTTCTTTTCTTTTTCACAACCCCGAACTTATCTCTTTTAATGTACTTGGGTTATGGTAGTAATATTTTTTTTTTCATATTTCTATCCTTACTCCTCTTAAGTGCTTCTCAACAAATGTGTATAAACTAAGTTCTCTTAAAAGGAAGGTAAGGATAAAATATTTTTAGGCTTACAAAGGTAAGTAAATGGGCTATCGAAAGAAACAAAGCTCAAAATTTTTTTCAAGAAAAAGGCTCAAACAGGTGACTACTGATAAATATAACAAAGGTAAGGTTGAGGGGCTCAAATGGTCCAAAGATGGCCTATATCATATCCTAAGTAGTGTGCATTCTAGGATTTCGCCTCAAATGATTATCAAATAAGTTCTAGAGCTTGTTGAGATCTCAAAAGTTTTCAAAAAACAATTCACACATAAAACTTCTCTAGATGCTTTAGACTAATCATGCAATCTTACCGCAAACCAGAGTCTCAAACCAAATGAAGATCGATACTTAATTTATTCTCAAACCGAAGCAAGATTTAACTTCTTCTAAATGCTATATGCTATCTCAATTAAACTCATATCATTGACATGTAAATCAACTCCAAGGCTAACACAAAGCATATATATATATATATTATTTATCCTAACAACCGAAAAAAAGGGAAAGTGACACCAAGCAGCTCAATGGTATGGAAAAAGAAATATATGAAAAAAGAAATGTGTTTCCTCCACCCCCAACTTAAGAATTGCATTGACCTCAATATGAAAGAACAAGTAAAAGAAACTCCCTTTTTAACCAAAAGTGAGAAGAAACTGAGATTTGTGCGTGACCATTTGAACTGCATATAGTTCCTCTTGTTGAAATTTCAATCTATAACATGGAACAAAACAAACAAAAAGAAAGAAATTACGATGTAACATTAAGATTCCCACCGAATGTTAGGTTCACACAACAAAACTAAAGAAATAACTAAAAATGGAAAATGAAGTCCAAAAAATAAAGATAACAAAAAGTAATATGATAATAAAATAAAACGAAAAAAAAAAATAAAAACATACTTGTGTGGTGTGGTCAAGGTTGATAGACCGGATCCATAAGTGGAATGTCTTCCACTTCCGGACCTTGCCTATCAATTAATATTTTAAGGTGTTGACCATTTACTTTAAAGATCCGACCATCTTTAATATCCTCTATTTCTACCACCCCATTTGCAAAAGCATTCTTCACTACAAAAGGGCTGGTCCACCTCGACCAAAGTTTTCTTAAGTGCTTATGGAGTCTAGAATCATATAAGAGCACCCGATCATTAGGCTTAAATGTTTTTTTCAAAAATTTTTTATCACAAAACACTTTCATTTTAGCCTTATAGATTTTAGAGTTCTCATATGCATCATTTCTCAACTCCTCTAACTCGGTTATCTAAAATTTCCTAAGCTTACCTGCTTCTCCTATGTCAAAATTGAAATGCTTGATGGCCCAATGAGCTGAAGTCAAGCTCCACAGGTAAGTGGCAAGGCTTTCCAAAAATGAGCCTATAAGGTGACATACCTAAGGGAGTTTTTAAAGCTGTACGGTAGGCCCAAATCGCATCAACTAGTCTCAAATACCAATCTTTGCGATCTGGGTTGACTGTTTTTTTCTAAAATTTGCTTAATTTCCCTATTTCCATGTTCTACCTGTCCACTTGTCTGAGGGTGGTAGGCAGTAGAGATCTTATGTAACACCCCATATTTTTTCATCAAAGTTTCAAAAGAAAGGTTGTAAAAATGTGTACCCCGGTCACTAATTATAGCACGTGGTATACCAAATTGAGATAACACATTTTCCTTGAGAAACTTAATTACCGTCCTATTAGCATTACTCTTACAAGCTGCTGCCTCTACCCATTTTGATACATAATCTATTGCCATAATGATATATTGATACCCAAAAGAAGGAGGAAATGTTCCCATAAAATCAATGCCCCAACAATCAAAGATTCCAATCACTAAAATTGAGTTTAAGGGGATCATATTATGACGGGACACAGCTCCTAACTTTTGACACTGTTCACATGAGTGACAATAGATGTTTGCATCCTTAAACAAGGTGGGCCAATAAAATCTGCACTGTAGAATTTTTGCAGGGGTTTTCTTCATTGAAAAGTGGCCCCCACAAGCTTGGGAGTGACAAAATTCCAAGACGCTGGCAATCTCTTCATTAGGGATACAACGCCTTAAAATTTGGTCAAGGAAATATTTGAAAAGACAAGGGTCATCCCAATAAAAATTATGTACGTCAGTCATGAACTTTCTCTTGTCTTGAGCGCTCCAATCCACCGGTATCTCACCAGCAGCCAAAGAATTCACGATATGAGCAAACCATAGTAGAGAAGTAATAGAGAGTAAATACTCATTAGAAAAATCATCCATGATTGGTAGGTCGTCAGAGGTGTCCTTAAATGTGAGCCTCGAGAGATGGTCAGCCACTATGTTCTCTACTCTTTTCTTATCTTTGATGGTGCTGTCAAATTCTTGCAAAAGTAAAATCCACCGTATTAGTTGCACCTTAGCATCTTTCTTTATAAGAAGGTACTTAAGGGCTGAATGATCTGTGAAAATAATAACAGGAGAACCAATCAAGTAAGCATGAAACTTGTCCAAAGCAAGCACTACAGCTAGCAATTCTTTTTCATTGATAGAGTAATTCATCTGAGCACTATTTAGAGTTGTACTAGCATAGTAAATGACAAAAGGCTTCCCCTCCCTTCACTGTCCAAGCTTGTGTCCACTCAAATGGGGCATCTTTAACTAGGAGGTCACATAGTGGTCTAGATATGGTAGAAATATTTTGTATGAACCTCCTATAAAAGCCTGCATGACCAAGAAAGGATCTCACATCCTTTACTATCCTAGGTGTAGGCAACTTAGAGATTAATTCAATCTTAGATTGATCAATCACTCCTAGAAGAAATAATATTCCCTAAGACAATACCTGAAGGTACCATAAAGTGGCATTTTTCCCAATTCAAAACTAATTCATTCTCCTCACAACAAGTCAATACTCTCTCTAAATTCAATAAACATGCATAAAAAAGAAGATCTAAAAACAGTTAAGTCATCCATAAAAACTTCCATGCAATTTTCAACCATGTCACTAAAAATGCTCATCATGCAACGTTGAAAAGTAACAGGTGCATTACATAATCCAAATGGCATTCTATGAAAAGTATAAGTACCAAAAGGACAAGTGAAAATGGTTTTATCTTGGTCTTCTAATACAATTTCAATTTGATAATAACCAGAATAACCATCCAAGAAACAATAGAAAGGATGACCAGCCACACACTCAAGAATTTTATTAATAAAAGGGAGGGAAAAATGGTCTTTCCAGGTGGCAACATTTAATTTTATATAATCAATGCACATTTGCCACCCAGTCACAAGTTTTGTAGGGACTAACTCTCCTAGGTCATTCTTCACCACAGTAACACCTGACTTTTTAGGAACGACCTATGTAGGACTTACCCATTTACTATCAAGAATAAGATATATGATTCCTATATCTAATAGTTTCAACACTTCATTCTTCACCACTTCTTTCATAATGGGATTAAGCCTACGCTGGGGGTCTCTATGAGGGCTGGTTCCTTCCTCCAAATTAATTTTATGAGAACAGACCAGGAGACTAACACCTTTTATATCAGCCATGCTTTAACCTAAGGCTGACTTATGCTCACTTAGGGTCTGAATTAATTTCTCACCTTGAGACTCAAACAATTCATATGAGATAATAATAGGAAAAGTATCATCTGGTTCAAGGAAAACATGCTTTAAACCCTTAGGTAGAGGCTTCAATTCAACTTTGAGTGCTTCCACACTTGAAGGAATTTGTTTTTCACTTCTCTCAGGCAACTTCTCAAACTTCGGTCACCATGCCCGAGTGCCATAATCCTGAGTTCTATCAAAAATAGCACAAATATCAACTATATCATATGGATCATTGATAGATTCAAACTCATAATTAACAAGAAAATACTCAAGGGGATCAAAATCATGAGCTATAGAAACTCCCCTATCGATGAGTGACTCAATCATGTATATCTAGTGGCTCTTGTCATGATCTTCTGACTGTTTTGCAACATTGAAGATGTTCACCTCAAGGGTTATGTTTCCAAAGGATAGCTTCATGAGCCCATTCCTGCAATTAATAAGAGCATTGGCAGTGAAAAAGAACGGCTTACTTAAAATCAAAGGAATTTTAGAGGTAGTATTAACAACAGAGCTAGTGTCAAGGATTAGGAAATCCACAAGATAATAAAATTTGTCAATTTGAATTAGAACATCCTCTACCACACCCCAAGGAACTTTGACTAAACGGTCAGCCAATTGCAATACCACAGTGGTTGGTTTGATTTCTCCCAACCCCAACTGCAAATAAATAGAAAATGGCATTAGATTCACACTAGCTCTTAAATCTTGCAATGCTTGCCCAACCTCATGATTTCCAATGCTGCATGCAATGGTTGGACAACCAGGATCCTTGTACTTGGGAGGAATCCTTTGCTTAATTATAGCACTAACTTGCTCTGTCAGGAACACTATCTTCTTCACATGGTGCTTCTTCTTAACTGTACACAAATCCTTGAGAACTTTTGCATAAGTAGGAACTTGTTTAATCACATGCAAAAGAGGAAGATTGATTTTAACTGGCTTTAGATTCTACAGGATTTCATTGTTTAGGACTAGAGTTCGCTTGCTTGATTTTAAGGCTTGAGGGAATGGTTCCTTAATAAGACTCTTTGTCACCTCAAGGTCCTTGGGCAGCTCGGCATCACTACTATCTTGACCCTTTTCCACATCCTATGATTTGTTCGTTGTTGGGATGTGTAATGACTTACCACTTTGTGTTACAATGGCATTCACATCCTTAAGATTCTCTTACGCCATATGTTGACCATGGGGTGTAGACTGAGGTTGAGAATGGAACTTACCTCGCTCATTCACACTCAAGGAGCTCATCAATTTGGACACTTGGCTCCTTATCTCCTTATTTTCTTCAACAACTTGCGTAATCAATGCTTCACATCTTTGGTTTGTCTTACCCTGTGCCTCAATAAAAGCATGCAAAGTGTCTTATAAAGAACTTCTAGAAGATGAAGGTGCATGATATGGTGTAGGATATGATCTAGGGGGTTGTGCAGGTGGCTGGTTTTTAGACTTTCAGCCAAAATTGGGGTGACTGTGCCACCCCGGATTATAGATATCAGAGAAGGGTGACAAAGGCTTCTTGTATATACCTAAGGCATTACATTATTCCTCATACATCCCTCTTATATCAACAAATGTAGGACACTCTTAGGTGAGATGATCTACCCTGCCACACACAAAACATGGTCTAAAAGACTCTGCATGATTAGCCACATATGTTGGCTTTAACCCCTTAGTCTTTAACACATCTAGCTCCCTAGTGAGCATCTCGACCTTAGCCTTTAGGTTATTCTCTTCCCTAAGATGGTAAATTCCACCACCATTTGGGTTTCTTGCAGGTCGTGACCTATTTGTGCTTTCAGTAGCACTAGGTCTAGTCCAAGTGTGAGCTTTTTTAGCAAGCTCATTGAGGTATTCTATGGCCTCATCAGGATCTTTTTGTAAGAACTCACCATTACACATCATCTCCTCAAATTCGCACTCTCTATATGTAAGTCCCTCATAAAAATAGCTCACTAAGTGTCAATTCTCATACCCATAGTGAGGACACATACTCAACAACTCCTTAAATTTCTCCCAAGACTGATACAAAGTCTCACTATCCTTTTGTGCAAAGGTAGAGATTTGCCTTTTTAAAGCATTGGTCTTATGTTGTGGGAAGTATTTATTAAAGAAGGCCTGAGTAATCTCATTCCATGACCCAATAGATCGTGGTCTCAGTGAGTATAGCCAACTCTTAGCTCTATCCTTCAAAGAGAAAGGAAAGAACTTAAGTCTCATAATGTCATCAATTGCATCTTGACTATGAAAAGTCGCAACTACTTCCTCAAACTCCCTAATGTGCTCATATGGGTTTTCATTTTCCAAGCCATGAAACATAGAGAGTAACTATATCATCCTTGTTTTAAAATCTAGTTGGCGAGTATTAGCTAGAAACATGATGCATGATGGTGTAGTTGTTCGGCTAGAATGTAAGTAATCCTTAAGTGTCCTAGCAACATTCTCATTGGGGTTGTCGGCCATGTTAACGAAATCCTCTAAATTCTCGTTTGGGGTGCACTATGGTTTGATCTAGGTGAGGTTTCACTAACGGACGTGGAAGGAGAGGGTAACTCTATCTCGGGTCTTTTAATGAATCTACCTCGCGAATCTCTCGGTCTAAGCATACACCAAAGGAATTATAAGGTAAAAGAATAAAACAGAAAGAAAAAAAATTAGAAAATCAAAACAAAGAGAAAAGAACAATATTACCATCTTGTTTCAAAGTTGACAATCTTCCTTAAGTTAAGCGTGTTTCCTCGGTAATGGTGCGAAAATTTGATTCGTTCAACCTAACATGTGGTTATTTTGTATAGCTGAGGTGTCGATCCCACGAGGAAAAGTGAACTACAAGGGAAAGTGTAAACCTTAACACGAACGATAAAATTCAAATGAAAGAATTTGAGTTTTGATAATGAAATAATGTGAGAGAGTTGTGTAAATATAATGAAGAATTCAATAGAGAAACAACAAGGTTCTGAGAATCCTTCCTAAATTCATTGCCTTATTTCAATCTCAATTCAATTGTTTTTATCTCAATTACTAGTTTCGCATCCTAAACAGGCAATTAGTAAATATTCAATCAAAGCACATAAACACCCTAATGTAATTGCTACGAAGTACTCTTTACTTTCAATTCAAGCACACATGACCTATCTCATAGATTATCAAGAAACGACAATATGTTTTAATAATAATACCGTAGTAATGGACAAACCTATAAGATAAATCTACTGGAATCAATCACATCCAATCAACTTGACATAAGAAGAGCTTGACTAGACTTATATGGAGGAGAATGATGCAATCATCAGATTAAGAGAAAATCTTCTAATTCTTTACTTAATCAAAGAGTAAATCAAAAACAGTGTTTAATAATAAATCTTTACAACAGAACAAGAATGGAAATAAGAACAACTACACCTAAGAATCCATCCTTTTACCTTGCTTGATGATTAGCTGGACATTTGGCTCATGTTTGATGAAGAAGAATAATGGTAGCTCTCTGATTCCAGCCTCTCTTTTTCAGTCTCCCAAATGTTCTATATATAGCTCATAAGGGTTAGGGGTATTTTGGGCTAAAAAATGTCATTTAAAATGCCCTAATTAGATCTGAAACAAAACAAGGGACCGTGCACGCGCCGCGGTGCACAGCTTTGGGCCTGGCTTTCTGTGGTGCTGGAGGCCATGGCTCAGACTGGCCAGGCAGTGGCGCAAACTCTCCAGGCTGCGGTGCACACTGTCCAGGCTGCAGCTCAACCTTGGATCTTGGTCTAGTGGAGGCTTCTGGAGGTCGCGGCTTAGCTTTTCCAGGCCGCGACACACAACCTCCAACTTCTATCCAAGAAGTTGAAGGTTTTGGTGGGCAAGGCTTGAGCTTCTGAGCCGTAATATGGAACACTAAAGACGTAGTTTCTCTTCATTTTGTCTTTCTGCAACCATACCTTCACTCCAATACGAATGGAATCTTTATGCTTCAAGAAATGATAGCTTTTCCATCTCTTTTAGACTCAAAATACTTGAAAATGCACTGAAATAGATCAATGATCCAAGAATGACACTTTAGAATTATTAAGATATAAATATGTAATTCAACCCTAGATCAAATCTATAATGCTAACAAATAAGTACTGTTAAGAGGCATTTCATGACTCTCATCATAACCTTTTGACAAAAGATATTGAGTTTAAGTGGAGCCCCAAATGTGAGTAAGCCTTTAGGACACTTATCTCTAAGCTTACAACCTCTCCTATTATGCAAACACCGGATTTTACCTTGCCTTTTGAGATTATGTGTGATGCTAGTGACTATGCTATAGGGGCTATTTTAGGACAAAGAAGGCAGGGAAAACCATTTATTGTTTATTATGCTAGTAGAACCTTGAATCATTCTCAGATGATGTACACTACAACCGAGAAAGAATTACTAGCAGTAGTATTTACATTGGAAAATTTTCGCTCTTACTTGATTGGTTCACCTATCACTATATTCACAAATCATTCCACCCTTAAATTTCTTTTCTTAAAAATGGATGCTAAGGCCATTTAATACGTTGGATTTTGCTTTTGCAGGAATTTCACTTGACCATCAAAGACAAGAAGAGGGTAGAAAATGTTATTGCGGACCATCTATCTCGCTTGGAATTTAAGAATGATGCTGACATTTTACCCATTCGGGAAGCCTTTCTGAATGAAAATTTATTTTCTGTCCTTGGTCACACACCATGGTTGAGGCAAAGAATTTTTATTGGAATGATCCTTATCTTTTTAAATATTGCCCAAATAATAAGAAGATGCATTCCGAATACGAAAGTTGATAGTGTGTAAACTTTTTGTCATACCAATGCTTGTGGTGGCCACTTTTCTATTAAAAAGACAACCGCAAAAATTTTTCAATGCGGTTTTTATTTGCCTACTTTATTCAAGGATGCTAATGAGTTTTGTCGATCATGTGAAAGATCTCAAAGGTTAGATTCGTTGTCTCACTGTCATATGATGCCTCTCAACCCGATCTTAGTGGTGGAAATCTTTGATTGTTGGGGGATCGATTTTATGGGACCATTCTCACCTTCTTTTAGGAATTTTTACATTTTGCTTGCCATTGATTATGTTTCTAAATGGGTTGAAGCAATACCTTGCTGCCCTAATGATAATACAGTTGTTATTAAATTTCTTAAAGATCATATTTTATCTAGGTACGATGCTCCACATGTTATAATTAGTGATCAAGGGTCACATTTTTGTAACCATTCTTTTGAGGCTTTAATGCGCAGGTATGGAGTCACCCATAAGGTTTCTACATCTTATCATCCACAAACCAATGGCTAAGCGGAACTAGCAAATAAGGAGATTAAGTGAATACTTGAAAAAACAGTAAATCTCAATCGAAAAGATTGATCTTTACACCTATCGGATGCACTTTGGGTGTACCAGACAGCATACAAGACGGTTCTTGGAGCATCTCCTTATTAGTTGGTATTCGGCAAAGCATGTCACTTGACGGTAGAACTTGAGCACAAAGCATATTATGCTATCCGAAATTTTAACTATAACTTGAAGTTGTCCTATGAGGAGAGGAAAATGCAATTTTATGAACTTGCGGAGTTGGGGGATGATGCATATGATATTTCTAAGGACTAAAAGTCAAAAATGAAAGTGGTGCATGATTAGAAAATACTCCGAAAATTTTTTGAACAAGATAATAGAGTTTTTCTGTATAACTTGTGGTTACACTTCCATCAAAGAAAATTGCAATCACGATGGAAGGGATCTTATATACTGAAGAGTGTTTTTTCTTTCCCAGTGGAGTAGTTGAGGTTGAAGATCCTTTCGACAGTCGTGCATTTCGAGTTAATGGTCAAAGGTTGAAGCTCTACTTGGAACACGAACATGTTAAAGATAGGTCTGAAGAGATCTCTTTGGTGGCCCCGGTTTATCTTTCTTAATCGGGTATTTTCGTTCCATTGTACATTAGTTTTAATTTTGTTGAGTCTTTGTTAATTTTGGAATTTTTTATTTTAGTTAATTATGTTTTAATTTTAATTTTTAGTTCGATTTAATTTAATTTTTAGTTTTAGGTTTACTTTTAGTAATTTTAGTTTATATTTTTATGCCTTTTTATTTGTTACTTTTCAGCACAAACAAGAAAGCCCAGTGGGCGCCGCGGCCCAAAATATCATGCCACACCCACCAGCAACCAGCAGATTTCAAAAGGCCTAGTGGGCGCCGCGGCCTAAAGCCTTTGCACCTCGCCCACCAATACTCACCAGTTTTCAAGTGTGCGCCGCGGCGCAAAGTCGCGATTAGCATTTTAAAAAGCCATTTTCCCTCTTTTTTCTTCATTTCCTTTTGAAAGAAAATAACACTTCTTCTACTCTCTCTCAACTTCTCTCCAAATCCATCCTTACCCATCTCATTCTTTCTTGATTTTAACACAATTCTTTGAGGAATTTTTCACTTAGATTGCAGATTTTGCTGCAAATTTGTCCACAAAGCTTTGGTTTCAAGACGATTTCGGGTTTGTGGGTCTTCTCCCCAACTTTATGCTGATTATTTATCAATTATGCATTCGAGCTGGCATCCAATGCAGTAGTGATGAGGAAGCACAGAACCCAAGAAGCCTATCGATGACGGAATGCTCAATGTGATTAAGGCAACGAGATTGCAAGCTCCGGCAGAGGGAGCAACAGCTGCTGCCCCACCTCCACCTCCTAGGTCTTTGACTGTTGCAGAGTGGCTTGAGCATTTAGAGATTCAATTTGATAAACATAAAAAATTCTTACAGGATAGGTTTGATCGTTAGGATCAATTTTTAGCCAGGCAAACAGACTATCAATCAGTGGTTTTCTCTTCTTTTGGTCAAATGTACCAATACCTTGCTTTTGCCACCGGTTGTGATATGGATAACTTTCCCACCTTGCCACCCTATCCGGGTTATTCCTTTGATCCAGCTCCAAAGGAGGAGGAAGAGGAGGATGATGACATGGAGGATTAACTTTTAGGTTGTCTCTTATTTGTTTCGTTTTATTTTATTATCAGATAACTGTATTAACTTTTATTCTGTACTCTTATTTGTTATCTTTATTTTTCATACTTCATTTTTTCATTTTTAGTTATTTATTTAGTCTTGATGTGCTAACCTAACATTCGGTGGGAATCTTAATGTTACACTGTAGTTTCCTTCTTTTTGTTTGTTTTGTTCTATGTTAAAGATCGAAATTTCAAAAAGAGGAACAATATGGAGTTCGAATGGTCGGCACAATTTTCGGCTTCCTCGCACCTTTGGTTAAAAAGAGAGTTTCATTTACTTTTTCTTTCACATTGAGGACAATTCATATCTTAAGTTGAGGGTGGAGGAAACACATTTCTTATTCCATACCATCGAATTGTTGGTGTCACTTTCCCTTTTGTTATTTTAATTCGTTTGTTAGGATAAATTTAAAAAAATAAATAAAAATAATATGTATATATATATATATATATATATATATATATGAGTATGCTTTGTGTTAGCTTTTGAATTAATTTACATGTCAATGATATGAGTTTAATTGAGATAGCATATAGCATTTAGAAGAAGTTAAATCTTGCTTCGATTTGAGAATAATTTTGAGTGTCGATCTTCATTTGGTTTGAGACTCTAGTTTGCGATAAGATTGCATGATTACTCTAAAACATTTAGAGAAGTTTTATGTGTGAATGTTTTGTGAATACTTTTGCGGTCTCGATAAGCTCTAGAACTTATTTGATAATCGCTTGAGGAGAAATCCCAGAATGCACACTACTTAGGATATGATGTAGGCCATCTTTGGACCGTTTCAGCCCTTCAACCTTACCCTTGTTATATTTATCGCTAGTTACCTGGTTGAGCCATTTTCTTAGAAAAAAAATTGAGCCTTGTTCCTTTCGATAACTTATTTACTTACCTTTATTAGCCTAAAAATATTTTATCCTTACCTTTCTTTTAAGAGAACTTAGTTTATACATATTTGTTGAGAAACACTTAAGAGGAGTAAGGATGGAAATTTAGAAAATATATTACTACCATAACCTAAGTACATTAAATGAGATAGGTTGGGGGTTATGGAAAAGAGTAAAAAATAAAAACGGAGTTGAATGAAAATGTGCTAAAAAAAGAAGAAGTGAATTTTGGCAAAGAAAAAAATGGCAAATTATTAAGAGAAATGCTTGAAAAATAGTTGAATGAGTTGGGTGTTGAAGTAAGGTTATCTAGTGCTTAAAGCGGTTGTATTTAAATTTAAGAGACTGAGTTCTTTTACTTGTTTAATCTTTCCTGTTCTTTCTTGACCTTTACCTTAACCTAACGTTACAAGCCTGTTGTGAGTTTTAAATTACTCGCAAGCGCACGAGTCGTTTGCAGTATAGAGTTGTGCAAGTACAAGGTCGAATCCACAGGGAATTGTGTTGTGAAAATATATTTTTAATCTAAACTAACTCTATTTTAAGCTAGTTCCGAATTGTGAATGATATTGCAAAACAAATTAAAACTAAATTAAATTGATTTAAAAACTAATAATAAAAACACTAAGGTTTCCGAATCCACCCCACCAAAGTTAAGCATACATGTTCTAAAAATATAGCCTATCAAAACATTCTATGAATCCAACTATAAGACAAAAAACAAAGAATATCCCAACTAAACCAAAAGCACCCAATGTATCCGCTCTCAACAAATCACAAAGGGAATCCAATTTAATCGAAAAGCATTCAATGTATCCATCAGATGAAACACAAGGAATATCCAACAGACAATTTAAACTCAATCAATTATAAGATTAACTCAAATAATTGACAGAACATTTATACTAAAAATTGTCAGATTTGTACAAGCAAATCTGAACTACTATGCCAAACAACGGCGGGGCTTCATCTTCAACCTTAGCCGAAGAGTCTAGCCACTCATAACTATAAAACTATAATAAAAAGTGCTAAACATTTAAACTAAAACAACTGAATATAAAGAAATAAATAAACAACTTTACATGGGAGAAATTCCACTCGCTGACAGGCGGCGCTTCCCCTCGTGGTAGCAATGCCTTCGGGATCCACCAGAATGCTGACGGACGTCCACCGGTAAACACCAAAGTGGCTTAGGAATTGTACCCTGAATTATGAAGTCAGGTGGTGATTATATAGGGGAAGACCCAGACTAATGTGGCTTGCAAAAACGATGTGGGATACTGGCCCGAGTGCGCTCGATCGCAGTATGTTGCGATCGATCGCAGATGCGCTCGATCGCGTGTCTGGTGCGCTCGATCGCGCTGGTGCGATGCACTGCAAACATTTCTGTGTGGGATTGATGACCTTGCGCTCGATCATAGGCAGGTGCACTCGAGCGCAGGTGCGCTCGATCGCATATCTCGTGCGATCGATCGCAATGTCTCCAGAAGCTTCAAATCTCCTGAAATGCTTCATTTTCTCCACAAAGCTGTAAAAACACACAAAACACAAGAAAAACGTAAAATAAAGTAAAATACGACTAACTAAGAGCATAACAAATGTAAGTTAAGGGTATAAAATATGCAATATTTAAGACTCATCAAATACTCCCAAACTTATATTTTGCTAGTCCCTTAGCAAAACAAAATAAAAGACTCAATGAAAAACAAAGAACATAAAGATAAAGTCATCACTCATGGTATCCAAAAATTTAAGGAGCACACATCACCATGATATTCATTCATAAGCAAGCTTAAAAAGGTAAACCCATCTTCGCAATGAATAGAAATGTTAAAATTTGATTACTTACAAAAGGCAGGTCAAGGTATCACAAGTCTGACACTGTGTAAGGTGAATTAGCATATAAAAATGAAGCTTCCAAGTAACTCTAATGTGTAAGGTCTCCAAGTCTCAAGATTCACCGAATTTCCCATAAAAAATGAACGAAAAAGCATAGTTTTTATTTTATTCTTTTTTTCTTCTTTTTTTTTTTTAATAAGGCACGGCTATATTTAGTTCCCTTAAGCTTTCTAATTGACCCATGTAGCGAGTGTTGAGTCAATGACTCCCAAACCAGATGGTTTTAGGGCATTAGGTGTAAAGACACCCCTAAGGACTTACTAACTCGAGTCAAAAAGGCTACGAAAATAAACCGGCCTTAATATTACCAAGCAAAATTTCACCTTTTGATGTGAACACTCACTACTTACTGAGGCAAGAGGTCCAGTTACTCAGCGAAAAGTTTATTGATAATAATTTTTTTTTTTTTTACATTTTTCTATGCTCAAGAGTTCATCCAACAAGTCATCCAGTTTCAGTTAAGATAAGGAAAAATACACATTAAAATCATATGTCATACCTCACATAATTTGTGCTAATGTGCTCGTGTTAGATTAGATCAAACATGTGAATTCTCAAAATGCCTAAAGTAAGTAACTAAATTTTAAAAATTTATCACCAGATCATGTGTTCAAAATGTTAAGCTCACTAATGACATCACATCACAGAAAATGTTTAGATCAACTAAAATTTCACGATAACATGAGCATGCATTTATCTCTATAACGAAAAGACAACAAATTAGGACAAAGTGTGTGATGTGTCTCCCATACCCCCAAACTTAAATTACACATTGACCCCAATGTGTGACTAATATGGAAAGAGCTGACCTGAGATATGGAGAACTATCTGGACTGGTATGGCTCATAGCATACCCCCAAACTTGAACTGAAGTACGCTTTGTCCCTGAAAAATAAAAACTAGAAAACAAAAAATACTGGAAACAAACATTAATCATAAAAATGCGAAATAATAAATAAACAAAAGAAAAGATAAGCTGTGGGGTGCCTCCCATGAGCGCTAAGTTTTACGTCTTCAGCCAGACTCTCCCTAGAATACTACACTCAATCTGAGTAACTAGGATCCTCCAACAGTATCGTCTCAATGTCCGGACTCTTCAACTCTAAGAATGGTTTTAGCCTCTGTCCATTTACCTTGAAAGTATTACCATTCTTAGGATCCTCAATCTCAATGGCCCCATGAGGAAAAACCGATCGAATAATGAATGGGCCTGACCATCGGGATTTGAGCTTGCCTGGAAAAAGATGCAGGCGCGAATTATAAAGAAGAACTCTCTGACCCGGCTCAAAAGCTCGTCTCAAAAGCTCGTCTCAAAATATTTTGGTCATGAGTCTTCTTTATTTGTGCTTTGTATGATCGGGCACACTCATATGCATCATTCCGCAGCTCCTCCAATTCATTGAGTTGGAGCTTCCGTTGTGAGCCAGCCTTGGAAAGATTAAAATTTAGTTGCTTGACAGCCCAATACGCACGATGCTCTAATTCAACCGGAAGGTGACATGCCTTTCCGTATACAATGCGATAGGGAGACATGCCAATTGGCGTCTTGAAGGCTGTCCGATATGCCCACAGTGCATCCGTCAATCGCAGAGACCAATCCTTTCTAGTAGGGTTCATAGTCTTTTCCAAAATACGTTTGATCTCGCGATTTGAAATTTTCACTTGACCACTCGTCTGTGGGTGATATGGGGTGGCAACTTTGTATGTGATACAATACTTCTTCATCAACTGCTCAAAGATCTTGTTGCAAAAGTGCTTACCTCCATCACTTATGATTGCTCGAGGCGTACCAAAACAAGCAAAAATAGTGTCTTTCAAGAACTGGACCACAACTCTGTGGTCATTGGTTTTGCATGCAACGGCCTCCACCCACTTGGACAGATAGTCCACAGCAACTAGAATGTATAAGTAGCCAAAGGAGTTTGGGAATGGTCCCATGAAATCAATACCCCACACATCAAAAATCTCAACAATCAGAATAGGGTTGAGGGGCATCATATTTCTCCTAGAAAGACTCCCTAGCTTTTGGCAACGCTCACAAGATATACAGTAGGTGTGAGAGTCCCGGAACAGGGTAGGCCAATAAAATCCACACTACAAAATCTTTGCAGCGGTCTTTTTAGCACTAAAATGGCCTCCACATTCATGATCATGACAAAAGGCGATGACATTAGATTGGTCATGCTCAGGAATACACCGTCTAATGATCTGATCAGGACAATACTTGAACAGGTAAGGATCGTCCCAGAAAAAATGTTTTACCATGGCCAAAAAATTTGATTTATCTTGCCTCTCCTAATGCAAGGGCATGTGTCCGGTGACAAGATAGTTCACTATGTCAGCAAACCATGGTGCGGGACTATGAGCAATGTGCATTAATTGCTCATCAGGAAAGGTCTCAGAAATGGGGGTGGCAGCCTCACTGAATTCCACTATCAATCTAGACAAATGGTCCGCCACCACATTTTCCGAACCTTTCTTATCCCGAATCTTAATGTCGAACTATTGAAGTAGCAAGATCCATCGGATAAGACGAGATTTAGCATCTTTTTTAGAGAAAAGATACTTCAATGCAGCATGGTCCGAGTAGATAATGACTTTAGATCCTAACAAGTAGGATCTGAACTTGTCTAATGCAAAAACGACTGCAAGCAACTCCTTCTCAGTGGTAGAATAATTGAGTTGTGCGTCGTTTAGAGTTCGACTTGCATAGTAGATAGCATGGGGAAGTTTATCAACACATTGTCCTAAAATAGCTCCAACAGCATAGTCTGATGCGTCACACATAATCTCAAAAGGCACATCCCAGTTAGGTGGCTGAATAATGGGTGTGGACGTCAGAATTTTCTTCAGATCCCCAAATGCTTTCTTACGATCCTCATCAAATAGAAATGGGGCATCTTTTTGCAACAACTTGCACAAGGGCCTGGCGATCTTGCTGAAATTCTGGATAAATCGCCTATAGAAACCTGCATGGCCCAGAAAAGATCGAACCTCTTTCACCGTACGTGGGGGTGGAAGGCTGGAAATCAAATCCACCTTCGCTTTGTCGACCTCAATCCCTCGATGAGATATGATATGCTCCAGTATAATTCCTTGCTTAACCATAAAATGACACTTCTCCCAATTAAGCACCAGGTTCTTCTCCTTGCACTGTACCAAAACCAAAGAGAGACGGTGCAGGCACTCCTCAAATGTTGAACCGAAGATGGAGAAGTCGTCCATGAAAATCTCCAAGAATCGTTCTACCATATCAGAGAATATACTGACCATGCACCACTGAAAAGTGGTGGGTGCATTGCATAACCCAAAGGGCATACGACGGTAGGCGAAGGTCCCAAAAGGACAGGTAAATGTCGTCTTCTCCTGATCTTCGGGGTCCACAGGGACCTGGTTATATCCAGAATAACCATCCAAAAAGCAATAATACTCGTGCCCAGCCAAACGCTCCACCATCTGATCAATAAATGGAAGTGGAAAGTGATCCTTCCTTGTGGCAATGTTCAGCTTACGGTAGTCTATACACACTCTCCACCCAGACTGCACACGAGTTGGCACCAACTCGTCGTCCTTATTCTTTACTACCGTTAATCCAGCTCGCTTGGGCATGACATGAATGGGGCTTACCCACTTGCTATCAGAGATGGGATAAATGATCCCTGCATCTAACAGCTTAATAACCTCTGCTATCACAACCTCTTGCATAGCAGGGTTGAGCCTTCTTTGCGGCTCCCTCGATGGCTTAGCATCTTCCTCCAAGTGTATCCTGTGCATCACCACCGAGGGGCTGATTCCCTTAATATCCTCAATGGTCCAGCCGATAGCTTCCTTGTGCTCTCTTAAAACATCTAATAATTTCTCCTCTTGAGCCTCTCCCAAATCTGAAGCTATTATCACAGGCAAACAGTATGCTGGACCCAGGAACTTATACTTAAGATTATCCGGTAAAGGCTTAAGTTCCTTCTTTTGAGGTTATGGTAACACCTTCTCCTCCTCCTCCTTGATTTCTTGAGGATCAGACTCCAAAATGGCATTTACTTCCTCGAGTAACTTATCTAAACCCAAGTCCTCTCCAAAGTGAGCAAAGTATGCCTCCATGGGATCCTCCATGCTTGATTCATCCACAGTATCCTCAAGAATCTCCTCTATCAAGCATACATCTCTCATTTCATCATATTCCAGTGGTTGCCTAGTGATATCAAAAATGTTCAACTCCAATGTCATATTTTCGAAGAAGATCTTCATCACCCCTGTCCTACAATTGATTAGGGCGTTAGCCGTGGCTAAGAATGGTCGCCCTAGAATCACTGGTATTTGAATCCCTACATTCTGAACCGGCTCTGTGTCAAGCACAATAAAATCCACGGGGAAATAGAACTTATCCACTTTTATCAAAACGTCCTCAACTATCCCCCGTGGTCTTTTCACTAACCTGTCAGCCAATTGAAGCATCGTGGATGTGGGCTTCAATTCTTCTAACCCCAACTGCACATAGACTGAGTAGGGTAGAAGATTCACACTCGCCCCTAGATCCAAAAGGGCCCTCTCAATATGGCTGACTCCTATCGTGCAAGAGATGGTAGGACACCCCGTGTCCTTATACTTGATGGGTAGCTTGCACTGAAGGATTGAACTGACCTGCTCGGTCAAAAATGCCTTCTTTGGGACATTCATCCTCCTCTTGATAGTGACCAAGTCCTTTAAAAACTTGGCATATGATGGCACTTGATGGATGGCATCCAAAAATGGGATATTGATTTGGACTTGCTTGAATACCTCCAGAATTTCCTCATACTTCCCTCCTTTCTTGGGCGCCTGTAATATCTCGGGGTAGGGCGCTCTAGGTACAAACGACCTAGGAGGGTCTTTCTCAGTAGGTGTGGCTGTAGATGGCTCAGCATCTCTCTTCTCTGTGTTGCCACTCCCTTGCCCTTGCTGCATAGCAGGGCTCTCTTCCACTCGATTGTCCACTTGTCTACCAGACCTCAGTGTGACAATCGACTGTACTTGTTCCTCCCCGTGCGTAGGAGTTGATGAACTCTCAACCATAAATTGTCCTTTTGGGTTTTGCACGGGCTGACTGGGGAACTTTCTTTTCTCTCTCTTACCCAAGTGACTTGCAATTTGCCCTATTTGACTCTCCAGCTTGGCAATTGCTTGGGTGTTTACCATTGTTGCACTCCTCACATCGCTTATATTTTGGCTAGTCGCCTTCATGAATTCCTTAAGGGTGTCCTCTAGCGACTGTGAAACTGGCGCTGGTGTTTGAGCGGGTGCATGGTAAGCAGGTGAAGGTGTTGGATGGGCAGAACGACCATGATTAGGAATTTGTGGGGAAAATCCGGGAGGATATTGATTTTGAGCATGATGAGAGGATCCTCCCTGATTCATTGGTTGGTTCTGCCTCCATGAAAAATTTGGGTGGTTCCGCCACCTTGGATTGTACGTCTCGGAGTACGATCCATTTGACTGCCTTCGAAAGTCATTAAAATCATTTACTTGTTCCATAGGATACTCGGCACAAGCCGGCATTGATGGGCAATTCTGTGCTAGATGCATGGGACTAGCATAGATGGAACAGTTTTCAACATTGAATGTGTTGGCAGCATTGATGGATTGGCTCACAGTGAGAGCGTCAATCTTCTTGGTGAGGGCATCTAACTTTATCCTCAAATCAGCATCCTCTCTGACCTCATAGATGCCTCCCCTCTTAGGAGCACGAATGGACTTATCTCGACAGCTTGAAAAATCCCACTGCTGTGAGTCGTCGGACAACTTGTCCAACGCCATATATGCTTCGTCTCCTGTCAGACTCAAGAATGCCCCCCCATTCATAGACTCGATCATGCTACGGTTGGGTTGAGTCAACCCTTGGTAGAAGAATTGAACAAGTCTTCACTTCTCATATCCATGTGAAGGGCATCTGATCAGTAACTCTTTAAAGCGCTCCCAGCTTTCAGAGAACTTCTCGTCCTCGTCCTGAGTGAAAGAGCTAATCTCCTTACGGCACTCATTCACTCTAGACATTGGGAAAAACTTATGGTAAAATTTGCTAACCAGGTTTTCCCAAGATGTAATAGACCCGGACGTGTTGGAGTCCAACCATGCCCTAGCTCTATCGTGAAAGGAGAAAGGGAAGAGTCGAAGATGGACTGACTCCTCAGAGAAGTTCTGGAATTTGAATGTAGCACAAATTTCTTTGAATTTCTTCACATGACTATAAGGATTTTCAAGATCTAAGCCATGGAATGAGGGTAGGAGTTGGATAACATGTGGCTTCAAATCAAAGTGTGTGGCATTGGTTGGTGGCAACACTATGCAGGAAGATGAATTAGTCGCAACGGGTGTGAACAAATCCCTAAAGGATGTAGTGGAGTCCACGTTCCAAGCTCTAGGTTGCTCTACATGGTCAGGATGATTAAAATTTTCTCCAATCTCAACAGTCTCTCTTTCAACTAGTGCTCTTTTCTGCCTCCTAAGAGTTCTTTCTAAGTCGGGATCTAAATGTGTCAAGTCTAAGTTCAAGAATCTCCGACCAAGCATACACCAACAGAAAAATAATGAGATACTAACCAGCAGAAGCAACAGAATAAAGCAAAAACAAAACTCAAAATTTTTTTTTTTTTAAAATTAAATTAACTAGTAGAAAAATAAAATCAATTCAGACAAAAAATTTTCACAAACCAAACAATTCCCCGGCAACGGCGCCAAAAACTTGTTATGAGTTTTAAATTACTCGCAAGCGCACGAGTCGTTTGCAGTATAGCGTTGTGCAAGTGCGAGGTCGAATCCACAGGGAATTGCGTTGTGAAAATATATTTTTAATCTAAACTAACTCTATTTTAACCTAGTTCTGAATTGTGAATGATATTGCAAAACAAATTAAAACTAAATTAAATTGATTTAAAAACTAATAATTAAAACACTAAGGTTTCCGAATCCACCCCACCAAAGTTAAGCATACATGTTCTAAAAATATAGCCTATCAAAACATTCTATGAATCCAACTATAAGACAAAAAACAAAGAATATCCCAACTAAACCAAAAGCACCCAATGTATCCGCTCTCAACAAATCACAAAGGGAATCCAATTTAATCGAAAAGCATTCAATGTATCCATCAGATGAAACACAAGGAATATCCAACAGACAATTTAAACTCAATCAATTATAAGATTAACTCAAATAATTGACAGAACATTTATACTAAAAAATGTCAGATTTGTACAAGCAAATCTGAACTACTACGCCAAACAACGGCGGGGCTTCATCTTCAACCTTAGCCGAAGAGTCTAGCCACTTATAACTATAAAACTATAATAAAAAGTGCTAAACATTTAAACTAAAACAATTGAATATAAAGAAATAAATAAACAACTTTACATGGGAGAAATTCCACTCGCTGACAGGCGGCGCTTCCCCTCGTGGTAGCAATGCCTTCGGGATCCACCAGAATGCTGACGGACGTCCACCGGTAAACACCAAAGTGGCTTAGGAATTGTACCCTAAATTATGAAGTCAGGTGGTGTTTATATAGGGGAAGACCCGGACTAATGTGGCTTGCAAAAACGATATGGGATACTGGCCCGAGTGCGCTCGATCGCAGTATGGTGTGATCGATCGCAGATGCGCTCGATCGCGTGTCTGGTGCGCTCGATCGCGCTGGTGCGATGCACTGCAAACATTTCGATGTGGGATTGATGACCTTGCGCTCGATCATAGGCAGGTGCGCTTGAGCGCATATCTCGTGCGATCGATCGCAATGTCTCCAGAAGCTTCAAATCTCCTGAAATGCTTCATTTTCTCCACAAAGCTGTAAAAACACACAAAACACAAGAAAAACGTAAAATAAAGTAAAATACTACTAACTAAGAGCATAACAAATGTAAGTTAAGGGTCTAAAATATACAATATTTAAGACTCATCAAAGCCTATTAAAGACATAGTGATCCGATGTAGTGTGATTTTTCTACATTAGTGGAGAGTGATTTGAAAAGTGAGCCTATGAAGTTTGATTTGTGATTGATGTCATGCAATTTAATATGTTTTTAGAGGCCAAGGCTTGTGTTCATGAATATTGTTTATAAAATCATCCGGGTGTTTAGATTAATGGTTTATGGTAAGATGGATGTTAAGAGTCGATAACGATTTTGACGTTGATGTTTGGATTGTTTTTGGACTTAAATGGTATTTAATGATTCTATGTGTTGTGTGTTATGTGCGATTTTTGAGACAAAAAGTTGAATTACTCTTGTATTAACGCTAAAATTGCTTTATTTTGTTTTGATTTCTACTGTAGAATTCATTTCATAATTTTTTTTTTTTTTTGCTTGAATTGCTAGAGACTAGCAATAAGCTAGTTGGGGGTTGTGATAAGAGTCATAAAATGCATCTTAATAGTATTTATTTGTTAATATTTTAGGGTTGATATAGGGCTGAATTACACATTTATGCCTTAATAATTCTAAAGTGTCATTCTTGGTATATGGATTCATTTTGATGCATTTTCAGGTATTTTGGGTTTAAAAGAGATAGAAAAGCTAATGTTGCTTTAAGCACGAAGATTCTATACATATCGGAGTGAAGGAGTGGTTTCGGAAGGACAAAATGAAGTGAAACCCATTTTTAGGGTTCCATGCCGCGACGAGCCAAGGTTTGAGCTGTGGTCTCTAGAACCATTAGCTTATGAGTTAGAAGTTGGGATCAGGAATTTGCACTGCAGCGAGACAAGGTGTGCACCACGGCCACAAGCACCACTGACAAGCGTGAACCAAGGGCGGTGCGGCGGCGAGGCAAGGTCTATGCTGTAGCGCATGAGGGTTTTTACAGCCGTGCCGTGGCTTCCCTCTTCTGAGCCACGGCGCGACGGAGATTCCCTTGTTTCTGTTTCACGACCTTATTAGGGTTTTAATGACATTTCTTGACCCGAAAATACCCTTGAACCTTTTGGGGTATTAATAGAACACTGAGGGTTTGCTAAAAAGGAGGCTGGAATTAGGAGAGCTACCATATTCTTCTCTATTTTAGGTGATCAACCATGAGCCTAATGTCCAACTAATCTCCAAGCAAGGCAATAAGATGAATTCCTAGGTGTAGTTGTTCTTATTTCTATCCTTGATTCAGTTGTATGAATTGATTGTTAAACATTGTTATGATTTACTCTTTGATTAAGTAAGAAGGAAAGGATTTACTCTTAATCCAGTGATCTTCTCCTCCATATTAGTCTAGTCTAGTCAAGCTCTTCTTATGTCAAGTTGTTAGATGTGATTGATTTCGGTAGATTTATCTTATAGGTTTGTTTATTACTACGGTATTATTATTGAAATATATTGTCGTTTCTTGATAATTTATAAGATAGGCCATGTGTGCCTGAATCGAAATTAAAGAGTACTTCGTAGCAATTACATTAGGGTGTTTATGTGCTTGGATTGAATATTCACCAATTACTTGTTTGGGATGTGAAACTAGCAATTAAGATAAAACAATTGAGTCAAGATAGGGATAAGGCAATGAAATTAGGAAGGATTCCTGGAACCTTGTTATTTCTTCATTGAATCCTTCGTCATATTTTCACAACTCTCTCATACAATTTTATTCGTAAAACAAAGATTCACTTATTTGAATTTCATCATTTGGTGTTAAGGTTTACACTTTCTCTTGTAGTTCGCTTTCCTCTTGGGATCGACACCTCAGCTATACACAATAATCGCGTGTTAGTTTGAGCATAATCAATTACCTAGTCGACTGGGTTGCCCTTCAACCCAGTTTTTCATGTTTTTCATGTTTTGGACTTAAAAACGTTTGAATGAATAGTTATGTTAAAATGCATTTTCAAAAGGAGCCATAAGACAAGCTAGTTACCTGAACAAGTGAGATTTACAACTTGTTTTAATACCTTATGCCTATACTACATCTTTTGTCTTAATTTGGTGTCTGATTCGGTTTGAGTTCTTGTATCTTGATTCTTGGTTGTGTGCTTGTATCGTTTAAAACACTTAGATAAAACTGTTAGTATAATTAGAGTTGTGTTTTGTCATTATTAAAATTTAAATGAGGATCAACATCCTGTGTGACCTAAACCTATGGCTCTAATTTCAATTCGATATGATAGTGAGGCAACACTAGCATGGGCCTATAACAATGTCTACAATGGAAAGTGTAAACATATCGGATTGAGACATAGCTATGTAAGACAATTAATTATTGATGGAGTAATTACGATTGAATTCGTAAGATCCATGTGAAACTTGGTAGATCCGTTGACCAAGGGACTTGTAAGAGAGCAAGTGATAAAAACATCACAAGGGATGGGTTTCAAACCCATACAATAGGATAACCAATGATGGAACCTCAACTCAACGCTTACTAACTATAAATATTGAGTTTAATGAGACAAAGTCAACCATTAGTAGTGATTGCAAGCATTAAAGTTTTTTTGTTATGTTTAATTACATAACATACTTGATAAGCTTACCTAGTGAGTGTGAAGTGTGACTTCTTCTATTGAGTTCAAGGACTTGAATCTAGAGCACTCATGATATAAGATACATGACATAAGGCCTCCAAAAGTGCTGAAAATTTTATTTCTAGGAAACTCTATGAGGAGAAGTCTCATGTGTGAGACATATCCAGTTAAACAAATAAGATTTATGGTTCAAAGTACTATACTACCACATCTTCTGTTTAACTTTGAGTTGTTTTCATTAAGTGAAGATTCAAGTCTAAAAGACATCTTCATTTAGGCATGAACTTCAATGGATAGTAAAAGATCATTTTTTCCAAAGTTTTATTGAGTCAATTTATTTTGAAAATGGTGGGGGATTGTTGATGATTTTCAATATAAATTTGGTTTTAAGTTTGGAATATTTTAGAAAATTAAAGGAAAGGAAAAAAGAAAAGAAAAAAAGAATTTTGGCTTTTGAGAGTTGATACAGTTGACTATAAGCTTCAAATAGTCGACTGTATGAACCATTCAGTCAACTGAATGGAAGGCTAAAGTTTCTTGGAACTCTCTAGAACTTTTTTAATGGACTAAATGCAAGACCCAGTCGACTAGATATTCAAAAATACTGAATTTTCATAAGGTTAACTGAAAATTGAACGTAAATAGAAGTGTTCTTTGAGAATGAACACTCAATATTCAGTTTAAATCTGTTTCCTACTTATTCAAGGTGTCTCTAATGAAAAGACACATTAATTTGAACACTATATAAGTATGTAAAACTATCATAATTAAAAAGAACAATCAGATTCTCTGATTTTGTTTTTTTTTCTCTCTTCTTCTTCTTCTCTTCTAAAAAATTACTAGTCTACTAATGTTTAAAAATCTTGCAAATTTCCAAACATAAGAATTCTACATCCATAAAGTCTTAGAAGCTGCTGTGGGTTATTCTTCCCTAGCGTAATGTGTAGAATAACATCAGAGCTTCATTGTATCTTAGAGGAAATTCACCAGTAAACTTTTGGCGAATTAAATCTTAAGGAAAACGACCTAATTGCCCCCTGAAGCCATTATCTATATCTCTTTTATTTTGGTAAACAACCCTTATTTCCAAAAATTCCCCCAATAGTAGTTACTAATGGAGACTCTGATGCTTGTTTTGGATGTCAATAGAAAGTGTCTGAATAGCACTACTCATAAATTAGTGGATTAACTTTGTGTATATATGTAGTTTGAGCAAGAGAGAGGGCATACTACCTCAGGTGTTGAATGTTACATAAAGCAGTATGGGGTAACCGAGGAATGTGTATATGATGTGTTTCAGAAGCAAGTTAGAGATGCATGGAAGGACATAAACAATGAGTGTCTCATGCCTACTGATGTGCTAATGCTTCTGCTTATTCGTGTTTTCAATCTTACTTGAGCAATTTATATTACTTACAAGGAAAAATATGGTGACACCAATGTTGAAAAAGTCAAGAAAGAAAATGTTGCATCCATACTTAATGATCACTGCCAATCTGAGGAAAATTTATGCTCCTTTTGGAGTTCAACTATAGTGACTTAGGTTATCATAACTTGATCAAATTTAACAAATGTGATTTTATTGATATGTTATGTAACATTAAATTATTTTCAAATGTATATGTTTTTTTGCTACCAAATGGTATAAAAAAAGTTGTAACAACTTGATTTCGTATCAAGTCATCATAGATTCACTACCCATTGTATATGTGGGTTCATTATTGCTCGTCGTAAGCAACTGCTTGAATGGGAAATGGACTAGTAGAGGGGGTTATATATAGAGGTATTAAGCCATCAATTTGTATCAAGAACAAGCTATATACGTAAATATTTCTATTTTTCTAGTAAAGTAAATTTTTTTTTACGTGTGGGATAATTTATGTGCAATTTACATCAAGGCTAAATAATTTACACATAAACCAAAAAATTTTGAAATATGTGAAAATTTTACATCAAATTTAGATAATTTTTAATATTTTTGGGTGTAATTTATTTATATTAGTTAAATACTTTTGAAAATACATAAAATATTAATATATTTTTTTCAAATATTAAATGGGGCAGGTGACCTTATTGCCTCCATTGTGAATCCCCATCACTTCGCAAGAAGGAACTTAGTGAAATTACTAGGCAAGTTGTTTTGGATAATGGAATGTATTTTGCATATATTGGATTGTGGTAATTGTATATTACTGTTATTTCAGGTAGTAGAAGGATTTGGACTTTGATAGAGATAGAGTGGTTAAAGTGCTTCTTTTGGATACTTGAGTTTATTTTGTGTTAGTATTTTGGCTCAAATCCTCACATGAAAGAATTCAAATTAGTTTAGAGAAATTTTGATTTACTATTTTGTAGTTGTTTATTTTAGTAGGAGTAGCAGTAGTCTCCTATGTTGTTGTTCTTTTTTTAATAATATTATAAAAATATCCTCTATCTAAAGGGGATCCTTGAGAAGTTTGAAACACTTATAATTCCAATATACATTGTAAATAAGAGGGATTTATAGCTAGAGCTAGCTAGGTTAAGAGCTTTGGGTGTATTGAAGATTTTGGGTTGTGAGTTTGTCAGGGTAATAATTTTGTTTTTCTTAAATTTATGAGTTTGTTGGTAGCGTAAGCAAAGAGGTATCTAACCACATTAAAATTCTTGTATTTATTTTCTTTTTATTTTTACAATTGTGATTGTGTGGTTGTTGATTAGGTGTTAGATTTCCATTATTTTGAGCCTTGATTCTTTCTTACTAGGAGAATTCTAACCAAAGTAACTGCCATGATTTCAATCATAGATGATACAAATGATGCATATGGAACCCTTGAAGAACTCTAGCTCTTTAAAGAGGCGATCAAGAACTTTGATATATATAGATTGATATCATGTGTGTGCATCATTTGTTTGAGAATTTGAAGAGAAACCCCAATTTGAACTTAGATTAGCTAGAGTAAGGTGTTTCAATTTTAGGTGGGATATAAGTAGCATGAACCAACTTCCATAATACATGCAACTAATTTATCAAACACCATTGGATGTTTACATTGAAATTGAGCATGTGAGATTGCAAAAAATGAAGGTCATAACGAGTACACTATGCAAAGGAAACAGTGAGTAACGTGTACACTATGTTTTGATGTTGGAAAATGTGAAAGAAAATAAACTATAAAGAAAAATGAAAAATAAAAGATTTTATTTGAAACCATTTTTCCCACTTACTTTTGTTAAATTATGTAATTTTCTACTAACTTTTCTTTTACATTTAAACAAAACGAAGAAAGACGTTCTCCTTTTTGTCTTTCAACTTTCCATTCTTTTTGAAAATTCCTAACTATTTGTGCCCTTGATTTTCATCGTATTAGTTTAATTGATTGCTCCACAGACATATAAAAATGGATCAACAATGAATATCAAGCTCAAAACACACATTAATTTGTTAGTTTTGATGTAAGGAAGATGAAAAGTCTAGTTGGCGCATATCTTGAAGAAGCCAAATGGATTTATGCGAAATACATCCCAACAATGGATGAATATATACACATTGTGCTAGTAATTGATAAGTGCTTAAATATTCGTATTTAAGCCCCTTAATTTATATTTGTTAAACTCTTAGTTTGTGTTATTTCATCATATTTTATTTCTTTCTATTTTTTCTGTGTTTTTCTAGGTTTTTGGAGTATTATGGAATTATCTGGCTTAAAGAGCAAAATTGGGAAAAGCTGGAATCTGCTGTTGCGATCGAGCATAGGAGACCCGCGATCGAGCCCAACAACACTCAAGCACCCAAGCCAAGGATCAAGCGCACCTGTGCTCGCTTGTGCAAGAAGAAGGCTCGAGGGTAGGACGACTGAGCGCACCATGTTGTGATCGAGCGCATGCGCCTGTCAGTAAACATTAAAACAGTTGGTCCTATTTTGAAAATAAGTTTAGGGTTTTATTTTATGAGTTTTAAGGTTTCTAGATGTTTCTAAACCCTATAAATAGGCCTGTAAACACAGAAAAAAGGGGATTCGAGGAGAGATTCTAGAGAAGAATTTACGACTCTTCAAGGAAGCTCTCTCGGGTTTATCCTTTTCTTTCTATTTTACTTTATGAAGATGTTTAAGATCGAACTAATGTGTAACTAATTTGCTAGTAGGGCTTAATTGAAGCCCTGATTATGTTTACTCAATAATTCAATATTGGCGCCTTTACGATATTTACATTATGATGCTTAACTTGATTAATTCCTGTTTTCTTGAATTCCTCATATGTGTTTGCCTGATCAACATATGCATGTGGTATAAACTAGTTAGTTGAATCAATTTGGATGACCGAGTTCTAGGTTTAACAATAGTAACAAAAGAAATCCACGCCGGGTTCTTGGGTTAATCAATATAGGAAACCGAGAGTATATACCATGTCCTACATCTCGTGTGTTTGTCGATTTCCACAGATACTATGCTTCCTTAAGGAACAACTTAGTATACACCATGCTAAATCCTTTAAGAAAAAAAAGAGTTAGAGTATACACCATGCCTAACTCGTTGCTTAGGGAAATCAATAGCTTAAGGAGTATACACCATACCCTTAGGTCAACATTAGGTATTCATAGGTGATTAAAGCATTGGCATATTGTTTTATTGTGGAAGCATGATTAGTGGTGGATATTAAAGTCCTACACTTTTATCACTATCGAATCAAACCTGCTTTTTCTTTCTCTGTTTTACATTGCGAATTTAATTTTAAAGCAAAATTTACCAACCCCTGTGGGAATGATCTCGCACTTGCACACTATACTACTATGTTGACCTTGTGCACTTGCAAATAAACGTTCAATTATTTGCTTATTAATTTAGGTAGATTTTTGAACAACAAGTTTTTGGTGCCGTTCCCGGGGATTGCGTTAAATTCTGTTTAGAATTATTTTTCATTTAGTTTTATTATTTTATTCTGTTTTATTTTTATCAAAAATCTATATTTTTTTTGGGTGTCTTTTTGTTTTTCTGTTTTTGCTTCAGGTCTGCAGTAGAGCAATTTCTGGTATTGCGATCGAGCGCCCAACTTGGAGCGATCAAGCGTAGTTCCGAAAACTACCCAAACAACAGTGAGCAGTTACACCGTCTGGCTGAAGACGTAAAACTTAGCGCTCATGGGAGGCACCCCAGAGCGTATCCTTTATGTTTTTATTGTTTTCCAATTTGTTCTTGTTGTTTTATCTTTAGTTTCTTTTTGCTTTCCAGTGTTACTTTAGTATTTGTTTTTCTAGGACAATGCATACTTCAGTTCAAGTTTGGAGGTGTGCTATGAGCTTATGCTAATCCAACTAGTTCTCAATCTCCCAGGTCAGCTCTTTCCATGATATTTACACATTGGAGAAAATATGTCATTTAAGTTTGAGGGTATGGGAGACACATTTACACACACTTTGTCTTAGTTTTGTTGTTGTTTTTCATTAAAAAAAATGCATGTTCATGTTCGTCTTGAAATTTTGGTTGATCTCAAAAAACATTGTGATTTGATTTCATTGGTGAACTTAAAATTTTGAACACGTGATCTGATGATAAAGTTTTAAAGTTTGGTTACTTACCTTAGGTGTTTGAGATTTCACATGTTTGATCTAATCTGACACGAGCACATTAGCACACAATTATGTGAGGTATAAAATGTGAATTTAATGTGTATGTTTCTATGCCTTGGGTGAAATTGGATGACTTGTTGGATGGACATTTTGGCATAATATTGTAAAAATAAATAAATAAATGATGACCATTGGTAAACTTTCCATTGAGTAACCGGACCTCTTGCCTCAATAAGCAGTGAGTGTTCACGCCAAAAGGTGGGAATTTTGATTTGGTTAAATTATGGTTAGTTTAGTTTCATAGCCTTTTTTACTCGAGTTAATAAGTCCTTAGGGGTATCTTTACACTTAATACCCTAAAACCATCTTGTTTGGGAGTCATTGACTCAACACTCGCTACATGGGCAATTAGAAAGCTTAAGGGAACTAAACAGGGCATAGACTTATAATAAAAGAAAGAAGAAAATAAAATTATGCCATTGTTTTTTATTCTGATGGGAAATTCTGTGAATCTTGAGATATAGAGCCATTACACATTGGAATTATTTGGAAGCGTCATATTTATGTGCTATTTCACTTACGTTGATTTGAGCTTGTGATTTCTTAGCCAACCCTTTGTAAGTACTTAGATTTTAAAATTCTTATTCATTGCGAAGATGAGTTTATCTTTTTAAGCTTGCTCATGAATGAATATCATGGTTTTGTGTGATACTTAAATTTTTGGATACCATAAAGGATGGATTTATCTTTGTGTTCTTTGTTTTTAGTTTCGTATTACTAAGGGACTAGCAATTTGTAAGTTTGGGAGTGTGATAAGTACTTAAATATTCATATTTAAGCCCCTTAATTTATATTTGTTAAGCTCTTAGTTTGTGTTATTTCATCCTATTTTATTTCCTTTCTGTGTTTTCTGTGTTTTTCTAGGTTTTTGAAGCATTGTGAAATTATCTGGCTTAAAGAAAAAAATTGGGAAAAGCTAGAATTTGCTGTTGTGATCGAGCACAGAAGACCCGTGATCGAGCGCAACAGCACTCAAGCGCCCAAGCCAAGGATTGAGCGCACTTGCACTCATGCGGGCAAAAAGAAGGCTCAAGCACAGGACGATCGAGCACACCATGTTGCGATCGAGCACATGCGCATGTCAGTAAACATTAAAACAGTTGGTCCTATTTTGGAAATAAGTTTAGAGTTTTATTTTACGAGTTTTAGGGTTTCCAGAAGTTTCTAAACCTTATAAATAGGCCTGTAAACACAGAAAAAAGGGGGATTCGATGAGAGATTTTGGAGAAGAATTGATGACTTTTCAAGGAAGCTCTCTCGGGTTTATTCTTTTCTTTCTATTTTACTTTATGAAGATGTTTAACATCAAACTTATGCATAACTAATTTGCTAGTAGGGCTTGATTGAAGCCCTGATTATGTTTACTCAATAATTCAATATTGGCGCCTTTGCGATATTTACATTATGATGCTTAACTTGATTAATTTCTGTTTTCTTGAATTCCTCATATGTGTTTGCCTAATCAACATATGCATGTGGTATAGACTAGTTAGTTAAATCAATTTGGATGACCGAGTCCTGGGTTTAACAATAATAACAAAATAAATCCACACCAGATTCTTAAGTTAATCAACATGAGAAACCGAGAGTATATACCATGCCCTAGGTCTCGTGTGTTTGTCAATTTCCATAGATACTATACTTTCTTAAGGAACAACTTAGTATACACCATGCTAAATCCTTTAAGAAAAAAAAGAGTTAGAGTATAAACCATGCCTAACTCGTTGCTTAGGAAAATCAATAGCTTAAGGAGTATACACCATACCCTTAGGTTGACAATATTAGGTATTCATAAGTGATTAAAGCATTGGCATATTATTTTATTGTGGAAGCATGATTAGTGGTGGATATTAAAGCCCTACACTTTTATCACTATCGAATCAAACATACTTTTTCTTTCTCTCGTTTTATATTGCAAATTTAATTTTAAAGAAAAATTTACCAATCTCTGTGGGAATGATCTCGTACTTGCACACTATACTACTATGTTGATCATGTGCACTTGCAAGTAAAACGTTCAATTATTTGCTTATTAATTTTGGCAGATTTTTTAACAACATTAACTGTCTCTTACTCTATGCTCCCATGCAACTGTATCTTTTGTTGGCATGGACAATATGGTCGTAGAGAAATTCTTCGATTGGGCTTTAAATGACCCTAAAATGATTAGAGCATCATCTGTTATTGGAAGACTCATGGATGACTTAAAAACACACAAGATATCAAATGTTTTATTTATTTTCGAAACATTATTAGTGGAGGCTTCTGATGTTTGTTTTGGATGTCAATTGGAGATGTCTCTACTCCTATATATTTTAGTTTGAACAAGAAAGAGAGCACACAGCCTCAGGTGTGAAATGTTACATTAAGCAGCATAGGGTAAACAAGGAAAGTGTTTATGATGTGTTTAATATGCAAATAGTTAAGGATGCATTGAAAGACATAAACAAGGAGTGTCTACCTCCTACTGATGTGCCAATGCCTCTTCTTATGAATGTTCTCAATCTTACGCAAGTAATTGATATTATTTACAAAGAAGAATATGGTTACACCAATGTTGGGAAAGTCATGTTATGTAGAGAAATTTCACTTAGCCAATGACATAACGACACACGGCACCCTTCGAGGGCCAAGGCGTAATTTCACAAGCCCAATCAATCGGCTAATCATACACTGTAATACCTGTATTCGTAAAGTAAGGGTAAAGAAGTAATTTAATAAATATAATATGGAATTAAAATAATATATATGTGAAAGAATTATTATTGAATAAAATAATTCTCTTAAAAATACGGACGTGCTCAGGTGTGGGTAAGAAGAAGAAAAAAAAAACCAAAAGACATTAGGTGTTGCCAAATGAAAAAATGGTGATGTGTTGTGTATCATGCATGATACACAACACAAAAGGTGAACAGTGGAGGGGGGCAAAAAGTTTGTTTATATACTCTTTCTTTATTTTTTTTAATATACTTACCAAATCCTGATTGACTTTCTTCCTTTTACAATTCAAACTACTCTATTTCTCTAAACACATGAGGACTGAAAGAAAGGTTGAAAGAGTAAAATTTTAAAGGGGTTTATGGAAGAATTTTATAGAGAATCATGGGAAGCTCTAAGAAAAATAGAAGGTAATAACGTGAATTTTATTTTTTTTAAATTTAGCATACATGAAATTTCCTGAAATTCAATGTGGGAATTTTCAAACGGTATGAATTATGGAAGAATTGAAGAATAAATTATAAATTTTAATATAAATATTATGTCAAGTGTTGACGATCAGCAATCAGGTGAAATTACTAAAAAAAAGCAGCAAAGGCAAGGAGGTGATCCACGGGTAGCTCTAAGTGCAACGTGGTGAGTTAGATTTACTTTAAGTAATCAAGATAAATATGAAATATGTAGTGATAATATTAGAATAAATCATTAACTTACGATTTGGTGATAGATGAAAGTTGTTTGATAGGTATGATAGGAATAGTGGATGTGTAGAGAATTGTTGATATTTGTCTAAGGTTTAAACATGTTTTAAACATAGTTTAAGGTTTAAACAAGGTTGGAAGAATTAATTTCAGCATGTTAAAAAAGTGCGCATCACTTTGGGTATGTGCGCGCCTCCCCTTTTCAGCAAGACAAGAAGTGTGCACACTTGTGAAGGCTCCTGCTTCAGTGTGCGCTGCACCTCTGCCTCATCAAGGCTGCAACGCCTAGAAAGAGAGGTGCTGGATAAGATTCAAGGGCATAGCACCCCCTCACCAACGTCGCACCACCCAACAAGAAGGTAAAAAGGGGCTTTGCCTAGCGCCGCACCGCCCCCTGTTCAAGGCCGCAGCGCTAGGCACACTGATGCACACATGGACAGCTTGTTTCAGTCTCTTGTTAAGTGTGTGGGTGCAAGGTTAAAATGCACAACACCACTTAGGATTGATGGAGGCCCATGATTGAGTGGTCATCAAGATCTAAAGGTGGAGAATGACACTCAAGATTGATCAAGAAGTTGGTGCACTATATAAAGGGTCACCTAGCTTCATTCTCAACATAACACTGTGACATAATTTGACATCAATTGTAAAGAGTGACAAGACACAATACAAGAGAGATTTTATGAGAGTGCAAAGATACAAAACACAAGAAGGACTCATTGTAGAGAGGCTGGTTGTAAAGAAGAGAGAGTAGTATAGATAGAGAGCATTGTAATAGTTCTTATCATCTTCTTTCTTCTCTTCTTGGTTTCTTCAGGAACTTGAGGTTTCTTGGAGAGGGTTGCTATAATTGTAAAGAACCATTGATTTAGTGCAGAGAGTTCAAAGGAACTCACGAGGACGTAGGCACATTGCCGAACCTCGATAACAAATTGGTTGTCTTCTTTCTTTCTTTAATTTCTGTTCCTGTTTTCAATTCCAAATCTTTACAAGTCATTCTAGACTTGGGTGTTTGGAAGATCACCACCTAGGCATCTTGTCAAGGTGATTTCCAACAGTGGTATTAGAGCTTGCACAGCTGGGTATCGGAGTAAGAACAAGAAGGTGACGGAGCCAAGACTCCAAGAATCAAATATCAACTTCTTGGGTGATTCAAGAACGGAGTAAAGATCAAGATCAGATCTTGTTCTTGAGGGTGATTGAAGAACGATGTTAAGATCCATCTTCGATCGTGTTCTTAAGGTTGAAGAAAGCATTTATGGGTATTGTATAAATCTGGGATCTTGTCCGCAAAGATGGCTTCAAATTTCATGGTTGAGAAGTTTGATGGAAATGGAGATTTTTCCCTGTGGAAGCAGAAGATCAAGGCAGTTCTAATACAATAGAAAGTGGATTTGGCTATTAGAGAAGATGATGCTTTTCCAGCAAGTTTCATGGAGGACTAGCGGACTGAGATGAAAAAGATGGCTTACAGTACCATTTTCTTGCACATGTTGGATAGCATCACAAGGGAGTGCAGAGACTCAGAAGATCCTGCTGTCATATGGAAGAAACTAAATGAGTTGTTTCTTACCAAAACTCTCCCTAACAAGATTTATATTCTTAAAAGAATCTTTGCTTTTGAAATGGATCCTAATAAAGAGTTTCAAGATAATCTTGATGTCTTTAACAAACTGGTTCAAGATTTGGCTAGTTGTAGTATTAAATTCTCGGATGAACAATCAGCTGTTATTTTGTTAAACTCTCTTCCTGATTGCTTTGATAATTTGATTAATGCTATTGAGTATGGAAGGGATACTTTAACTAAGGAGATTGTGATCAATGCCATAAGGGCACATGACTTCAAAGCCAAGATGAAGGAGACATCAAGTGGAGATGGGCTGTTCGTAAGAGGAAGGCTAGCAACTCGGAATGGCAGTAGCAACCATGGCAACTACCGGGAGAAATCAAGATTTAGAAAGAGGTGCTTCTACTACAACAAAGAGGGCCATTTCAGAAAATATTTCAAGAATAAGATGTGGGATGAGAGGAGAAGCCATACCAATAATGGAGTGGCTTTGGTTGCTAAATGAGAACAGTAAGATGATGTTCTTGTTGTGTGCTCAAATGTGAGCAGGAGGCAAGGTAGGGAGAAGTGGATTCTGGATTCCGGGTGCACTTATCACATGTGCCCTCACAAAGAATGGTTCAAGAATTTCAAGGAGATCAATGATGGAAGGGTCTTCTTAGGGAATAACAATTCTTACCAAGTGAGGGGGATTGGAGACATCCAATTGAGGATGTTTGATGGAGTCACAAGGCTGCTGCGAAATGTGAGGTATCTTCCAGATTTGAAGAGAAATTTGATCTCATTGGGGCAGCTAGATTCTATGGGGTATACATGCAAAGTAGAGGGAGGAAAGATCAAAGTGGCCAAGGGATATTTGGTAGTGATCAAGGCAGCAAGAAATGATGGACTCTATGAGATGATCGGAGAGACAAAAATCAATGATCAAGCAGAAAGCTTGATGGCTGAGATGGATAAGGCAGCCCTTTGGCACACTCGCTTGGGACGTATAAGCGAAAAGGGCCTACAGGTTTTTAGCAAGGATGGTCTACTTTAAGGAGACAAAGTAGAGAAACTAGATTTCTATGAGAGTTGCATTCTTGGGAAGCAACACTGGGTCAGCTTCAACAACGGAGTGCACAAGTTTAAGGGGATTCTTGACTACATTTATTCAGACCTTTGGGGACCAGCAAGAACACCAACATAGGGAGGTAACTTTTACTTTCTGTCTTTAATTGATGATTATTCAAGAAGAGTGTGGGTTTATTTACTTAGAAATAAATCAGATGCCTTGAATAAATTTGTTGTGTGGAAGAAGTTGCTGGAAACTCAAACGGGTAGGGTAGTTAAGACTTTATGAACTGATAATGGACTAGAATTTTGCAATAAGGATTTTGATAAATTCTATGAATTAAATGGCATTCTAAAATTTAGAACAGTTGTAAAAACACCTCAACAAAATGGAGTTGCTGAGAGGATGAATAGAACCCTTATGGAAAAGGTTAGGTGCATGTTAATAGGATCCGATTTACCAAAATATTTTTAGGGAGAAGCTGTGGCTATAGCTGCATACTTGGTAAATATATCACCCTCTAGAGCTTTAGAGCTCAAGACTCCCATGGAGATGTGGAGTAGGAAACCCCCTGAATTAAGCAACCTTAGGACTTTTGGGTGTGCTGTATATGCACATCAAAAGGAGGATAAACTTAGCCCAAGGTCTAGAAAACGTGTATTTCTAGGATATAGTGATGGGGTTAAGGGATATAGGTTGTGGTCCTTAGAAAAGAAAGACATGAAACTGATTATAAGAAGGAATGTTATTTTTAATGAATTGTTATTTCCCTACTTGGAGAAAACTAACCCTGCAGGGGCTAGTGAGCAAACCAGTCTAGAAGTTGTGGAGCATCACATCAAGGAGAATTCATTTCAGGTATATCAAAGGAGGCAAGAGGGTTCGGACTAGGTTGAGCCCTTAGATGAAGGCCAAGCTCAAGAAACTCAAGAAGAGGCTGAACTAGAAAAGGTTGATGCAGCAAGTCAGAATAACTACCAGCTCACAAGGGACCGAAAAATGAGGGTGGTTAGACCACCTTTGAGATATGGGTTTACGGATGCTAATGTAGTAGCTCCTTGGATAGAAGGAGAGGTTGAACCAAAAACTTACACAGATGCCATGGAGTGTAAGGATTCGTCAAAGTGGCAGCTGGCTATGGAGGAAGAAATGGATTCTTTGACGAAGAACAACTCTTGGGAGTTGGTGCCCAAACCAGAAAAACAGAGAGTTGTGGATTGTAGATGGATCTACAAGATCAAAGAAGGGAATACTCCAGGAGATGAAGTCTGATATAAAGCTAGGCTGGTGGTGAAGGGGTTCACACAAAAAGAAGGCATAGATTTCATCGAAATCTTCTCACCGGTTGTGAAGTACAAGATGATACGGATAGTGTTAGCATTGGCGGTCCAATTTGATTGGGAAATCAAGTAAATAGATGTGAAGGCAGTGTTCTTACATAGAGAGCTTGATGAGACCATTTTCATGAGGAAACCCGAAGGCTATGAGGAAGGAAGGTAAGGAGAGTTGGTGTGCAAATTGAAGAAATCTCTTTATGGCCTGAAGCAATCACCTCGGCAATGGAATAAGAGGTTTGATTCCTTTATAATCAGCCTAGGTTTCATGAGGAGCTACTATGATTCGTACTTGTACTATAAGGGGCAGAAGGTTGAGGAAGTGGTGATCATCCTCATCTATGTTGATGACATATTGCTGGTTGGGAGCAGCATGGAGAGGATAAGGAAATTGAAGGCTCAACTCAATGAGAAGTTTGAGATGAAGGATCTTGCCCATGCACAGAAGATCCTTGGGATGTGTATCATCCGGAAAAGAGAGAGAAACAGATTGAAGATCTCTCAAACTTCCTATATAGAGAAGATGATATCTAAATTCTCTATGGAAGATAGCAAACTAGTGAAGGTTCCCTTTGCTGGTCATTTCAAGTTCTCCAGCGATCAATGTCCGAGATCGGAGGCAGAGAAGAAGGAAATGGAAAAAATCCCTTACTCTAGTGCGGTAGGTTCTGCTATGTTCACCATGGTAAGCACCTAGACCTGACATTGCTCATGCAATGAGTGTCCTCAGTAGGCTTATGAGTAATCCCAAAAAGGAGTATTGGCTTGAGATGAAGTGGTTGCTGAGGTACTTGAATGGAAGCCCAGAAGTAGGGCTGGTTTATGAGAAGAGGGGTGAGTCCATCTGCCTTGAGGGTTTTATGGATTCGGACTATGGAGCAGACGGGGATAAAAGGAGATCGATTACCTCATACTTCTTCAACTTAAATGGATATTATGTAAGTTGGAAGGCTCAGTTGCAGCTGGTGGTAGCACTCTCAACAACCAAGGCTGAGTATATAGCGGCTATGGAGGCCATTAAAGAGGCTATGTGGTGCAAAGGGTTGCTGGAAGAGTTGAAGGTACTGGAGGAGCAGGCTGTGGTGTTTTTGGATAGTCAAAGTGGATTGCACTTGTGTAAGAATCCGATGTTCTATGAGAGGACAAAGCACATTGATGTTCGATATCATTTCATTTGGGAAAATGTTACGAAAGGATGCATCCACGTGGACAAGGTAGCCATGGAAGAAAATCTTATGGATTTAGGTCCTAAGGTCCTACCTCTAAGTAAGTTCAATCATTGCCTTAGACTACTTATGATTGGAGTCGGTTGATTGATGACTCAAAATGAGTTTGGACCCTGAAGTTCTCAGCACAATGGTTCGGGTTTAAACACTTGCACAAAGGTAGAGATTGTTGATATTTGTCTAAAGTTTAAACATGTTTTAAACATGGTTTAACGTTTAAACAAGGTTGGAAGAATTAATTTCAGCATGTTAAAAGAGTGCACGCAAGTGTGCGCGCCTCCTCTTTTCAGCAAGATAAGAAGTGCGCACACTTATGAAGGCTCCAGCTTCAGTGTGCGCTGCACCTCTACCTCACTAAGGCTACAGTGCCTAGCAAGGGAGGTGTTGGAGAAGAGTCAAGGGTGCAGCGCCTCACCGCCCAGCAAGGAGGTAAAAAAGGGCTTTGCCTAGCGCCGCACCGCCCCTTGTTCAAGGCCGCAGCGTTAGGCACACTAATGCACACATGGACAGCTTGTTTCAGCCTCTTGTTAAGTGTGTGGGTGCAAGGTTAAAATGTATAGAACCATTTAGCATTGATGGAGGGCCATGATTAAGTGGTCATCAAGATCTAAGGGTCGAGAATGACACTCAAGATTGATCAGGAAGTTGGTGCACTATATAAAAGGTCACCTAGCTTCATTCTCAACATAATATTGTGACATAATTTGAGATCAATTGTAAAGAGTGACAAGACACAATACAAGATAGAATTGTGTGAGAGTGCAAAGGCACAAAACATAAGAGGGACTCATTGTAGAGAGGCTGGTTGTAAAGAAGAGTGAGTGGTATAGATAGAGAGCATTGTAATAGTTTTTATCATCTTATTTCTTCTCTTCTTGGTTTCTTCAAGAACTTGAGGTTTCTTGGAGAGGGTTGATTTAGTGCAGAGAGTTTAGAGGAACTCACTGGGACGTAAGCACATTGTCAAACCTCGATAACAAATTGCTTGTCTTCTTTCTTTCTTTAATTTCTGTTCCTGTTTTCGATTCCAAATCATTACAAGTCATTTTAGACTTTGATGTTTGAAAGATTACCACCTGGGTATCTTGTCAAGGTGATTTCCAGCAAGAATTATTTTATGAGAAATAATATTATTAGAATAATGATTCGATTTAATAATAAAAGTGATAAGTGAAATTCTTGATGAGCTACGGTTGATGATTTGATATGATTTATAAATAGAGGAAATTTAATGGATCTTGACGAGCTATGGTTGATGATTTGATATGATTTATGAGGAGAAGAAATTTAGTGGATCTTGACGAGCTTTGGTTGATGATTTAATATGATTTATGAGGGGAAGAATTTAGTGGAATTTTTCAAATAATAATTTGAGAATAATCAGGATATCTAATTTAAATATTTGAGTTCATGTTTGTTTCTATATTATTGTTCATATGCATATTTTACATCATTATTCATATGCATATAAATGAAATTAAAAGAATCACGAAGGCAGCCGATCTAAATGAAAATAAAAGAACCGAGAGGGCAACCGGTCTAAATGAAAACTGTGACAACCGATATGTGCTGGAAATAAAAGAGCCGAGAGAGCAGCCGATCTAAATAAGAATAAAATAACCGTGAAGGTAGCCATTCTAAATGAGAACGAAAGAATTGGGAAGACAGCTGGTCTAAACGAGAATGAAAGAACTGGGAAGGCAGCCAGTTTAAGATAAAAACATGTCGACATGTGGGAAGATGTTCCTAATAATAATAACATTTAACTTCATGCATTCTATTTGCTTTAAATATTGATTGTTATTGATTGATAAGCTACAATGCTATTTATGATTGTAAATCTATTGATAGAGGAATGAGTCTCACAAAGAGACAAATATGCTAAGGAAGAAATATGGAAATATGTCTGATGAGTAACTTAAGAAGAGATTGTGTACTAGGAGAATTATAAAATTGAGTAGTGATTACAAAATATTGTTTTTTGAATTATTTGAGGAAAAAAATGAATAATATCAAAAAAAAATTGAGAAGTAATTAAATTATAAGGTGTAACTGAGAGTATAAAATTTAATACTTCTAGTAAATTTAATTCACTGAGCTAGTGAAGCTCACTCCTCATTGTACAATGATTTCAGATAACAGGTAGAACAGATAGTTTAGTGAGTTAAGGTTCAAACGAAATCATTTTTTGTAAGCCATGTACGTGTCCACATCCTCAGACTCATGAGAAAATAATATAAAAATTTATTTGTAAATATTTATGCATATTACATTGTATATAATGTTTAAGTCAATATCAGAATGATGTATCTCCCCTGTTGAGGGTTGAGGATTGATGTAAAAATTTCTGTTGGTACTACTTTTTATTGTTGCATATATGTGTCGTGGTGGGATTTTCAAAATGTGACAACACCGTCTCGGGGGTGGCCAACCCGGGATGGGTCATTACATACACTCCCATATGGCATTGGCAAAATGGTATTTTTGCCCTTAGATATTCTGACCAGCCACATTAATTACCTCACGATAGTTACTTCCGATATTAAACCTGAGTAAATCTCGGTGTTATTGCTTTATAATTTCACCTAATGTTATTACAATTATTGCACCACATTATTTCCCACAATTAACTCTTGTAACAGACTTAATCTTAGGCAGTATATAAATGGGGCTCCCACCATTTCTCAAGGATTATACAATTCTCTCTACAACTCTTATTCTCTTATTCCCTTATTTTAAGATATTAACTTAAGCATCAGAGAGTCCTTCCAGAGGCACAACCCTCTCTGACGACGTCTAGTTATTTTCTATGTTTCTGGTGTGCACAGGTGATTCGTTACTCTCGTAAGATCACTTGTTCCAAAATCGGCATCAACAGATTGGCGCCATATGTGGGAAACTATCAAGAACTCATCTGTTGAAAATGTCGACTAAGAATGCCACTAGAAATGTTGCTGAAAATTGTGCTTCGACCAGCCATGACACACACCAAAACCTTGACATCCCTTGGATTCCCGAGTATGTTGCAACCCACAAAGATTCACATCAACTTGTGGATCAACCGACCTAGCTACTCAGCATAGAGGGCATGCTCTTCCCCTTCAGCCTCAAGCCTCGCAAAAAAAGTCCTCGACTAATAAGGCAACAAAGTCCTTGGCCTACGAGGCACCAAAAATTTGACAAGAACGACTCTCCTAGACGAAAATCCACTGCTTGATCATCCTCAAATCATAAACAAAAGTCCCAAGGGTATTCCATGACCTCCAAAAAATTAACAGACATTGATAAGAAGTTAAAAGAAATGGATAAGAAAATTGGAGAAGGCTCAATTGTCATGATCCCTCGTTCATCCAAGAAGTCCTATATGAACCACTCTCATTACACTTCAGAATGCCAATCATCAAAGCTTATGACGGTACCATCAATACCATGGATCACCTCCAACTATACAAGATAACCATGCTTCTGCATCAATATCTGCATACAGTTTTATGCCGAGCATTTCCACTAATGTTGGAGAAAGCCGCTAGTGCCTAGTATTCCCATATGAAGTCTGACAACATTAGCTCCTTTAAAGAACTCAGTCACACCATTGTCATACATTTCCTCAACAGCAAAGGTTTGAGGAAAACATCCAAAAGTCTCTTTAACATCATCCAATAAAGAGGCAAGAAACTCCCCGAGTACATCTCTCGCTTTAACACAACAACTTAGGAGATTCCTGACCTTAACCCTAAGGTCCAAATAGTCACTTTCAAGAATGGGCTCAGAATAGGAACATTTAGCTCTAAACTCACTAGAAGACTAGCTAAAGAAATGAATGAAATACTCATTCGAGCTAAGGAATACATACTCGCAGAAGAAGATCAAGCTTTACACAAGAAGCGAGACACTCAGACTTGGCGACATAATCCTCATGAAAAGAAAAGTATACCATCCAAAAGAAGTGGTGAAGATGGCTCCAAACTAAGAATGGCCTTATCATATCCGGAGGATCTACAAGGATGGAACCTTTAAGCTCGAGAATATTGATGGAATATGAACACCTCGACCTGGAAAGCCAAGAACCTTAGGAAATTCTATCAGTAACTATTCTTTTCGCATTACCTTGTAAACTAACGATGATGCACCGAACAATCACTCTCCTCGATCAATGTACAACACAATAAAGCAAAGAAAATTCTCAAGTCAAAATCATCGACAACCAAGGAAGAATGAGGCCTTGGAAAACTAGAAAGCTTGCACCTAGCATGAGGCCTTGGACAGTTGAAAAAGCTCTTATCTCTCAAAATCTTGAAAAGAAAAGACTAAGAAAGCATCAAGATTTTCTCTAAAACTATATACCTTTAAAAAAGAAAAATATTCCAAAAGAGACATCAAGGACAGAGGGTTTGACCACAATTTTTAGAAAGTTTGAGGGGTTTGAATGTAATTTTTAAAAACTTCAGAGACCTTGAATATAATTTTTGAAAACTTTAGAGACCTTGAATATCATTTTCAAAAATTTTGAGAAGTTTAAATGTGATTTTTAAAATTTGAAGGACCTTAAATGCAAATTTTAAAAGATTGAGAGGTTTAAAAATAATTTTTGAAAAGTTTAAGGCCTTAATATAATTTTCTAAAAGTTTGGGGCCGAGTGAAATATTTGGAAAGCTTGGGAGACCAGAGTGCAATTTTACCACCTGAGCTCAAGTGCCCTAACCGAGGCACCCGAGCCAGAACTTGAGCCAAGGGACCCGAGCCGTCGCCCGAGCCAAGGTACTTGATCCTAAGAGAGCGAATAACCGAACCAACCCAAGCCAGTAGCTCATCAGTCAAGCCGAGAACTTAAAAAAAAAAAGCCAAAAAAATCGTGACAAGTATAAAGAAGGTGTTGAACATAAAATACTAGATTACTTTCTTAACCGTATAAATACGCTCAAGGAAGTGGGGGCATATGATGTAGAGAAATTTCACTCAGCCAATGACATAACAACACGTGGCACTTTTCGAGGGCCAAGACGTAATTTCATAAGCCCAATCAAGCGGCCAATCATACATGACATGGGCAAAATGGTATTTTCACCTTTAGATATTCTGACTAGCACATTATTTACCCCACGACAGTTACTTCTGACATTAAACCTAAGTAAATTCTAGTGTTATTACCTTATAATTACACTTGATGTTATTACATTTATTGCACTACATTATTTCCCACAATTAATTCTCGTAACAGACTTAATCTCAGGTGCTATATAAAAGGGACAACCACCATTTCTCAGCTACAATATAATTCTCCCTACAACTCTTATTCTCTTATTCCTTTATTTCAATATACTGATTTAGGTATCAAATAGTCCCTTTAGAGGTGCAACTCCCTTCGATGATTTTTAGTTTTTTTTTTCTTTTGTATTTCTGATGTGCGTATATGTTTTATTGTTCTAGTAGAATCACTTGTTCCGAAATTGATATCAACTGTTAAGGAAGATACATGGAATTCTAGGAGTAATTGATCCTTGACTTTTATGTATATTATTGTTTTGATTCTTTCCTTTGTAATATGAGATAGAATAGGAAACTTAGCATATATTACATGATCTTTAGGATCTGGAATGATCTCTCTGCTGTATATATATTTCCATTTGTAACTTAATGGAAATATTGTTTTCACACCAACTAAATTATTATGGTATCATAGCACTAAAACCCATCCTGCAAAACAACTAAAACCTAGCCGTCATACCTTTTACCACCAGCTTCCATGGCAAAGGATGGTGAGAGAACACCAGAGAAACACGAAGCGTCCAAGCTTCAAGCAAACAGGTATGAAGATCCGAGCGACCCCTTCTACCTTCACCATTCGGATCAACCAGGCTTCGTCTTTGTGACTCAATTATTGGCACAAGAAAACTACCCCGTCTGAAGTCATGCCATGCTCATGGCTCTCATCACCAAAAAAAAAGATGGCTTCATCGACGGTACTATTACCATACCTCTCTTTGGATCGGCAGGGGAGATCAAACAGTGGACTCGCTGCAACCTTCTTGTCAAGGGATGGATTCTCAGTACCATCTTACTTAATATTACACAAAGTGTGATGTACAATGATAGTGATTTTGAGCTTTGAAAGGAATTGAAGGAGTGTTTTTCTCATACTAATAGTGTACATCTTTTTCATATTGAGCAAGAGATTCATGATTGTGTATAGGGAGGCATGAGCATTGGCAAATACTACACCAAACTGAAGGGCTTGTGGGATACATGAGATGCGTTATGTCCTCCCCCACCTTGTGATGGTGACACAACTAAGAAGTTACAAGAGTATTAACAAACGCAACGAACCATAAAGTTTCTCATGGGACTTGATGGAGTCTATGCGACGGTTCGTGGACAAATCTTACTCATGGAGCCTTTGCCTGCAGTGAACAAGGTATTCTCTTTTATTATTCAAGATGAAAAACAGTGGGTTGTTTCTTCATAGGTCATGGGAAAAACACTAGATGCAGCTGCGTTTGCTGTCAAGGACAGATCACAAAACTCAAACCCTCCACCAAAGAATGCACACCTCAAGTGCGATCCCTGCAATATCACGGGACACTCCACCGAAAATTGTTGAGCACATCTCAAGTGTGATTACTGTGGTTACAAGGGCCATACCGTTGATTTTTGTCAAAAACTAAAGAGGGCCACTTCTCATGGAAACAAAAAGAGAAACTCTATAAGATTCTTCAAAAAATCATAGGAAGTGATAAAACAAGATATCATTGAGGCTGTGCAGGAATTCTTCCAGAATGGGAGATTACTAAAACAGTTAAACCATACCTCCCTTGCTTTGATATCAAAATGTAAACAAGCTTCTAAAGTAGAGGATTTCAGACCAATAGCCCGTTGCAATGTGATTTATAAGATCATTTCAAAGATCCTTGCCTCCAGATTAGCACCCTGCTTGAACCTCATTATCAACCCAGCCCAAGCTGCTTTCATCAAATCTAGAAGCATGGCTGAAAATATCTACTTGGTCCAGGAATTGCTCAGGAAGTATTGTAGGAAAAGAATCTCTCCAAGTTGTATGATCAAGATAGACCTTAGAAATGCTTATGATACTGTGGAACGGGATTTTCTGAACAATTTAATAGAAGGTCTTGGGTTCCCTGAAAAGTTTAGAAAATGGATTATAGAATGTGTAACAACAACAGCCTTCTCTTTATCCATTAATGGGAGTCTGCATGGTTTTTTTGTTGGCAAAAGGGGCCTCAGACAAGGAGACCCCCTCTCCCCATATTTGTTTATCTTGATTGTGGAGTATTTGTCCAAACTTCTTGGAAGATTGAATGAAGATACTGGATTTAGATATCATCCTAAGTGTGATAAACTCAAGATTACCCACTTGGCATTTGCTGATGACCTCATTCTCTTTGCTATAGGGGATGTTAGATCTGTTGGGCTGCTAATGGAGTGTGTCAACCAATTCAGTGAGTGCTCAGGGCTGCAAGCAAGCCAGGCCAAATCAAACATCCTACATGCTGGAGTCCAAGCTACTGAGTTAATGGAAATCAGAAGGATCACTGGAATGGAGGATGGTAGCCTCCCTTTCAAATTCTTGGGGGTTCTTCTGGCTTCAGCTAGATTAAATGCTACCCACTACTCCCCCCTTATTGAAAAAATTTCTGGATACATCAATGTCTGGGCTGGCTCTTCTCTGTCATATGCTGGCAGAACAAAACTGATCAAATCAGTGCTTCAAGGTGTGGAGTGTTTTTGGCTTGCCATCTTCCCTATCCCTGGCAACATCCTGGAGAAAATAGTTAGGCTATGCAGAACATTTCTATGGAATGGTAAGAGTAATGGTATGAGGAAGGCTCTTGTAGCTTTATGCAAACCAAAAACTGAAAGAGGGTTAGGCTTGGTTGACTTAAAAGCATGGAACAATGCTCTCCTTACCAAGGTCCTTTGGAACATCCACATAAAGAATGACTCTCTTTGGATTCAGTGAGTTCAGCACTATTATCTGATGAACAGATCTATATGGGAGATCATGGCAAGAAAGGATGACTCCCTACTTTGGAAGATAATTCTAGAAATCAGAGATAACTTAATTGGCCAGTCATCTTCTACTCAGTAGGCCAGGGACAGATTAATGGAATGGAGGTATATAACTCATTCAGACTCAAAGGAAATGTGGTTAGTTGGGCCTCATTGGTATGGAATGGTCACTACCCCCTTAAGTACTTCTTTATTCTTTGGCTGGCCATTCAGAATAGGCTCCTCACTAAGGATAGACTCCAGCTGGAAGGAGATGATAAACTCTGCCCCTATGTAAAGAGCATGAGGAATCTAGGGAGTACTTCTTCTTCTCATGCAGGATCAGCAATACTTCTTCTTCTCTTGCAGGATCAGCAAGGAAACATGGGATTCCATCAAAGTTTGGCTTGGTTGCAGAAGACAGATGACTACAATAGAAAGTGCAATCAAGTGGACCCAAAAAGTAAGAGGATCAGGCCCCCTAGCCATAGCAAAGAAGATAGCCCTAGCTTGCACAGTATATAGTATATGGATGGCTAGAAATGCTAAGCTATTTGAGCAAACTCCTGTACAACCTAGTAGCCTAGCCAAGAAGATCCAAATTTTAATTTATAGAATTGTGTATGCTTGTTGCCCAGAGATTAGGCTTCTTTTGTAAGCTTATTTTTGTTTTGCTTCTGTTTTGCTCTCATTGTATATCCCCTGGGTATGCCCAGTGATAATTTTGTACATTTTGATTAATACAAGTTTTATTTACATATCAAAAAAAAAAAAAGGAAATTCTAGCTTCCTTTCCAAGGCTCACTATGCTGATTCCAAACCAGATAAGGCTGAAGCATCACTATCATCATGCAGTCTTACAACAGAACAATATCATGATCTAATTGCTCTCATTAATCGGACCAAGTCAGGTAGCATGGTCAATCAAGTGAGTTCAGCCTCAACAGTGAGCAATCTTTCAGGTACTACAATTTGTGCAAATGTTTTTAGCTCAGAAACTCATTGGATTTTTAACACAGGAGCAACAGATCACACGGTTTGCTCATCCAAACTCATGACTACCAGTACACCTATTACCAATCGTCATGTGTATTTACCAAAAAATGCTCTTGCTCGTGTAACACACATAGGCACCATACAGTTTTTCGAAAAGTTTATACTTCATAATGTGCTGTGTGTTCCTTCTTTCAAATTAAATTTAATATTAGTGGCCATTTGATAATAACCATTAAATGCATTATATTCGTACTTATTTGTTAGCACTTTAGGGTTGATTTAGGTCTTAATTGCATTTTTATTCATTAACAACTCTAAAGTGGTATTTTTGGAGCATTAATTTATTTCGGTGCATTTTCCAGGTATCTTGAGTTAAAGGAGATGGAAAAACTATCATCATTTTGACACACAAAGTTCCATTGAACACTCAAGCAAAAGAATGATTGCGGAAGAGCCAAGATGAAGAGAAACTATGGAAGGAGTTTTCACTAAGTTGCTGGAGTTGGCATACAAATCAACCATCTTTAAAAATTAAACTGTATCGATGTAGAAAGAACCAGGAAGTGTGCTACATATGGTTAGAAAGATATGGAAGTCTATTTTCTGGAGGATTTTACGGTTTGTTAAAATCATTTCTCTAGAGGAAGTTATGGCGATTTTAGCGGACAGAGGTCAGACTTTCTGAATCAGCGCGCGCACAGCCTTGTGCACTCCGAGTTAGACCCTAATTAGGTCTTTAATGACTTATTCAAACCCTAAAACACCCCTAGACCTTGTATACTATAAATATACCACTTAGGGTTTGTAATTGGAGATTCAAAAACCTGGAGAACTCAAGAAAGCAGCAACTTTCCTTCCATTGTGCAACCATGAGCCCCATGGCTAACTAATCTCCAAGCAAGGAGAAGGGATGAATCCCTAGGTGTAGTTGTTTCTATTTCCCTTATTTGATTCAGTTTTAATGGAGCTTTAACGTTCAAATATTGTTATGATTTACTTTTATTCTAATTATAAAGATTTCATCTAAACCGGTGATTGTATCTTTTTCCTTGATATAGATTTAGTCATGCTTTCTTTATGTCAAGATTATTTAGGTATGATTGAGTCCGGTAGATCTAGCCTTTAGGTTTGTCCATTACTGCAATATTGTCATCAAAGATATATTGTCGTTTCTTGATAAACTTAAAGGATAGATCATATGTGCATGAATTGAAAATAAAGAATATTTCATAACAATCAAATTAGGGTTTATACATGTGCTTTAATTGAATATTTGCCGATTGCCTGTTTGGGATGTGAAACTTGCAATTGAGATAAAAACAACTGAATCAAGTTAGGATTAGGGCAACAAATCTAGGGAGGATTCCCGGATCCTTGTTGCTTCTCCATTATATTTCACAATCTACTTTACACAATTGTCTCACTATCAAATTTCAGATTCTATATTTAATTTGATCATATCGTCTCATATTAAAGTTTACACCTTCCCTTATAGTTAATTTGTCTCCCTATGGAATCGACACCCCAAAGCCGTACTACAACACCGCGTTACTGTTTTGGGCGTAATCAAATTTTGGCGCCGTTGCCGGGGAGACGCACTTACAAACAAGGAAGATTGTCAACTTTGAGACAAAACGGTAATATCGTTCCTTTCTTGAAGTCTTGATTTTCTGATTTTTTTTTATTTTTTTTTTGTTCTTTGCTCTTTGTTTTGATTTTTTTTAATTAATTAATTTATTTATTTTCTTTCTGTTTTATTTATTTCCCCTAACATGGCCGAAAATCACAATGAAATTGTTGCTAGGACACTTAAAGACTACTTGCACCCTAGCCGAACAGCCATCCCATCTTGTATCATGTTCCCCCCTAATGTTCAACAACCTGATTTTAAGCCGGGCATGATCCAATTGCTACCAACCTTCCATGGGTTTGAGAATGAAAACCCCTATGTCCACATTAGGGAATTTGAGGAAGTAGTAGCAACTTTTTACAGTAGGGCTGATATGATAGACACCGTTAAACTTAGGTTTTTTCCTTTTTCACTTAAGGAAAAAGCCAAGGCTTGGCTATACTCATTAAGGCCTAGGTCCATAGGTAGTTGGGATGAGATGACACGAGTTTTCTTCCAAAAACACTTCCCAACCCATAAGACCAATAACCTCAAGAGACAAATCTCAAACTTTGCACAAAAAGAGAGCGAAACCTTATATCAAGTTTGGGAACGTTTCAAGGACCTGTTGAATTCTTGTCCACACCATGGGTATGAGAGTTGGCGGGTAGTTAGCTATTTCTATGATGGACTCCTAAGTAGGGAAAGGCAGTTCATAGAAATGATGTGCAATGGAGATTTTCTTCAAAAAGATCCCGACCAAGCCATAGATTTCCTAGATGACCTATCAGAAAAATCCTACACTTGGACAGGACCAAATGCCATGGAAAGCACTAGGAGAAATCAACCCGCTGGGATTTATCAACTTAAGGAAGAGGATAACCTTAAAGCCCGTTTAGAGGCCCTAACTAAGGAAATTGAAGCCTTAAAAACTAGAAATGCTAGGGCTCCTGAACCGGTTGCTAGGGTAGATTCCTATGAGCCTTGTTTCATGTGTAATGGGGTGGATCATTTACCTAAGGATTGTCCAATTTATTTTGAGATGAAGGAAGAGTGTAATGCTATAGGTATACCCTTTGGGAAACCACACTCACCCTACTCTAACACCTACAACCCCGGTTGGAAAAATCACCCAAATTTTAATTGGAAACCCGATACACAACCTCCTACCCACTCAAGTACCCAATGGCAACCGGAAGCAACTTCATATAATGCACCTCAACAATCTTTACCTTTGGAAGATATGTTTAAGTCATTTATGCAGGTACATGCCAAGAATGTGGAAGATCAAGGCAAAATAAATCAACAGTTGTTAGAGGAGCAACAAGGGATCAAAGTGGAACAAAAGGAGATAAAGAGCCAACTCACTAAGTTGACTAGTTTCTTGGCGATTCAAGAGCAAGGACAGTTTCCTTCGCAAACACAACAAAATCCAAGGGGACAACATATGGCACAAACCTCCAATCCTGGAAATCAAAATGTTAAAGAGGTTAATGCCATAATCACCCGTAGCGGTAAGAAAATTGATGGTCCCACTCTACCATCAAACTTGAGTAACAAGGATGAAACCCCCAAGGAACAAGAGGCCCGTGATGTTTATCGCCCACCGGTGCCTTTCCCTCAAGCACTCCTTAAACCTAAGGAGATAAATTCAGCGTCAAAAGGTGAGATTCTTGAACAACTTCAGCATGTTAAAATTAACCTCCCTCTTCTTCATGTTATAAAACAGATTCCCAACTATGCTAAAGTTATCAAGGATCTATGCACACTCAAGAAGAGGCATCATGTGAAGAAGACGGCATTCCTAATGGAGCAAGCAAGTGCAATAATTGACAGCAAGACACCGCCCAAATATAAAGATCCGGGTTGTCCAACAGTGGCTTGTCAAATTGGAAACAAATCTTGTGGCCAAGCATTGCTAGATTTGGGTGCTAGTGTGAACCTCATGCCATACTCCATGTACTTGCAACTCGGTCTAGGTGAGATCAAACCAACCTCAGTGGTACTTCAATTAGCGGATAGATCGGTAAGAAAACCAAGAGGTATTGTAGAAGATGTTTTGTTGCAAATTGATAATTTCTACTATCCTATTGATTTTTTGGTTTTAGATATTGTTTCTACTGTAAACACGGAGTCCAAAATTCCTTTGATACTTGGAAGACCATTCCTTGCCACTGCCAATGCCCTTATTAATTGTAGGAATGGCTTAATGACATTATCATTTGGAAATAGAACTTTAGAGATAAATGTTTTTCGAGTCTCAAAACAGCCACATGAAGAGAATGAGTGTGTCGATACTTACATGGTTGATAAGCTCAATTTGGAGGATGAGCACACTAAAGATAATTCTATGGAATTTCCTCCTAATAATTTTAAGTTCGATGATTCTTTAATTTATTCCCATGCCGTTAATATTGTTGATATTTTTGATAAGTCACAGGAATTTATTAAGAAATCATGGCAACCATGCTTTGAGGAGTCACTTGAGAGAAGTCACATGGATGCGAGAACCAAATACCCTACTGCTGATAGTGAGTGGGCAACACCAAGAACACTTGAGCCATATGCGGTGGACTTTAAGTATTCCTTGCCAAAAGATTAGCATTAAGGCCATTAAATTGGAGCCTCATTTTCAGCACCACAATGAGGCCAGCAGTGAGAGTGGTGCAACGTCTGGCCGAAGACGTAAAACTTAGCGCTCATGGGAGGCAACCCACAACATATCCTTTTATTTTTACTGTTTTTTATATTTCTTTTTCTTATTTATTATTATTATTTTGCTGTTTTCTAGTATTAACTTAGTATTTCTTTTTCAAGGAAAATATACGAAGCAGTTCAAATGGTGGAGCACAATTTTCAGCTTCTGTGCACCTTTGACTACAAAGGGAGTTTCTTTTACTTTTTATTTTACATTGAGGTCAATGCAATTTTTAAGTTGGGGGTGGAGGAAACACATCTCTTTGTTTCCATATTCTTTATTTCCATACATTTTTTTCCATTGAACTGCTTGGTGTCATTTTCCTTTTTGTTTATTTTTAGCATGCTTTGTGTTTGCCCTAGAGTTAATTCACATGTCAATGATATGAACTTAATTGAAATAACATATAGCATGTAGAAGAAGTTAAATTCTATTTCAGTTTGAGAATAATTTAAGTGTCAATCTTGATTTGGTTTGAGACTCTAGTTTGTGGTAAGATTGAATGATTAGTCTAAAACATCTAGAAAAGTTTTATGTGCGATTGATTGTGAATATTTTTTCGGTCTCAACAAGCTCTAGAACTTATTTGATAATTACTTGAGGCGAATTCCTAGAATGCACACTACTGAGGATATGATATAGGCCATTTTTGAATAATTTGAGCTTTTCAAACCTTCCCTTGCAATATATATATCACTAGTCACCTATTTGAGCCATTTTTCTTGAAAAAGAATTTGAGCCTTGCTTCTTTCAAAAACCCATTTACTTACCCTTATGAGCCTAGAAATATTTTATCCTTACCCTTCTTTTAAAAGAACTTAGTTGTACACATTGTTGAGAAGCACTTAAGAGGAGTAAGGATGGAAATATGAAAAATCATAACCCAAGTATATTAAAGAAGATAAGTTGGGGGTTGTGGAAAAGAAAAGAAAAAAAAAAGAGATGAATGAGTATTTGCCAAAAACAGAAAAAGAAGAGAAGTATGGCAAAGAAAGAAGAAAAAGAAAAGAAAAAGTGGTGACTTGTCAAGAGATATGCTTTTATAAAGAATTGTTGAAAGAGTTGAGCATTGAAGTAAAGTTATCTAGCACTTAAAGGTGGTTGTGTTTAAAGCTAAGAGATTAAGTTCTTTTACTTGCAAATCCTTCCCATTCTTTCTTAACCTTTACCTTGGCATAGCATTACAAGCCCATTAAAGACCTATTGATCCAATGAAGTGTGATTTTTCTACAATAGTGGAGAATGATTTGAAAAATAAGCCTATGGAGCTTGTTTATGTGATTGATGTCACACAATTTGTTATGTTTTTAGAGGCCAAGACTTGTATTCATGAATGTTGTGCATAAAATCATCCGGATGTTCGGACTAATGGATTGTGGTAAGATGGATGTTAAGAGTCAATAACGATTTTAAGATTGATGTTTGGATTACTTTTGGACTTAGGTAAAATTTAATGATTCTATGTGCCGTATGTTATGTACAATTTTTGAGACAAAAAGTGAATTACTCTTGGTTCACCGCTAGCATTGCTTTACGTTGTTTTTAACTCCTACCATAGAATTCATCTCTTTTTTTGCTTGATTTGCTAGGGACTAGCAATAAGCTAGTTGGGGGTTGTGATAATAGCCATTAAATGCATTATATTCGTACTTATTTGTTAGCACTTTAGGGTTGATTTAGGTCTTAATTGCATTTTTATTCATTAACAACTCTAAAGTGGTATTTTTGGAGCATTAATTTATTTCGGTGCATTTTCCAGGTATCTTGAGTTAAAGGAGATGGAAAAACTATCATCATTTTGAAACACAAAGTTCCATTGAACACTCAAGCAAAAGAATGATTGCGGAAGAGCCAAGATGAAGAGAAACTATGGAAGGAGTTTTCACTAAGTTGCTGGAGTTGGCATACAAATCAACCATCTTTAAAAATTACACTGTATCGATGTAGAAAGAAACAGGAAGTGTGCCACATATGGTTAGAAAGATATGGAAGTCTATTTTCTGGAGGATTTTACGGTTCGTTAAAATCATTTCTCTAGAGGAAGTTATGGCGATTTTAGCGGACAGAGGTCAGACTTTCTGAATCAGCGCGCGCACAGCCTTGTGCACTCCGAGTTAGACCCTAATTAGGTCTTTAATGACTTATTCAAACCCTAAAACACCCCTAGACCTTGTATACTATAAATATACCACTTAGGGTTTGTAATTGGAGATTCAAAAACCTGGAGAACTCAAGAAAGCAGCAACTTTCCTTCCATTGTGCAACCATGAGCCCCATGGCTAACTAATCTCCAAGCAAGGAGAAGGGATGAATCCCTAGGTGTAGTTGTTTCTATTTCCCTTATTTGATTCAGTTTTAATGGAGCTTTAACGTTCAAATATTGTTATGATTTACTTTTATTCTAATTATAAAGATTTCATCTAATCCGGTGATTGTATCTTTTTCCTTGATATAGATTTAGTCATGCTTTCTTTATGTCAAGATTATTTAGGTATGATTGAGTCCGGTAGATCTAGCCTTTAGGTTTGTCCATTACTGCAATATTGTCATCAAAGATACATTGTCGTTTCTTGATAAACTTAAAGGATAGATCATATGTGCATGAATTGAAAATAAAGAATATTTCATAACAATCAAATTAGGGTTTATACATGTGCTTTAATTGAATATTTGCCGATTGCCTGTTTGGGATGTGAAACTTGCAATCGAGATAAAAACAACTGAATCAAGTTAGGATTAGGGCAACAAACCTAGAGAGGATTCCCGGATCCTTGTTGCTTCTCCATTATATTTCTCAATCTACTTTACACAATTGTCTCACTATCAAATTTCAGATTCTATATTTAATTTGATCATATCGTCTCATATTAAAGTTTACACCTTCCCTTATAGTTAATTTGTCTCCCTGTGGAATCGACACCCCAAAGCCGTACTACAACACCGCGTTACTGTTTTGGGCATAATCACCATTCTTACCAAGACTTCTTCATGTTTTGCAACCTTCACTAATAACCTTTGTTTTGTTCAGGACCAACATTCGGGGAAGACGATTGGGACGGGAACTGAGCGAAAAGGACTTTACTACCTGGATACTCAGAAGAATGCTGGGTTCTATTCTATTTCAGCCGATGTCTCCACCAGTTCTCACCTTTGGCATCAATGCCTTGGCCACCTTTCCAATAAAAGTCTGAAAGCGCTATCTTTATTTAATAAAAGCATACACTTTTGTTCGATTGATGATTGTTACATTTGTCCTCTTGCCAAACAAACTCGAAAATATTTTCCTTTAAGTTCTATTAAAACAGTATCACCTTTTGAACTGATACATGTTGATATTTGGAGGGGGGGTTATCATGTTCGAACACTTAATCGGGCAAAATATTTTCTCACCATAATGGATGATTTTTCATGATGTACATGGGTTTATCTATTACACAAAAAATCTGAGGCACGTACTTTTCTTATCACTTTCATCAATATGGTTGAAATACAATTTGCATCTCGCATAAAGATTATTCGCAGTGACAATGGACAAGAATTTGATATCACCCAACTATTTTCTGATAAAGGAATTTTCCATCAAACCAGCTGCGTTGATACCCCGCAACAAAATGGGGTCGTCAAACGCAAACACCGTCATCTTCTTAATGTCGCCTGTGCCTTACTTTTTCAAGCTAATCTTCCTAAACAATTTTGCGGAGACACCATCCTCACTACTACTTACTTAATCAACCGCACACCCACACCGGTTCTTAAAGGTAAAACACCATATGAAGTCCTTTTCCACAAACCACCTACATATGAGCATCTTCGTGTTTTCGGCTGCTTATGCTTTGCATCTACCCATCATCATCGCCCTAGTAAGTTTGACACCCGCTCTATCTGATGTCTATTCCTTGGATATCCATATGGCACCAAAGGATATCGAGTCTATGATTTAGACACAGAACGTATTTTCATCTCCCGTGATGTACTCTTCCATGAACACATTTTTCCCTATCCTACTTCCGCTACCACACAACCACCCATGCTTTTCCCAACATCACCTATTGTTTACGATGACACCTGGACTAGGATGGGACCTCTGTTAGGACAAGATCAGACATCAACACCTTGTCTAGACATTACACCCAATGCTAATGATTTAGCTACACTCGTTTCTCCAACACTTCAAACAACAGATTTCGAACCAGAACTTGACAATGCTTTGCCCTCAACCAGTTCACTTAACACCTTAAGCTCTTCTCCTCCCTTACTTCATCATTTCCCCACACCTTCACATGAACCACGGCTGCGACGCATCACTCATGCACCCAGCTATCTTCAACAGTACCATATTGAAGCATCCTTGCCGTCTCGGTCCCTTCCCTCATCTCACTCAATGTTGATTGAAAACAAAGGTATTAATCATCTCTTATCTCAAGTTATCACTTATGATAGACTCTCATCAGCACACAGAGTTTTTGCTACCTCTATTTCAGCTGTCAAAGAACCAACATCCTTTGCCCAAGCTGTCCAGGACCCTAAATGGCGACATGCCATAGAGCAAGAACTTAGTGCACTCAAAGCTAATGGTACTTGGTCTCTCCAGCCTCTTCCCCCAAACAAGAAGCCCGTTGGTTGCAAATGGGTGTACAAAATCAAGTTTAACCCTGATGGCACAATTGATCACTACAAAGCTCGTTTGGTTACAAAAGGCTATAGCCAAGTTGAAGGTTTCGATTATTTTGAAACATTTGCTCCCGTTGCCAAGCTTGTCACTGTACGACTCCTCTTTGCAGTGGCAGCCTCTCAGAATTGGCATCTTCGTCAACTTGATATAAACAACGCTTTCCTCCATGGTGACCTTGAGGAGGAGGTCTACATGTCTTTACCTCCTGGCTTCGGATGAAAGGGGGAGACACGTGTATAAAAGCTACACAAGTCCTTATATGGCCTCAAGCAAGCTTCTCGTCAATGGTTTATCAAGCTGTCCACAGCTCTTACACATGCGGGGTTTCATCAGTCTAAATCTGATCACTCATTATTCGTCCGAACCCATGTACTTCTTTTACTGCCCTTCTTGTTTATGTGGATGGCATTATTCTGGCTGGGAACAATTTAGGTGATATTGAAGAGATAAAAACTTGTCTCATGCAACAATTCAAGTTAAAAGACATTGGTGAGTTAAAGTACTTTCTGGCAATAGAAATAGCTCAATCCAAGAAGGGAATTGCCCTCTCGCAACGTAAATATGCACTTGAGATTCTGGATGACGTAGGACATTTGGTAGCTAAACCAGCCAATTCACCAATAGAGCATAACTTGTCACTTAGCATAAATGAAGATGAATACATCGAGGATCCTTCTTCCTATTGCAGACTTGTTGGGAGATTGATATATTTGACTATCACACGGCCAGACTTAGTGTATGCAGTCCACATACTCAAACTCAGCCAATACATGGACAAACCTCGCACCCCACATCTTGAAGCAGCTCATCGAGTATTATGCTACATCAAGCACACACCGGGACAAGGAATTTTTCTCTCTGCAAACATCCCAATACAGATAAATGCCTTTTGTGATGTGGATTGGGCTAGGTGTCGGGACACACGACGATCAACCACGGGATATTGCATCTTTCTTGGGCACTCCCTAATCTCATGGAAAACCAAGAAGCAAACCATAGTTTCGCGATCAAGTGCAGAAGCGGAATATCACTCCATGGCATCGGCATGCAGTGAGGTTACTTGGCTACAATATATTTTGCATGATCTCGGATTTAATCATTTGCAGCCAGCTAAGTTATACTGTGACAATCAAGTAGCACTTCACATTGCCTCCAATCCCATGTTTCATGAGCATACCAAGCACATAGAGATCGATTGCCATCTCGTAAGAGAAAAGATTCAGGCCGAAAAAAATCAAGACTTTCCATATATCTACATCAAAGCAGCCAGCAGATATCTTCACCAAGTCATTGGGTTTTCCACAATTTTTGAATTTACTCAGCAAGTTAGGAATGATTAACATTTATTCCAACTTGAGGGGGAGTGTTAAGGAAGATATACAGGATTCTAGGAGTAATTGATCCTTGACTTCTGTGTATATTATTGTTTTGATTATTTCCTTTGTGATATGAGATAGAATAGGAAACTTAACATATATTACGTGATCTTTAGGATCTAGAATGATCTCTCTGCTATATATATATTTTCATTTGTAACTTAATGGAAATATCGTTTTCACACCAACAAAATTATTATCAACATCCCGAAAGAAAATGCTGCATCCGTGCTTATTGATCCGGTGCCAATTTTGGGGAAATTTTGCTCCCTTTGGGGTTCAACTTTGTGGTAGATAAAAGTAATTAAGTATTGAGCATCAAACTAATTGGCTACCCTCTGGTGGCCAACAGGTTACTGGAATTTTCATTTTTCAAATGTCCATTGATCACAATTTCGCATAATTGACAGTAATGTTGGACCTATAAAGTCTAGATCCCTGTTCAATGTGCCGACACATTTTTGTGTTTCAGCAGAATCTGTTGTGATCAATTACTTACCTACATGTGGGTACCACTGGGGCTGATAATTGTGTAATCCACATTTATATGTAGAATCAAAAGTAATTAAACTGCATGCGCCTATTGCTATTATAGTCATTATAAACATACCAGACATCCAACCAGTTGAGACATCATATAATTGATTTATTAGTTCAAACAGTTAGTTCATAAATAATAATATTATATCAAGAACATTTAAACGTATAAGATATAAAATCATCATTGAATATTAACTTTAAAAGAAATAACTATAAATCAAGTTTTAAACATGATCAATTGATACATAATAATTCATAAAAGTTGAACATTATAGATATAATAAAATGTAATTATCTTTTTTTCCTTTTCATGTGTGTTTTTTTTTTTTTTTTGAGTAACTTCTCCAAAATTAAAAAGAAATTTTTTTTAATATTAACTATTATCTCACATCGAAAAGATATATTTAAAAAAAATTATATATAAATATCATTTCGACACTTTAAAAGTTAAATCTTTTTTGAAATTGATATATTCAATCAATTTTACATACGTAATTATCTCATTTTTTTAGCTCCATCCCCATTGTGTGATGGCTCAATATGAGGTATACGAAGCTCTCCACCTGATAGTGTTTCGAAAGAAACTAGGGTCACAATGTAATTTATGGGATGAGTTAAGTTGAAAAAATTTGTGTAGTTCGGAAGAAACCAGGGTCATAACTTTACCATTTTTTTGCATGATTGTTTGTTCAACTGTTTTTTTTTTTTAATAATTGAATTTGATGTATTGTACATTTTAATGAATAAAATTAATATTAATATAGCTTTACCATTTGTTTTAACATGATTGCTTGTTTTATTGACTAAAATTTAATTATTCTTAATCTTAATCATCGCATGTCAAAGCAAATAGTGGAAAATCTAATGTTTAAGAAGATGTTTTCTTTTTTCATATTTTATGAATTTCTTTTTGTTTTTATCCTATACAATCTATTGTAAATTAGTCCATTAAATTAAATAATTTACATTTACTATATATCATTTTGATAATATTATTAATTTTTGATTTAACACAAATATCGGTTGATAAATATAAATTTGGTTTTCAATCTAATAATTTTTCCTTTGCCATTTTCTGTGCATAACACAGGAAAACAGCTGCTAGTCAATTATTAAGGGAATCATTGATTTTTCAACCCTTGTTTCTATAAAATGTCCATTTCCAATTCGATGTTGAGAACAACTCGGACGTTGTACGTCTCAGCACTCAGCAGATTTTATTGTCGTCAATTATTAACCTACTTGTAGTTATCAATTGTGTGATCCACCATATCATTCAGTAGAATCTATTGTCAAATAAGTTGGACACTTCTAACTTAATTTTCCTCACTTTGTCCTTGAGGACAAGGACAATTCTAAGGGGATGGAGTGATAAGGTCCCGCACTAGCTGGAGAATTAATTTGGATATTATCCTATTAATTTAGCTTACTATCAATAAAAAGAATTCTTATCTTTGAAGGTAGTTTGTTGCAAATTTATTTCGGCTTAGTCTTTATCTTAGGATTTATTTCAATCTTCTTGTTATTGATCCTATCTTGTTTTAAGAATGATTCATCTCTATCTCTACATAAGTTGTAAGGCTATAAAAGTCAGGCAAGTCCAATGAATAAAGCAAGCGATTATTCAGCAAACTCATGTTTGTTTTGGGAGGCCCAGGGTACCTTAAATAACCTTAGAAACTATCACCATAGGTAACCAAAGGAAGCGTGATCCTGCTTCCTTATAGGCTCATCGCCCTCAAACACGATCCCAATCCCAGACCCGTAACATTTTGATATCAAAGCCAGGTTCGACCACGTCTGACCAGAGGTTGGAATGGCTAGAGAAGGAGGTACAATCCTTGGGTACTGGTCAACTTAAGTTACAAAAAGGCCAAGAAAAAAATGCTACAACAAATGCAAGAAATGTTGGCTACCATTAACGCTCCTAACACTGGAGGAGACAAGGGTGGCTCAACAAGGGGAGATGGCAAAGGAGAATCCTCCAATCATGGCAAAGTGAAGGGTTCATTCTACCATGAGTCTAGTCATTCCACAAAACCAAAGTTGGCCAAACTGCACTTCCCTAAATATGAGGGGGATGATGATCCAACGAATTAGATTTGTCGGGTGGAGTAGTTTTTCCGTTTTCAAAACACCCCTAAATAGGAGCAAGTTCATTTGGCAGTATACCATTTGGAGGGGGAGGTTCAACTATGGTATCAATTGTATCGGGAAGCCAATGACAACCTAACGTGGGATTCCTTGAAGGAAGGATTGCACATTCGTTATGGGCTAACCCTTTACAATGATTTTTTTGGTGATCTTACCAAATTGAAATAGCATGCATCGGTTAAGGACTACTAAACACAATATGAAAGGTTGTTGAGCAAGGCTGGTAAACTATCAGAAGCACAAAAAATTAGAGGTTTTGTAAGTAGAATGAAAGAGAGTATTTGTACCAGTGTGCAGGCGTCCAGACCATTGTCACTCACGGTAGCAGTGGGTCTTACGAGGTTCTTTGAAGCCCAACATACTTCTTAGTGGCGACCTATCACCATAGATACCCAGAGAGCCTTGGATTCCCCAAGCTTTCCACCACTTCCATCACCATCTCTGTCCAAAGCTCCCATCATCAAATGCCTCAATCCTGTGGAGATGAGGGAAAGGCGTGCACGTGGACTCTACTTCAACTATGACAAGAAGTTCTCTCTGGGGTACAAATTTAAGAGACTTTTTCTTATTGACTGATGCTATGAGGAGGAGGAGGAACCTTCGGATGAGGAATACTTGGCTGCAATGGAGGAAGAAATTCCAAAATTTTCTCTCCATGCAATAGGGGGAACACCGAACCCTCAAACAATGCACATTAGAGGAATTATTCAAGGCAAAAAGGTGGTTGTGCTGGTGGACTCAAGCAGCACCCATAACTTTTTGAACAGAGATGTGGCAGAAGAATTGGGTCTCTTACCTGCTGAGCAACCAAGTTTTATGCGGTTGTAGCTAATGGAGAAAAATTATCCAGCAAGGGAGTCCGAATTATGCTTCAGGGAGCTGCTATAAAGGTAGATTTTTATCTTTTACCTTTGGGAGGTTATGAAACAGTGTTGGGTGCACAATGACTACGCTTGCTTGGACCCATTCTCTGGGATTTCAGTAAGCTAATCATGAAATTAACTCTTAAAGGAAGACAGGTGGAGTTACGGGGTGAAGCTACACCTATAAATCGCATTATGGGAGAAAATGAGATCAACAGGGAGGTAAACAAATGTAAAAAAGGGGTCCTGCTGCAGATTTATTCTATCCATTTAGGTGTATCTCAACAGGCTAAAGAAATTACAAATAAGCCTCTTCAAGCACTGTTAGAAAACCATGCTGCTCTTTTGGATGAGCCTGATGGTTTTCCACCAACCAGGGACAGGGATCACTGTATTCCTCTATTGGCAGGGAGTGGGCCAATCAATGTGAGGCCCTAACAGTATCCTCACTACCAAAAGAATGAAATTAAGCGGCTCATCGCAGATTTGCTTCAAAATGGGGTAATCAGAACCAGTTTCAGTCCTTATTCCTCCCCAGTTTTATTGGTGAAGAAGCATGATCGTTCATGGAGGCTCTGTGTCGACTATAGAGCTCTCAATTGACTCACCATTAAAGACAAATTTCCAATCCCCATGATTGACGAGCTCTTGGAAAAATTGTATGGGGCTCAATACTTTTCAAAATTGGACCTCTGTTCGGGCTATCACCAAATTTGCATGCATGATGCTAACGTGGAAAAGACCGCATTCCAAACCCATCATAGTCATTTTGAGTTCCTTGTATGCCCTTCGGCCTCACTAATGCTCCCTTCATCTTCCAGGCCTTGATGAATGAAATATTTCAAGAAGTTTCGTGTAAGTTTGTTCTCGTATTTTTTGATGATATATTAATTTATAATCACATGTCGGATGAGCATTTTTCACACATAGCCCAAGTTTTTCATAATTTACAAACTAATCAATTGTTTACAAGGCGTGACAAGTGTAGTTTTAGGCAAGTGCAAGTTAACTACTTGGGGCATGTTATTAGTCGGGAAGGTGTGGCCATGGACATTGACAAGGTTGCTGCCATTCTAGATTGGCCACCACAAAATCCCTAAAAGCCTTGCATGGATTCCTTGGGCTTACCGGTTATCACTAAAAATATGTCCACCGTTACGGGTCCATAGCCCGTCCTCTTGCTCAGCTATTGAAAAGAGATGGTTTTATATGGTCCAACGAGGCTTACATAGCATTCTTAGCTCTAAAAAGGCAATAACTCAAGCACCAGTGTTGGCCTTACCAGACTTTACCCAATCATTTGTGGTTGAGTGTGATGCATCGGGTACTGTCATCGGAGATGCAGAATAGACGACCTATAGCATTTTTCAGCAAAGCCCTCCATGGCAGTAATTTGGAACTATCTACCTATGAAAAGAAGATGCTCACTTTGGTGGCTGCACTCCAAAAATGGTGCCCCTATTTATTGGGCCAGAAATTCATTGTCTATACAAACCATCGTAGTTTGAAGTTTCTTTGTTCACAAACCATAGCCATAAAAGCACAGCAAAAGTGGTTGGTGAAATTATTGGGCTATGATTTTTCTATAGAATACAAGAAAGGTAGTGACAATGGGGCCGTCGATGCACTATCTCATAAGTGCAATGGAGATTTCATGGCTTTATCTCAACCTACCCCCCATTGGGTGGAGCCAATTAGAGAAGAAATAGATGCAGATGAAGGAATACAGAAATTAAAAGCCAATATCTTGAATGGAGAGGCCGTGGAAGGTACATATAGGTTTATTACTCTTCAAAAACATAATTTTTCTTAAACCAGGTTCCTCTATTACCGAGCCCATACTGGCTAAGTTCCATAACGTGACTTATGAAGGACTCCACAAGACTTTTCAACAAGTTAAATCTGTATTTTACTGGAAGGGTTTAAAAAATCAACTTAAGAGTTTTATTAAGAAATGTGGCAATAAGGCTGAGCACACTACTCCAGCGGGTCTTCTTTAGCCTCTGCCCATTCCCTTTCAAATATGGGAATACATTTTCAGTGATTTTATCAACAGGTTGCCAAGCTCCAATGGGTTCACCACCATTTTCGTGGTGGTAGACAAGCTTTCAAAATATGCCCACTTCACCGCCATCAAGGATCCTTATACCGCACCACAAGTGGCAAAAGCTTTTTTTGCTAACATTTTTTTCTTACATGGCATGCCTACTTCTATCATCTGTGACAGGGATCCGTCCTTTACTAGCATTTTTTGGCGAACACTCTTTCAAATGCAAGGTACCATATTCAATTTCAGTTAAGCCTATCATCCTCAAACGGATGGCTAGACAGAAGTGGTAAACAGGACTGTGGAAATGTATTTGCGGTGCTTTATAGAGGATTATGTAAAGTAGTGGTTCAGTTGGCTTCCTTAGGTATAATTTTTCTATAACACTAGCCTGCACTCAGCAACACGACTAACACCCTTTGAAGTTGTTTATGGCCGGCCACTACCTACACTTCTCTCCTATGTTCCTGGCACAACTCAGGTGGAAGCTGTCGATCAACTCCTCTGCAATTGTGATCTGTTGTTAAAGCAAGTAAAAGCTCACCTTCATCGAGCTCAAAACCATATGAAGCAAGTTTATGATAAGCACCATCATGAGCAGTAGTTTCAGGCAGGAAACTGGGTGTACTTTCACCTTTAGCAATATTGTCAACACTCTGTCAACTAGCAGTCCAATTCCATGCTAGCACCACGTTTTTATGGGCCATTTCAGATTTCAGCCAAGGTGGGACCAGTTGCATATCGACTAGTGCTTCCCATTTCGCCCGCATCCATTGATTATTTCATGTTTCTCTACTACAAAAATGGTATGGCTCATCTACATCTACTACGGTGGAACTACCTATCGAACCAGTAGCTGAAGCTCAAGTTTTGCCTCAAGTCATGCTGGATCGTAGAGTTATGCATGGGCAACATGAGATACTGATCCATTCGCAAGGCCACTCTCCAGCTGATGCTACATGGGAAGCCCTTCAAATGTTCTCGGCCCGTTTTCCTCACTTTTTCCTTGAGGACAAGGACACTTCTAAGGGAGATGGAGTGATAAGGTCCCGCACCAGCAAGAGGAATTAAGTTGGGTATTATCCCATTAATTTAGCTTGTTATTAATAAGAGGAATTCTTGTCCTCGTAGGTAGTTTGTTGCAGATTTATTTCAGCCTAGTCTTTATCTTAGGATTTATTTCTATCTTCTTGTTATAAATCATATCTTGTTTTAAGAAGGATTCATCTCTATCTCTACGTAAGTTGCAAGGCTATAAAAGATAGACAAGTCCAATGAATAAAACAAGCAATTATTCAGAAAACTCATGTTTGTTTTGAGAGGCCCAGGGCACCTTGAATAACCCTAGAAACTATCACCATAGGTAACCAAAGGAAGCGTGATCCTGCTTCTTTATCGGCTCACCGCCCTCAAACACGATCCCAATCCTAGACCTGTAACACTAATGGTGGCAAAAACCTTTTTTTTTCCCCTCAATTTTACATACGAAAAATGTTGATATCAAATCCCTTCTATAAATGAGAAAACCAATTAGGAATTAATGACATATAACCCACTGTATAATTATTCTGGTGTTATTGACATATCTAACGTTTTCATCATTTTTATGATCATTTGGTATTGATTATCTATGTCAATAAATACTTAATTATACTAAACTCAAATTCACTAAACTAATTAAGTATAACAATTGCTACACTAGAAGATTTCTCTTCCATAACCTAAAACTCACAAATCTAGTAAACCAAAATGTCTGATCAAATTGCAGCTCCATCTCAGACCACCAATCCACACTCTGCAAAATTATCATCCCAGCCTTTATTAAGTGGAAATTTGAAGTTATATGCATAAATAAAGTTTTTTAGGGATGTTATATACATAAATTTGAAGTTATATGTTGCATTAAGTTATGGTTTGTAGCAACAAAAAAAACCACTGATGCAATTTGTTTTGTGTATAACTACAATAGACTAGACTACTGCAGCAAAATATATTTTCGCTGCAAAATTTTGTTACTAAATGTAATATTTCAGTGATGATTTTATATATTTTATACTTTTAAACGCACTTGATATGTATAATAATAATAATATTTTATAATTATTACTAATGGCTTGATCATTGACCTATTGATTGAAACAATAAATCAATGATCCCATGTCTAAACTAGTTTGATGTCAGATCCCGTTCTATTTTTCTTTCTTAGCAAAAAGGCATAACCACAATTAACTATAGTTAAGAGTAGAGAAGTACAAAGACCAGCTAAAAAATTGATTAGGGAACCTCCTACATCCAGAAGCGCGGCTCATCAAAGGTCATTGCTATTTCGGCTAGCATGTCAGCACCTGGAAGCTTGAAAAGATCACAGCAAATCATAAGCTTCATCAATGAACGAACCAAACCTGGCAAATGATGGCCAGTGGCATGCAGAGCCCCAACTACCACAGCAGCATTAGACTCAACTACAACACAAATGAACCCTGCATCACGGGCAAAACAGAAACCCTCATCAACTGCTTGGGCCTCTACCATAACTATCTCATCGAGCAAAGGAAAACAGGCCCATAGACCCCAACACTTGCCTTATTAAGAATAAAGCAGCAAAAAAATAAACAAAAACAGAAAATTTACATGGTTCGGAGCTTGATTACACCCAAAACATAACATGGTTGTTGTAGCACAGCTTTGGGGTGTCGATTCCACAGGAAAACAAGTTAACTACAAAAGAAGGTGTGAACCATAGCACAAACGATAAAGATTTAAGTGAGAAAATATGAACTTCTGGTAATGAAGTAATTGTTTAAAATAGATTGTAAAATATAATAGGGAAACAACAAGGATCCAGGAATCCTCCCTAAGTTCGTTGCCCTATTCCTAACTTGATTCAGTTGTTTTTATCTCGATTGCAAGTTTCACATCCCAAACAAGCAATCGGTAAATATTCAATGAGCACATATATAAACACAAATATGATTGTTATGAAATACTTTTTATTTTCGATTTATGCACACATGATCTATCCTATAGGTTTATCAAGAAACGACAATATATCTTTGTTGACAATATTGCAGTAATGGACAAACCTGAAGGCTAAATCTACCGGACTCAATTATACCCAAACAATCTTGACATAAGAAAAGCATGACTAAATTTATATCAAGGAGAAACATACAATCACCGGAATAGATAAAATCTTATAATTAGCTTAAAAAGTAAATCATAACAATGTTTTAACAATAAATTCCTATTACAACTGAATTAAATAAGGGAAGATAGGAACAACTACACCTAAGGATTCATCCTTTCGCCTTGCTTGGAGATTAGTTCGCCATGGGGTTCATGGTTGAACACTTTGATGGGGAAGAATTGGTTGCTTCCTTGAGTTTTCCCGGCTTCCAAAAAAGATCCTCCCTCTTCAACCCTAAGTGATATATTTATAGTACAAAGGTCTAAGGGTGTTTCCGGGTTTAATCTATTGTTAAAATCCTAATTAAGTTCTGACTCGGAGATATTACATCGTGTGCGTGCTGTGGTGCTCCTTTATGGGCACTGCAGTGTTGGCTTTAGCTTTGGTTTGGTGTACTTCTAGGCACCACGGTGCTGGCTGAGGATCACCGCGGTGCACACTGATGGTTCAAGATGTGGAGGTTTCTGGGCACCGCGGTGCTGGCTGAGGGGCACCGTGGTGCACATTGATGACTTGATTTTTTTTTCTTTATGTTTGCTTCTCTGCAACCACTCCGACACTCCGTTATGCATGGAATCTTGGTGCTTTAAACAACGATCGCTTTTTCTTCTCTTTTGGACTCAAAGTACTTGAAAATGCAAAGAAATAAGTCAGTGGTCCAATAATATCACTTTAGAGTTATTAACATATAAAAGTGTAATAAAGACCGAGATCAATCCTAAAATGCTTACAATTAAACACTGTTCAGATGCATTTTATGGCTCTTATCACAACCCCCAACTAGCTTGTTGCTAGTCCCTAGCAATTCAAACGAAAATAAGAAATGAATTCTATGGTGGGAATCGAAGTAAAGTAAAGAAATATTAGTGTTAACCAAGAGTAATTCACATTTTGTCCCAAAAATTTCACATAACACACAGCATATAGAATCATTTAAATTCACCCAAGTTCGAAAGTAATCCAAACATCAATCTTAAAATCGTTATTTACTCTTAACATCCATCTTACCACAATCCATTAATCCTAACTTCCAAATGATTTTATGCATAAGATTCGTGAATACAAGTCTTGGCCTCTAAAACAAGATAAATTTTGTGACATTAATCACAAAAACAAGCTCAATAGGCTTACATTTCAAACTATTCTCCACTATTGTAGAAAAATCACATTACATTTGATCAATATGTCTTTAATAAGCTTGTAACGTTAGGCTAAGGTAAAGGTTGAGAAAGAATGGGAAGGATTCATAAGTAAAAAAACTCAATCTCTTAGCTTTAAACACAACCACTTTTAAGCACTAGATAACCTTTCTTCGACACCTAACTTTTTCAACCATTTTTCAAGCATTTTTCTCAAATCACCACTTTTCTTTTCTTTTCTTCCTTATTTGCCATAATTCGCTTTTCTTTTCTTTTCTTTTGTACTTAGGCATAAGACCATTCAACTCCTTTTTCTTTTTTTTTTCAAAACCCCCAACTTATCTCCTTTAGTATATTTGGGTTATGGTTTTCATATTTCCATTCTTACTCTTTTTAAATGCTTCTCAATAAATGTGTATAACTAAGTTCTTTTAAAAGAAAGGTAAGGATAAAATATTTTAGGCTTATAAAGGTGAGTAAATAGGCTATTGAAAGAAACAAGGCTCAAATTCTTTTTCAAGAAAAATGCTCAAATAGGTGACTAGTGATGAATATAGCAAGGGTAAGTTCAAAAGGCTTAAACGGTCCAAAAATGGCCTATATCATATCCTAAGTAATGTGCATTCTAGGAATTCGCCTCAAGTGATTATCAAATAAGTTCTATAGCTTGCCGAGACCGCAAAAATATTCACCAAATAAGCACACATAAAACTTCTCTAAATGTTTAAGACTAATCATACAATCTTACCACAAACTAGAGTCTCTAACCGAATCAAGGTTGACACTTAAAGTATTTTCAAACCGAAACAAAATTTAACTTCTTCTAAATGTTGTATGTTATCTCAATTAAGCTTATATCATTGACATGTGAATTACATCCAAGGCAAACACAAAGCATGCTTAAAACAAAAGGTAAGGGAAGGTAACACCAAGCAATTTTAATGAAAAAGAAATATGTTCTCTCCACCCCCAACTTAAAAATTGCATTGTCATCAATCCCACATCGAAATAGTTGTTGTTCAGTGCGTCTGCGATCGATCGTAACAGACATGCAATCGAGCGCACATGCGATCATGCGCACGAGACATGCGATCGAGCGCACATGCGATCGATCGCACCATTCTGCGATCGAGCGCACTCGGGCCAGTATCCCACATCGAATCTGAAACCTGCAATGCTCCGTGACTCCCCCTATATAAACACCATCTGACCTCATCATTCAGTGTACAATTCCTAAGCCACTTTGGTGTTTACCGGTGGACGTCCGCTAGCATTCTGGTGGATCCCGAAGGCATTGCTACCACGAGGGGAAGCGCCACCCGTCAGCGAGTGGAATTTCTCCCATGTAAAGTTGTTTATTTATTTATTTATATTCAGTTGTTTTAGTTTAAATGTTTAGCACTTTTTATTATAGTTTTATAGTTATGAGTGGCTAGACTCTTCAGCTAAGGTTGAAGATGAAGCCCCGCCGTTGTTTGGCGTAGTAGTTCAGATTTGCTTGTACAAATCTGACAATTTTTAGTATAAATGTTCTGTCAATTATTTGAGTAAATCTTATAATTGATTGAGTTTAAATTGTCTGTTGGATTTTCTTTGTGTTTCATCTGATGGATACATTGAATGCTTTTCGATTAAATTGGATTCCCTTTGTGATTTGTTAAGAGCGGATACATTGGGTGCTTTTGGTTTAGTTGGGATATTCTTTGTTTTTTGTCTTATAGTTGGATTCATTGAATGTTTTGATAGGCTATATTTTTAGAACATGTATGCTTAACTTCGGTGAGGTGGATTCGGAAACCTTAGTTTTTTAATTATTAGTTTTTTTTAAAATCAACTTAGTTTAGTTTTAATTTATTTTGCAATATCATTCTGAAATTCGGAACTAGGTTAAAATAGAGTTAGTTTAGATTAAAAATATATTTTCACAACACAATTCCCTGTGGATTCGATCTCGCACTTGCAAAACGCTATATTGCAAACGACTCGTGCGCTTGCGAGTAAATTAAAACTCACAACAAAGAGAAAGTAAAGGAAACTCCATTTGTAAGCACAAGTGCACAGGTGCTGAAGAATGTGCACCACCAGGTGAATTGCATGCCATTCTTCTTGCTGAAATTTCAATCTACAACATAGAACAAGACAACAAAAAGAAAGCAACTGCGGTGTACCCTTAAGATTCCCACCATATGTTAGGTTAGCACATAAAATGGAGAAAAATAACTAAAATGAAAAATAAAATAACGAAAAATAAAATAATGAAAGGGAAAATAAGAGATAGAACCCAAAACTAATCCTCTAAGTCCTCATCATCTTCTTCATTCCCTTCATTCTCTTCACCTTCCTCGGGAAGTGGATCAAAAGATGAACCCAGATAGGGTGGCATAGTAGGAAAATGATCCATATTACAACCAGTAGCGAAGGCAAGGTGTTGGTACATCTAACCAAAGGAAGAGTAGACCCCCGCTTGATAATCGGCTTGTTGAGCCAAGAATCGGTCTTGTCCAGCCAAGATTCGGTCTTGATGATCTATCCTATCAAGCAACAATTTCTGATGCTCGTTAAAACGACTCTCTAAACACTCAAGGCGCTCAGCAACCGTGAAATGCCTAGAGGGGGGAGAGCGAGCAATAATTACTGCCCCCTCTCCCAGAATTGGCGGCCTTGAGGCTTTAATCTGAGCTAGCAGGCTATCATCGATAGGTTTTTTGGGTTGTTGGGCCTCCTCATTAGGACTGTATTAGACTATGGCTCAGATGCACAATTGGGTAATTAAAGAAGGAAAATATAATCCGAGCTTTTGTCTAACAGTGTGTGTGATAGAATTATATATAACTTGGCCCACATCGATAGTCATACCCATCAAAATTGCATAAATTAACATAGCTCACTCAACAGTTAAGGCATTATAGTGTAAAGCAAGCATCATCTGCTGACAAATAAAATATTGCCAAGCCCTAGCATTGGCAGTGAGAGAAGTACCAGGCAAAGTGACAGGGATATCGCCCGTCATTTTCCATGTAGTTCCCGGAATACAAAGAGTAGTGCAAATCTCTTCATAATTAATTATAGACACATATGCATTATACTCACTGTGTTCAATGTCAGGTAATCCATAGAAGCTATTAATGGATGTGCTGCTAAAAGAGATTGTTTGTTCTCTCACTCTCACTTTTTCCGCTCCTATGCTCATCTGCATTAGTGTAAAATTCTCTAACCAAATTTGTGGGGGAACAATAAGGTGGTCTTGTAAATGTACCCCAATTCATATCTAGAATCATTCTAAATAAGGTCGGGTTCCCCCTCTCGGTGATGTTGAATCCTCTCTCGAGAATGGGTTTTCTACTTTGCAGCATTCTAATATATCTCTCACTCGCTTCAAAACTAACAAATTTGGTCTCATCATACTCTTGTTGTGGTTTCCCCCTAGGTCTCTTGGGCTTAGGTGCCATGGAAGTCAAATATAGAGAACAATAGACTTAAGGCAAAATGTAACCACTAAATAGCACAAATGAACAATAAAAGGGACGAAAATGGTCTTACTTAATGTCTACGTTGGAGAGAAGAAAGACTACCCACCTCTTGAAGTGTGCTTTGACGAACCCAAATTCTTCTTATAACCAAGCTTTTGAGAGAGAATGCTAGCAAAATCAGCAAAATTAGTGAGCAATTTAGCAAGAAATGATGGAAGAAACAAGAAAGTTTTGAGTCAAAATGAGTAGTCAAGTAAGGATTTGTTGCAAAGATGAGAGAGAAGTTAGTGGCTACTGATTTTGTGAAAGGAAAAATGAGGAAGGAGGCTGCAAAATAGTTTATATAGTGCAGAATTAGGTTTTGATATATGTTGGGCTGGAGCTGGCGCTGTACTATGCGCTGCGGTGCTGGGCCTAGCGTGCTGAGTCTGGTGCTGTGCACTGCAGTGCTGGCTGAGGGGCACCGCAACGCACACTGGCGTCTACAAGAAGAAAACTTTATTTGCTGCCAAAAGAAAGAAAAATAAAATAAAGTTAGCCAAAGAAAAAAATGGTATAAAAAGTAATCCTTAAAAATTAGATTAAACTAAAAGAAAAACTAACAATTAAGATTGAATAAAACTTAATTAAAAACAAAACAAACAAATCAAAAGAAAAATAAATAAAAACGTACCTGTGTGGTAAAGTTAAGGGAAATAGACCGGATCCATAAGTGGAATGTCTTCCACTTTCGGATCTTGCCTATCGATTAAGATCTTGAGGTGCTGACCATTTACTTTAAAAATTCGACCATCTCTAGTATCATCAATTTCTACTGCCCTATTTTCAAAAATATTTTTCACTACAAAAGGGTCAGTCCACCTCGATCGAAGTTTTCCAAGATGCTTATGGAGTCTAGAGTCATATAAGATCACCCTATCATTGGGTTTAAATGTTTTTGTCATGGAATACTTTCATCTTAGCCTTATAGATTCTAGAATTCTCATAAGCATCGTTTCTTAATTCCTCTAATTCGGTCAACTGATATTTTCGAAGCTTACCCGCTTCTCCTATGTCAAAATTAAAAGACTTGATGGCCCAATACACTCGATGCTTGAGCTCTAAAGGTAAGTGGCAAGGCTTTCCAAAGACAAGCCTATAAGGTGACATGCCTAAGGGGGTTTTAAAAGCTGTACAGTAAGCCCAAAGCGCATAAACTAGTCTTAAAGACCAATCTTTGCGATCCGGGTTAACCGTTTTTTTCTAAAATTTGTTTAATTTCCCTATTAGCAAGCTCTACTTGTCCACTAGTCTGAGGATGATAGGCAATAGAGATTTTATGTAACACCACATATTTTTTCATCAAAGCTTCAAAAGAATGGTTGCAAAAATGTGTACCTCGATCACTAATTGTAGCACGTGGTGTACCAAATCGAGATAACACATTTTCTTTAAGAAATTTAATTACCATCCTATTGTCATTGTTTCAGCAAGTTGCTGCCTCTACCCACTTTGATACATAATCTATTGCCACAATTATATACTGGTAACCAAAGGAAGAAGGAAATGGTCCCAAAAAAATCGATGCTCCAACAATCAAAGATCTTAATTACTAAAATAGGGTTTAAGGGTATCATATTTCGGCAAGACACAGCTCCTAACTTTTGACACTTTTCACATGAGCGACAATAGATGTTTGCATTTTTAAACAAGGTAGGCCAATAAAATCCACACTGTAAAATTTTTGCAGCGGTTTTTTTTATTGAAAAGTGGCCTCCACAAGCTTGGGAATGACAAAATTCCAAAACGTTAGCAATCTCTTAATTAGGGATGCAATATCTTAAAATTTGGTCAGGGCAGTACTTGAAAAGGTAGGGGTCATCCCAATAAAAATTACATACCTCATATAAGAATTTCCTCTTGTCTTGAGCGCTCCAATCCATAGGTATCTCACCTGTAGCCAAATAATTCATGATGTGAGCAAACCATGGTAGAGAAGTAATGGAGAGTAATTGCTCATCAGGAAAATCATCCTTGATTGGCATGTCATCACAAGTGTCCTCAAATGTGAGTCTCAAGAGGTGGTCAGCTACTACGTTCTCCACTCCTTTCTTATCCTTGATGGTGATATTAAATTCTTGCAAGAGGAGAATCCATAGGATTAGTCGTGCCTTAGCATCCCTCTTTGTAAGAACATACTTAAGGGCTGCATGATCTGTAAAAATAAGGATAGGAGAACAAATTAAATAAGCACGAAATTTATCTAAAGCAAATACTATAGCTAGTAATTCTTTTTCAGTTGTGGAGTAATTCATTTGAGAACTATTTAAAGTCTTACTAGCATAATAAATGACAAAAGGTTTTCCCTCTTTTCACTGTCCAAGAATAGCAACTATAGCGTAGTCACTAGCATCGCGCATGATTTCAAAAGGTAAAGTCCAATCCGGTGACTGCATTATAGGTACGGAAGTAAGCCTGCCAATCAGTGTTTTAAAGGCCTCTTGACAAGCTTGAGTCCACTCAAAGTGGGTGTCTTTAACTAGGAGGGCACTTAGAGGTCTAGATGTGTTCGAAAAATTTTGTATGAACCTCCTATAAAAACCAACATGACCAAGGAAAGATCTTACATCCTTTATTGTCTTAGGTGTGGGCAATTTTGTGATTAATTCAATTTTAGATTGGTCAACCTCTATTCCCTTAGAAGAAACAATATGCCCTAATACACTACTGGATGGTACCATGAAATGACATTTTTCCCAATTTAAGACTAATTTTTTTCTCCTCACAACGAATCAACACTCTTTATAAATTCATTAAGCATGCATCAAATGAAGATCCAAAAATAGTTAGGTCATCCATAAAAACCTCAATGCAATTTTCAACCATGTCACTAAAAATACTCATCATGCAACGTTGAAAAATGGCAGTGGCATTCCACAATCCAAATAGCATTCTACGAAAAGCATAGGTTCCAAAGGGAAAAGTGAAAGTGGTTTTTTCTTGGTCTTTTAATGCAATTGCAATTTGATAGTAACCAGAATAACCATCTAAGAAACAATAAAAAGGATGACCAGCCACACACTCAAGAATTTGATCGATAAAGGGGAGTGGGAAGTGGTCTTTCCGGGTAGCAGCATTTAATTTTCTGTAATCAATGCATATACGCCACCCGATCACAAGTTTGGTAGGGACTAGCTCTTTTAGGTTATTCTTTACCATGGTGACACCAGACTTTTTAGGAATGACTTGTGTAGGACTTACCCACTTACTATCAGCTATAGGATATATGATACCCGCATCTAACAGTTTCAGCACTTCATTTTTCACTACTTCTTTCATAGTGGGGTTAAGCCTACGTTGAGGGTCTCTACGAGGACTATTTCCTTCATCCAAATTTATTTTATGGGAGCAGATTAGAGGACTAACTCCCTTCAAATCAGCCATGCTCCATACTAAGGCTGATTTATATGCATTTAAAGTTTGAATTAATTTCTCACCTTGAGTCTCAGATAATTCAGATGAAATAATAATAGGAAAGGTATCACCTGGACTGAGAAAGGCATGCTTTAAACCCTTAGGTAGTGGCTTCAATTCGATTTTAGGTGCTTCCATACTTGAGGGGACTTGTTTCTCACTTCTTTCGGGCAACTCCTCAAACTTCGGTTGCCATGCCCGAGTGCCATAATCCTGGGATTTATCAAAAATAGCACAAATATCAATTATATCAGTTTTATCATCAAATAAATCAATCTCAGAATTAACAAGAAAATTTTCAAGAGGATCATAATCATGAGCTATGGAAACTCCCTCGTTGATGAGTGACTCGATCATGTAAAGCTGGTGGTTTTCGTCCTTATCTTCGGGCTATTTTGCAACATTGAAAATATTCACTTCAAGTGTCATGTTTCCAAAAGACAGCTTCATGAGTCCATTCCTACAATTTATTAGAGAATTTGCAGTAGCAAGAAAGGGTCTACCCAAAATTAAAGGAATTTTAGAGTTAGTGCCAACAACAGAGTAGTATCTAGGATTAAGAAATCAACAGGATAATAGAATTTATCGATTTGAATTAACACATCCTCTACAACACCCCGGGGTACTTTGACTGAACGGTCAGCCGATTGCAATACCACGCCGGTTAGTTTGATTTCTCCCAATCCTAGCTGTAAATAAATAGAAAATGGCATCAGGTTTTCACTAGCTCCTAAATCTAGCAAGGCTTGTCCCACCTCATGATTTCCAATGCTACAAGCAATGGTAGGACAGCCAGGATCCTTATATTTTGGGGGAATTCTTTGCTCAATTAATGTACTAACTTGCTCAGTTAGGAATATTGTTTTCTTTACATAGTGTTTCCTCTTAATTGTGCATAAATCTTTGAGAACTTTTGTATAGGTAGGAACTTGTTTAATCACAAGCAAAAGAGGAAGATTAAGTTTCACTTGCCATAAGTTCTCTAGGATTTCATTGTTTAAGTCCAGATTTTTCTTGTTTGATTTTAAGGCTTGGGGGAATGGTGCCTTAACAGGACTTTTGGTCACTTCAGGGTCTTTGGACAGCTCGGTATTACTATTAGCTTGACCTTTTTCCACATCATTGGATTTATTCATTGGTGGGATGTGTAGTGACTTACCACTTCGAGTCACAATGGCATTTATATCTTTCAAATTTTTTTGTGCCATATGTTGACCATAAGGTATGGACTAAGCTTGGGAATGGAACTTACCTCGCTCAGTAACACTTAAGAAGCCCATTAATTTGGACACTTGACTCCTAATTTCTTTCTTCTCTTCAACAACCTGCGTAATTAATGTCTCACACCTTTGTTTTGTCTTACCTTGTGCCTCTATAAAAGTATGTAAGGTGTCTTCTAAAGAGTTCCTAGAGGATGAGGGCACATGATAAGGTGCAGGGTATGATCTAAGGGGCTGTGCATGCTGTTGATTTTCAGATTTCCAGCTAAAGTTAGGGTGATTTTGCCACCCCAGATTATAAGTGTTAGAGAAAGGTGCAAGAGGCTTCTTGTACATGCCTAAGGCATTACATTGTTCCTCGTATAGCCCTCTCATATTAACAAATGTGGGACACTCTTGGGCGAGATGATCCACCCCGCCACACACAAAGCATGGCTCCAAAGACTCGGCATGATTAGCCACATTTGTTTGCTTTGAGCCTTTGGTTTTTAATGCATCTAACTCCCTAGTGAGCATTTCGACCTTAGCTTTTAGGTTGTCTTCTTCCCTAAGATGGAATATTCCTCCACCACTAAGGTTTCCTATAGGTCATGACCTATTCGTGCTTTCAGTAGCACTAGGTCTAGTCCATGTATGAGCTTTTTCAACAAGCTTATTGAGGTATTCTATAGCCTCATCGGGGTCTTTTTGCAGAAATTCACCATTGCACATCATCTTTACAAATTGGCGTTCTCTATAGGTAAGACCCTCATAGAAATAGCTCACTAAATGCCAATTTTCATACCCATTATGTGGACACATACTTAACAGCTCTTTAAATTTCTCCCAAGACTGATACAAAGTCTCGTTTTCCTTTTGTGCAAAGGTGGAGATTTGTCTTTTCAAAGCATTAGTCTTATTTTGTATTTGTTAAAAAAGACTTGGATCATCTCATTCCATGACCCAATAGATTGTGGTCTCAGTGAGTATAACCAACTATTAGCTTTATCCTTCAAAGAGAAAAGAAAAAACTTGAGTCTCACGATATCATCCGTTGCATCTTTACTATAAAAAGTCGCAACTACTTCCTCAAACTCTCTAATGTGCACATATAGGTTTTCATTTTCCAAGCCATGAAAAGTAGGGAGCAATTGTATCATCCCTGTTTTAAAGTCTTGATGGTGAGTGTTGGCTAGAAACATAATGCATGATGGTGTGGTTGTTCGGCTAGAATGTAGATAATCTTTAAGTGTCCTAGCAACATTTTCATTAGGATTTTTAGCCATGTTATCAAAATTTTCTAAATTTTCAGTTGGGTGTACACTAGGGTTTGATCCAGGTGAGGTTTCACTAACGGACGTGGAAGGAAAGAGTATCTCTAATTCGGGTCTCGTAATGAATCTCCCTCGCAAATCTCTCGGTCTAAGCATACACCAACTGAGCTTTTAAAAGTAATAATTAAAATAGAACCTAATAGAATAATAAATAATCAAAAAATCACTTAATCAAAACTAATAGAAATGAACGATAGTACTGTCTTGTCTTAGAGTTGACAAACTTCATTGTAAGTAAGTGTGTTCCCCAGCAATGGCACCAAAATTTGATCATGCCCAAAATATAACACGGTTATTGTAGCACGGTTTTAGGGTGTCGATTCCACAGGGAAACAAGTTAACTACAAAAGAATGTGTGAACCATAACACAAACGATAAAGACTTAAGTGAGAAAATATGAACTTTTGGTAATGAAGTAATTGTGTAAAATAGATTGTAAAATATAATAGGGAAACAACAAGGATCTGGGAATCCTCCCTAGGTTCGTTGCCCTATTCCTAACTTGATTCAGTTGTTTTTATCTTGATTGCGAGTTTCACATCCCAAACAGGCAATCGATAAATATTCAATGAGCACATATATAAACTTTAATATGATTGTTATTAAATACTTTTTATTTTCGATTCATGCACACATGATCTATCCTATAGGTTTATCAAGAAACGACAATATATCTTTGTTGACAATATTGCAGTAACGGACAAACCAAAAGGCTAAATCTACCGGACTCAATTATACCCAAACAATCTTGATATAAGAAAAGCATGACTAAATTTATATCAAGGAGAAAGATACAATCACTAGAATAGATAAAATCTTATAATTAGCTTTAAAAGTAAATCATAACAATGTTTTGATAATAAATTCCTATTACAACTGAATCAAATAAGGGAAGATAGGAACAACTACACCTAGAGATTAATCCTTTCGCCTTGCTTGGAGATTAGTTTGCCATGAGGCTCATGGTTGAACGCTTTGATGGGGAAGAATTGGTTGCTTCTTTGAGTTTTCCTGGCTTCCAAAAAAGATCCTCCCTCTTCAACCCCAAGTGATCTATTTATAGTACGAAGGTCTAAGGGTGTTTTCGGGTTTAATCTATTGTTAAAACCCTAATTAAGTTCTGACTCGAAGATATAACATCGTGTGCACGCTGCGATGCTCCTTTATGGGCGCTGCGGTGTTGGCTTTAGCTTTGGTTGGGTGTAGCACCGCGGTGCACACTAATGGTTCAAGATGTGGAGGCTTCTGGGCACCGCGGTGCACACTAATGACTTGATTTTTTTTCTTTACGTTTCCTTCTCCGCAACCACTCTGACACTCTGTTATGCATGGAATCTTGGTGCTTTAAGCAACGATCGCTTTTTCTTCTCTTTTGGACTCAAAGTACCTGAAAATGCAAAGAAATAAGCCAGTTTTCCAATAATATCACTTTAAAGTTATTAACATATAAAAGTGCAATAAAGACCGAGATCAATCCTAAAATGCTAACAATTAAACACTGTTCAGATTCATTTTATGGCTCTCATCAGAGCTAAAACTCCTACATCTACATCCACGGCGATGGTGAGAGATTCCACTATAATCAAAATTAGAGTACAAATCAAGAGAGATAAAACTCCCAAAGCCCAAATCCCCAAATACACCAAAATCTAGGCTACCATAAATTTAATTAAGAAAATATAATAGCCTAGAAGAAAGGAAGTATTAACCTTCTAAAGAAATCTGTTTGTTGTACAGCTTTGTCTGTTGTAGCTTTCTTTCCCTGATGCTCTGTTGTAGCTTCCTCTTTATTATTGAAAGAATAGAAATATGCACACATATATTGGTAAAATCAAGGAGAGTCCTTCTTCTTTTTAATTTTGTATTCCTTGTCCTACTAGTACCAGAATAGTCACCTTTTTTTAATTCTTGCTTTTTCTATTACTATTTGTACTCTTGCATGATAACATGACAATTAAAAGAAGAATGAGCCCGTTTTTACTCCAAAATTACAAGCCATATCTAACAAATCTCCACCTTGGCTTGAATTTAATACAAGAAAAATGGCTATCACTGACGAGAAGACACCGTCGGTGATACCCTTTCTACCGTCGATGATAGTTATCTCCGACGGACGCCCGTTGGTGATAAACCGTCAGATATAACCTCCTCGATGATACAACTTTTCTCTGACGACTTTAATATCCATTGGAGAAACTAGTATCACCAACGAGTATTAGCGACGAACGGGCCGTCAGTGATGTCTCTTCCCAAAAATTAAATTTTGGTCGTTTTTAATAAATAATAAAAAATAACTTATTACCGACAGATTATTCCATCGATGATAATAGTTTTCTAGAAAAAATAAAGACGTATCACCGACGAATTATTCTGTCTTTGATACTAGTTTTCTGGGAAAAATCAAGTCGTATCAACGACGAATTTATTCCATCTCCAAGACTCCGAGGAGTTCGATCTCAAGCATCCTCATCGGACACATCTCCACAACTACGAGGAGTTTGATCCAAGTCATCCTCCTCGGTCCCATCTCCAAGACTCCGAAGAGTTTGATCTCAAGCATCCTTCTCGGACCCATCTCCAAGACTCTGAGGAGTTCGATCTCAAGTATCCTCCTCGGCTCCAAGACTCCGAGGAGTTTGATCCAAGTCTTTCTCCTCAAACCCATCTCTAAGACTCCGAGGAGTTCGATCCTAAGCATCCTCCTCGGACCCATCTCCAAGACTACAAGGAGTTTCATCCAAGTCATCCTCCTAAGAAACATCTCCACAACTCAGAGTTTGATCCAAGTTATTCTCCTCAGATCCATCTCCAAGATTCCGAGGAGTTCGATCCCAAGCATCTTCCTCGGACCCATCTCCAATAGTCTAAGAAGTTCGATCCAAGTCATTCCCCTCGGACCTTTACTCCTTATTGGTGCTGAGGTGCACAATGGTGCACACTGTCGAGCCGTGTGACACCATATTGCACACTTCGGAGTTTCGAGCGCACACTGGTGCACAGTGCCGAGCCACGCAACACCATGTCACACACTTCAGACTTTCAAGTGGACACTGGAGCACATCCTCTCTAAGCCCAGGCATCAGTGGTGCACATCCCCTTCGAGGTTGAGCATCAGTGTGCACGCACCCTTAGACCTTTACTCCTTGTTGGTGCCGAAAAGCATATTGGTGCACACTGCCGAGCCACCCAACACCATGTCACACACTTCGGAGTTTCGAGCGCACACTAGTGCACAGTGCCGAGCCGCGCGACACCATGTCGCACACTTCAAAGTTTTTAGTGCACACTGTCGAGCCACGCAACACCATGTCGCACACTTTGGAATTTCGAGGGCATACTGGTGCACATCTTTTTCGAGCCTGGGCATCAGTGTGCACACCACCTTTAAGGCCAAGCATCAGTGCACATGCCCCCTTAGAGCCCTAATATCAATGCGCACGCCACTTCCAAGCCCGAGTATCAGTGCGCACGCCACTTCTGAGCTCAAGTGTCAATGCGCAAGCCCCTTCCGAGCCGGAACCTCAGTGCGCACGCCGTTTCTAAGCATAAGCATCAGTATGTACACTCCCTCCGAGCTTGAGTATGCTCACACTACCTCCGAGCACAAGCATCAGTGCACATACACGTTTCTGAGTCTGAAAACTATGCACATGCACATTGCCGAGACCATAATCGGTCATCATTAAGCCTCGGCTACCGCGCATTGAGCACAACAAGCCTTGGCTACATCATGCCAAGCATCTTAAACCTCGACTACCACACATCGAGCATGACAGACCAAGCCTTGGCCATATCATGCAAGCATCTCAAGCCTCGGCTGTCACACGCCGAGCACGACAAACCAAGACTTGGCCACATCATGCCAAGTATCTCAAGCCTCGGCTACCACAAGTCGAGCACGACAAACCGAGCCTTGGCTACCTCATGCAAGCATCTCCAGCCTCAGCTACCACACGCCGAGCACGAGAGACCAAGCCTTGGCCACATTATGCCAAGCATCTCAAGACTCGGCTACCACACACCGAGCATGACAAACCAAGCCTTGACCACATCATGCCAAGTATATCAAGCCTCAGCTATCACACACTGAGCATGACAAACTAAACCTTGGCCACATCATGCCAAGCATCTCAAGCCTCGACTACCAAACACGAAGCACGACAAACCAAGCCTTGGCCACATTATGCCAAGCATCTCAAGCCTCGGTTACTACACGTCGAGCATGAGAGACCAAGCCTTCGCCACATCATGGCAAGCACCTTAAGCCTCAGTACCACACGTCGGGCATGACATCTCAAGCCTTGGCTACCACACGCCTAACACGACACACCAAGCCTTGGCCACATCATCCCAAGAATCTAAAGCCTCGATTATCACACGTCGAGCACGACACACCAAGCCTTGGCTACATCATCCCAAGCATCTTAAGCCTCGGCTACCACACGCCGAACACGACACACTAAGCCTTGGTCACATCACACCAAGCATGCATTTCACAAACTACTTCCTCAACTACATAATTGCACTCGGAAGTGGGGGGCATTTGATATAGGGGAAAATTTCCTCTCCAATGATACTACTTACTCAAATATTTATTTTAAAATTAATACAAAGTTTGATTTGAATTTTCAAGTATACCCTTTGTATAATTTATATACACAGTCATAAATAAAATATATATATGTGTGTGTGTGCAAATCAATTACATAGCTCATAAAACCCACTGTATAACTATTACGATGTTACTGACATATCTCACGTTTTCATCATTTCTACACTTAATTTAGAGAAACTATCTTACTTTGTCGGTGAAATATATAAAAGCATTACTTCTACTGAATGATTGTGGATCACACAATTGATATCCATCCAATATAGACACACTATCTTCAATAATTAGAAATACCATACTATCCATGTGAAGGTTCACATTTTTGTGATCCTTTGGTATTGATCATCTGTGTCTATAAATACTTAATTATACCAAACCAATAACAATTGCTACACTATAAGAATTCACTTCCATAACCCAAAACTCACAAATCTAGGAAACCAAAATGTCTGATCAAGTTGCAGCTCCAGCTCCATCTCAAACCACCAATCGTCGTTCAGCAAATTTTCATCCCAGCCTTTGGGGTGACCATTTTCTTTCATATGCATCTAATTTAATCATGGTAATTAAATTGCGACATTTAGCCACTCTACATGATGAGGAACCTCTCTGTCTCTCTCTCTCTCTCTCTATCTCTCTCTCTCTCTCTCTATATATATATCTATATATATATATATATATATATATATATTCTGTGAGGGAATATATATAGAAAAAAAGTTTATCACATATTTTTGCTATAGCTAGCATTGCATCCCTTATAATTTTGTCTGTCTTGGGTAGGAAACTGATGACGAAATAGAGCATCAAAAATTGAAGGATGAAGTTGAGAAAATGCTAATGGTTGTGGTAGATGACAACCTTTCAAAGAAACTTGACATGATTGATGCAATTCAACGCTTAGGTGTATCTTACCATTTTGAAAGTGAGATTGATCAATTGGTGAAACAAATTTATGAGACCCAAAATGAAAGAGACGCTGAAAAGGAGATCTGTGACAATGACCTTCATACACTTTCTCTCCAATTTCGGTTAATTAGACAACAAGGTTATAAAACTTCAAGTGGTATGTTCATAACTCTTAATTATTTTTTCCTTATTACATTTGTATGATTAGCTCTCTTATCCCTATTTGCACAATAAAAATTCAAGTAAATGTGTTTAACAAGTTCAAAGACAATGAAAGAGGCTTCAAGAAATCTCTTATCAACGATGTTAGAGGAATGCTAAGTTTGTATCAAGCAACACATTTGAGGGTTCACAGGGAAGATATACTAGAGGAAGCACTTTCTTTCACTACTACTCACCTTGAATTCATGGCTTTAACCCAATTAAGCCCACACCTTGCTGCCCAAATAACTCATGCCTTGAAGCAACCACTCTACAAGGGCATACAAAGGGTAGAGGCAAGGCATTACATCTCTATCTATAAAGAGGATGCTTCACATAATGAAATTTTATTATCATTTGCAAAGTTAGATTTTAACATTTTACAGAAATTCCACCAGAAAGAACTCAATGAAATTTCAAGGTTAGTAAAAATTCCAAGCTTATAATCTTCAATAGAATTTAATTAGTTAGTCTAAACATATAAATAGATGATATTTAATTATGGTAATTATCAGGTGGTGGAAAGATTTAGACTTTGCAAACAAGCTACGTTTTGCTAGAGACAAAGTGGTAGAATGCTATTTTTGGATATTGGCGGTATACTTCGAGCCGAAATATTCACCGGGTAAAATGATACTAACCAAAGTGTTTACTATGACTTCCATTATTGATGATGTGTATGATGTGTATGGAACAATTGAAGAACTCGAGCTCTTCACCAATGCAATTCAGTGGTATTCAATCAGAAAAATAAACTTCCTCTACTTTTTTCACTCTATACTAAAAGATTATTATTGTACTCTTATTCTTATGATATGGTTTACCTTACTTTTCAGGTGGGATATTAATGCCATTGAACAATTGCCAGAGTACATGAAAGTGGTTTACAAGGCACTCTTAGATGTTTATGCTGAAATTGAGGAAAAAATGGCTAATGAAGGAAAATTATACAGACACTCTTATGCTAAAGAAGAGGTAAGTTTCCTTTAATAATTTGCTCTGTAAATAATAGTAATATATTATTGATAAATAAAAATAGTAATCATGAGTTTCAATTAGCTTAGTTGATAGAATCATTTGGCATCACACGATACTTGTACTCATGCTGCTAATTAATTTGATTTCCTCTGGACCAGTATCAATTGCTACACCATCACCAATCTTAAATCCATCCCCACCAGTACCTCCTACTCGTCCTCCACTACCCCCACGTTATTTTCTAGTTTCTTCGACTTCTTTGTCTTCCCTTTCTTCTCTATATACCAGTACCACTAGATCAGGCCAAGGAAAAATTGAAGTTTCTTGGCACAATTGCGATGAACTCTTGCAGAACATTGTGGACTCATCTGCTGATGATTTTACTCCATTGAAGGAACAAAAACTGACTCTTAAGAGACCGAGGCTTTGACCATACAGATAGTGCAGAAGAACAATCGACTCACAGTCTCTGACCAACCAAGATCAACAAACATTGTTCCTCAAAAAGCAACTAAAAGGCATTCTGCAAAAAACCTTCAAGAACTGCTCTTGGGGCTCTTCCCCCTAAGATAAGATCTCAGACTAACAGACACCCTCTTCTTCATAAACAAAACAAGCAGAAAGCCCTTCCATCAGCCCTACTAACAGCAAATTCCAGCAAAACAGAAAATAGCAATAAATAATTAAATTCTATTTTATTTTCAAAAAAGCTTCTCTAAATTCTTTTATCGATCAATGGCCCTGCATAAACCCAATCAAAACAAACCTCTCCTGATAACAATGGAAATTGAGCCAATAAAACACAGCTTCTCCTTCTGGTCATCTCAATACTAACATAATCGACTCATGGTAAGCATAATATTTGGATATATACAAACATATTCAAAGCCGAGGAAGCAGCAAAGTTTAAAGGTTCAAAATAATCCATTATATAAAACTTCAAACTCATTCAAAGTTAGATAAGACCTTCGAAACATTTCAACTTAAATAATTTTTTTGTACTTTTACTTGATCTATCACGTTCTAGCCTTTGTAATTTAACCTTTTTCAAAGCATGTACCAATAACACTGTTAATGTATTATATGGGCTTAGTCCCACATTGGTTGTGTATAGCTTTGCTTCTCCTATTAGCTTGTATAAATAGGATAATCCCACATTGGTTGTGTATAGCTTTACTTCTCCTATTAGCTTATATAAATAGGATAGCTCCCTTTGTAAGTAAATCACACCATTCAATACAATTCTTCTTTTTGTATTGTCTCACTTCCTCTCTTAAATTCAACATGGTATCAGAGCCATAATGGTTCTCGGTATTTTAAGAGTTGAGTATGCTCTGTGATTGCCACTATTAGTGGATCCTTCACATCAGAAATTCTCGGTATATTAAGAGTTGAGTATGCTCTGTGATTGCCACTATTAGTGGATCCTTCACATCAGAAAAACTTCTAGTATATCCTTTTCATACCTGTCGGGTCATCACTATAGTCGGAGTCTCATCGACATCATCTCCGCTACCGCTCTTGTTTTGGAAACGCTGCTGCCACGTCAGCCTTAAAGGCCACATCAACGCCACCTCACTGCCACGTCAGTGCCACGTCACTTGTTGACATCACATCTGCTGCCGCTCCTGTTTCAGAAACGCTGCTGTCACGTCAGCCCTAAAAGCCACATCAACGCCACCTCACTGATACGTCAGTGCCACGTCACCCGTTGACCACCACATCATCAGTTGACCGCCACATCACCGGTTTCTTGGAGGTTCACCTTCCTCTTTGTGCATATGGCTGAATCGTACTTACCCCGGGTTATTACTACTGTTCTGGATGAATCTAATTATGTTATATGGGCTCAAGAAATGTCTGGTTTCCTCTGTGGACATAAATTGTGGCGTTACGTGACTGGAGATATCACTGAACCCAAGAAGAAGGACGATGAAGATGCTGACAAATATGTTGACCGTCTAGAGGACTAGGATAGTAAAAATCACCAGATTCTCACATGGTTTCGTGCCACTATTATCGCAGAAATCAAACTTCAATTTGGTACACTCCATACAGCTAAAGAAGCTTGGGATCTTCTCCAACACCGCTACACCAGGGCAGACATCTCAAATCGGTATCGTCTTCTTTCCATCCTTCAAAGCATGCGCCAAGAACCTGGACAAACTATCAACAGCTTTCTATCTCAGATGACTGCCGTGTGGAACCAGTTAGCTCTCACTGAGCCAACTTGGGAATGCACAAAAGACGCTGATGTTCATAGAAAGTACCAAACTGAGACACGCATTATGCAATTCCTGATGGGCTTGAAAGAGGAATTTGAACCTGTAAGAGCTTCAATCCTACACCGAGGCGCAATACCTCCCTTAAACGACGTTCTTTCTGATCTACTCAGTGAGGAAACACGTCTCGCCACATTACAAGGATCTCATACAGATGTTACCCTTGCAGCACCCGTTGCTCTTGCCACACCAGCTGCCAAGACAAACTCATACTAGAAGCCCTTATATTGCAAGTATTGTCATTCACAAGGGCATGAATTGCTCAAATGTCCTTCTCGCCTATGTAAAGTCTGCAGAGAACCGGGTCACTATCTTGCAGACTGCCCTAAACTTCCTTCTGGAAATCAGTCAAATGGGAACCAATATCGCTCACGAGGCTCATACAATCGGTTCCATTCCAAGTCAAAGAATACTACTGCTGTAGCCACTGATGTTACACCAACTTCATCCAGCTCTTCACCTGATTGGAGTGGTTTATGCACCATTCTTACCGAGGCTCTAACTAAAACTGGTAATAATATAGCCATGTCAGCTACACCAGGTACATCCCGATGGTATTTTGATTCTGCTTGTTGCAATCATATGACTTCTGATGCCTCCATATTTTCCTTTAAAACCCGTGATGAGCATGCACCTACTATTCACACTGCCAATGGATCAAATATGTTGGTCAGCCACACTGGACATGTTGACAGTTCTCATCTGTCTCTCCCTGACACATATTTGGTTCCTAATCTTACGCTTAACCTTATATCTGTTGGACAACTATGTGATCTTGGACTTGATTTGCATTTTTCTTCTACTGGTTGTCGTGTGCAGGACCCTCAGACAGGAAAACTCCTTGGAACCGGCCGTAAAGTTGGACGCCTCTTTGAGCTTACTCACCTCCAAGTCCCATCATCACCATCACCAAACCAATCAGCCGCATCCATCCCAGCACACTCTCCTGTGGAATTGTGGCACTCTCGGTTAGGTCACACTTCATCCAGCCCTCTACGTTCTCTTATTTCTAGTGGTCAGTTAGGATCACTTCAGCATGAGTCTTTTCATTGTATTCATTGTCAACTTGCAAAACAATCAGCTTTACCTTTTAATGAGAGTCAGTCTGTTTCCCTTGCACCTTTTGATTTAGTTCATTCTGACGTTTGGGGGCCTTCTCCTCATACATCCATGGGTGGTGCTCGTTATTTTGTTATATTTGTGGATGACTATTCTCGTTATACTTGGTTGTTTCTTATGAAAAGCAGATCTGAACTCTTTCATATATATTCTGATTTTTCTTCTATGGTTAAAACTCAATTCTCTCGGAATATCAAAATTTTTCGTTCAGATAATGCAATGGAATATAAAGACCGTGTTTTTCTAAACCTACTTCACAAAAATGGCACGCTTCCCCACCGTTCATGCCCTGGAACCTCCCAACAAAATGGACGAGCCGAACGCAAACATAGACATATTCTTGACACTGTTCGTGCTCTACTCATTTCGTCATCATGTCCTGAACGTTTCTGGGGTGATGCTGCCTTAACCGCAGTGTACACAATCAATCGTGTCCCTTCCGCTACAATCCAAAATCAGTCTCCATTCGAGCGCCTTTTTGGTAAATCTCCTGATTACTCTAACCTCAGAGTCTTTGGTTGCGCTTGTTTTGTTCTTCTCAAACCACATGAACACAACAAATTACAACCAAGGGCTCATCTGTGTTGTTTCATTGGATATGGTATTGAACATAAGGGGTATCGGTGCTGGGATCCTATTTCTAAAACTCTTCGTATCTCTCGTCATGTCATTTTTTGGGAACATCAAATGTTCTCTTCGTTACGGTCATTTGACATGTCAACCATCACTAACTCCAGATTCTTTACTGATCCATCTATTGAGTTATTTCCTGAGAATCCAGTTTCAGGTACTATTGAGTCCACCTCCGAATCACCAGCCGATATCACCCCTTTCGTTCCGGACCCAGCTTCAGCTCCAGAACCCTCAACTAACCTCACCTCTCCAACTCACTCGGTCGTGCCCGAGGATATTCCTATGTCTGATGAGTCTGCACCAACTCCCTCTGAGAGCCATCCTCCAGATCACCCCCGCAGATCTACCAGGGTAACTCATCCCCCTTCTCATCTTGCTGATTACCATTGTGATTATCATTGTTTTTCCACTATACTTCATCTGCATGAGCCTCAATCCTATAAGGAGGCTAGTACTAATCCACTTTGGCAGAAAGCAATGGATGAAGAACTTCAGGCCCTAGCTAAAACTCATACCTGGGATATTGTTGATCTGCCCCCTGGAAAAACTCCTATTGGGTGCAAATGGGTGTTTAAGATCAAGACACTTTCTGATGGCTCTATTGAACGATATAAAGCCCGACTTGTTGCCAAGGGATTTGCTCAGGAATATGGCATTGACTATGAAGAGACATTTGCTCCAGTGGCGAGGCTCACATCTGTCCGTACACTCCTTGCTGTTGCCGCCATTCGAAGATGGACTCTATTTCAAATGGATGTCAAAAATGCATTTCTCAATGGGGATCTTCTTGAGGAAGTCTATATGCATACACCTCCCGGCTTGGATGCCCCTCGAAACAAAGTTTGTCACCTTCGCCGTGCCCTATATGGTTTGAAACAAGCTCCACGTGCCTGGTTTGCCAAATTCAGCACTACCATTCATCAGTTTGGGTTCACACCGAGTGCTCATGATTCAGCTCTGTTTATCCGCCATACTATCAACGGTATTATCATTCTTTTACTATATGTGGATGATATGGTTATTACTGGAGATGATCTACATGGTATTTCTGAACTCAAAAAGTTTCTCAGTGGTCAATTCGAGATGAAAGATCTTGGCGTGCTCACCTATTTTCTTGGCCTCGAAGTCTCATCTAATTCTGATGGATTTTTTCTCTCTCAGGCCAAATATGGCTCGGACCTCCTTTCCAAGGCTGGGATCACTGACTCAACCACTGCCACTACTCCTCTCGAACCGAATGTCAGACTTACCCCACTCGATGGTTCACCTCTTCAAGATGCCACTCTATATCGTCAACTGGTTGGAAGTCTTGTATATCTTACTGTCACTCGCCCTGACATTGCCTATGCCGTTCATCAGGTCAGTCGGTTCTTGTCCGCTCCTCGGACCACCCATTACTCGGCTGTTCTTCGCATTCTTAGGTACGTCAAGGGTACTTTATTTCATGGGCTTCATTTTTCAGCACAGTCTGTCCCTGTTTTACAAGCCTATTCTGATGCCGATTGGGCCGGAGACCCCACCGACAGACGTTCAACCACTGGTTACTGTTTCTTTTTGGGCAATTCTCTCATTTCCTGGCGTAGTAAGAAACAAACTGTGGTTGCTCGCTCCAGTACTGAAGCTGAATATCGTGCCATGGCTGATGCAACTCAAGAACTTCTCTGGCTTCGATGGCTACTCGCTGACATGGGTATCTCTTCTCCTGCTGCCACTATCCTACACTGTGACAACAGGAGTGCTATTCAGATCGCTCACAATGATGTCTTCCACGAGCGTACAAAACACATCGAGAATGATATCCACTTCATCCGTGATCACATTCTCCAGAATACGGTTCGTCTACAATCCGTCAGTTCAGCCGATCAGACAGCTGACATTTTCACTAAGGCTCATCCACCCGGACGCTTTCACTCTCTGGTTTCCAAACTCAAGTTCACCTCCCACTTACCGCCTTGAGTTTGAGGGGGGATGTTAATGTATTATATGGGCTTAGTCCCACATTGGTTGTGTATAGCTTTGCTTCTCCTATTAGCTTGTATAAATAGGATAATCCCACATTGGTTGTGTATAGCTTTACTTCTCCTATTAGCTTATATAAATAGGATAGCTCCCTTTGTAAGTAAATCACACCATTCAATACAATTCTTCTTTTTGTATTGTCTCACTTCCTCTCTTAAATTCAACAAACACAATAAAGAAGATCACAAATAACAACAAAAAATAATGATAATCATAATATTACACCAATGATTTTTACTTTCATGAATCAAAATTCTCCACAACCAAATCTTCATCCCAGAAAAATATATATGTTGATAAATAAACAAAAAAATCTCAAAATATCATCTTTTCTTTGTTCAGTTAAGTAGAAGACTTTTGGATGATTTGGATACATGAAAATAAAATTTGAAGTAGATTAATATTATAAACTAAGTCCTTTCAAAATATTAGTATAAAATAACTAAGAGACAACTTTTTACTTAAAAAACTAAAAGGCTAACTTTTAATATTTACAATGAATTGATATGTTCTGTAAGTGAGGATCAAAGAGAATGTTATACAATATCTTGGGAGTTGGTATTCACTTGTTACAACCATTAATACATAAGTCGTAAATAATAAGGGAAAATTTGATTAACCAATATAATATCTTTTACAAGGCAATGACTCTACCCTAATGTTCATTTGCAAATAATTTTTTTATAATTCATTTGCAAATATTTTTTAAGTACTAATTAACGTGGCCCTCTACATAGCTCAACCACAATTGAGAGATTACTCCTTTTATGTGTGTATATATATATTATAGATTAATAACTTGGTTTCTTAGATGAAGAATCAAGTTCAAGCTTACTTTGTTGAAGCAAAATGGTTCCACGTTCAATATGTACCAACACTCGATGAGTACATGCATGTTGCATTAGTAACCTGTGGCTACAAAATGCTGCAAATCACATCGTTGGTTGGAATGGGAGATATTGTAACCAAAGATGCCTTTGAGTGGTTACTTAGTCACCCTAAGATGGTTACTGCTTCTTTAATAATTTCCAGACTCGTGAATGACATAGTATCTCATAAGGTACTAACCTGATTCACTACAATAACTTTTATTCCTTCATTTTTTTATTTAACCAATGTAATATGGTTAATTTGCATTTAAATTTTATTTTTCTACATGTATATATAGTTTGAGCAAGAAAGAGGACATGTAGCTTCAAGTATCGAATGTTACATAAAACAGTATAACGCCACAGAACAAGAAGCAGTTGATGAATTTCGCAAACAGATTACAGAGGCATGGAAGGATATGAACGAGGAATGTCTCTACCCAATTTCAGTCCCTATGCCAATTCTCGTGCGAGTTCTGAATTTCACACGTGTAGCGGATGTCTTTTACAAAGATATCGATAGTTACACACATGCTGACATTGAGCTCCAAGATTTCATAGCTTCTGTGCTCATTGACCCTGTTTCTATATGAGATCGATCAAATTTAGTTGTTTGCTTGGACCATTAAAATAAATTTAGACTACAAGTTTACCAACTAGGAAATTGGTGGTTTCTAAATAAAATGTGTTGAACACAATTTAAAGTTCATTTTTGTTGTTTGTTCACCTTGCAAATTAATGTGGTTTTGAAGGGGGGGTGTTTCTTGTAATTATGCCTTTATTTAAGTTTCATGGTATTGTGACCTTTGTTCCGAGTTAAAATCAATAAACTTTTATTACCTTTCATATTGAGTTAATTTAAATTAAGAAAAAACTACTATGGTTTGCAAACCTACATAAATCTCATTTGACCAACTTTGATTGTTAATTTCTATCGAAAAACATAAGATAATTAAATTGTCCACATATAATTATCAATTCTCTCTCTCCTTTATTGTGTGAGTTATTCTATTCACATTTAATTTCTCCCTCTTCTCATCTCTCTCCTCAGTATAGAAAACCCAAACTAATATCCACTATTTTCATTCAAATAATCAAACTTATTCAGCATGACTGCACAGACAGTTTTGGCAACTGCTGCAATCCATCATAGGTTCTCTCTTTTTTTTCTCTTTTTTCTCTCCCTCACGTCTTGATTTTCAGTTTTTTTTTTTTAACCATTTTCATTTCTTCTTTTTTCTCAATGATAATAGTTTTACTTCAAAAAGTCTAGTGTTAGTCTTAAACTTGCCTCTTTTCCGATTACGCATGTCCTGATCTACTGATTTAATTTAACAAAAATTTAGATTAAATTATATGCGAGGACTTCAACAAAAGGATCCCGTCGCAATTAGATGTTATCAGCAGGAGAAAGGCTTTAAATTAAAGCTAACAAAAAATGTTTCCGGTTGGGTCGATATTCAAAGTGTTATATTTGCAAAAGTATCCTATTGGGTTGGATGTACAATAAATCTTCTGGGTCGGATTGGCTTATGTAATGAGGTATTTTTAAAAAGTTTTTTAGAGCATATATAATGGGCTCCCTAATAATTAACTATCAAAAAGTTCACGATAAAAATTTATATTGCTTCTACGTAATTATTATCATCATTTGAAAAATACTAAATAACTACCATTATATATTGCAACTTAAATTTATTTTTTTTACGAAATGCTTCATTAAGCCTAGACCTACAACTTATTTTTGGCTGATATGAAGAAAAGCATTTAAGAATGAGGTTCAAACCTACTTTTGGGCTGTATCTTGAATGAGCCCCAACATATATACCGTAGCAAAGAAGGTTACTGACCAAAGTAATAGTCATGGTATCCATCTTAAATGATATCTATTCAATTAAGACTTTATAGAATCCAATCCATCCATATATTAAATTTATTTAATTGAATTTTTTTTACCTATCCCTTTTCATAAACCTACACAAACAAGGAATACTGCTTGCACCGACGCTTTATTTGGCACATTCCAGTGCTTCCAAGCGCCGCAATGACTTTTCAACACGTTGACCAAGCGCCACTGCAAATGTTGAAATGTGTAGTATCAAAACGCAAAAAACGATGCAGAAACCTTAAAATCTTCTAATCCTTTACAACATACATATTTCCCTATTTTTTATATGTATCTATAAACATCCAAGTATTAATCAAACCCATTTCAATTCTTAAAAATTTATTTCATAAAACAAAAAATATTCATAACCATATAAATTCAAATGCAACCAAGTAAAAAATCAAAATTCAAGTCGCAACCAATCTTTTAATTGTCACTAGAAGGATGGACTCTCATATGAGATACTCTATGAAGAAACCCCTACATTAAAGACTTGAGTTCATCCACTTGAGACAAAACATTGCTCATTTGATCATCATGCTTACACAAAAGTTCTTGAATCTGAATAGTATGTGAGTAGAATGTTTTGCATTGATCTCTTCAATTTGAGTAGAATGTTTGGCCTGGATTTCTTGTGTTTGTATTGATCTATGTATTGCCATCTGTTATGATTTTGGCTCAATTCCCCACAAGAAATAATTCTAATTGGTTTGGGAAAAGTGGTTTCGTATTTTGTTGTTGTTTATTCGAATAGGAGTGGTAATAATAGTCTCCTATGTTATTGTTTTTTTCCTATTAGCATTAGGAAAATCTCCTCTATATAAAGGGGGTCCCAGAGAAGATTTAAGGCATACTCATAGTTTTCATACGTTGTAAACTAGAGGGGTTTACTACTAGAGTTAGGATAAGAGCATTGGGTGTATTGGGATTTTGGGTTGTCAAGTAGATATGACACTTAAAACTAGAGCTAGGTTAATAGTTTTTGCTGTATTGGGACTTTAGGGTGAGAGTTTGACAACTTTGTTCTTAAATAAAATAGTGGAGTTGTTGGTGGATGTAGGCAAAGAGGTTGTCGAACCACATTAATTCTTGGTGTTATTACTCTTTATTTTATTTGCCTATTTAACTGTTGTAGTTATTTTTTGCCTAAAATTTGAGTAGGTGGATTTTATTGCGAGAAAATCCCAACAAGTGGTAGCCTAAATCACATCAGTATTACTATTTAACAGTTGCAAGTTCTTGTGCAACTGACAATACATAGGCAATCACATTAGTATGACTAGAAAAAAATATTATTGTACCTTAATGGTAGCCTAGTATGCCTTATCGGTCTATGTTTGGCAATGCTGTAAGGTTCATCCTAAATCTGTTGAGTTTGTTTTTCATCCAAATTCTTACTCTATTCAGAAATAAGCTGTGTGGAAATGTTTTGCATAGGATCTGAATCAAAACTTTTCAACTCCACATGTTGTGTGCTACTCTTACCCTGATCAAATCATAAGCAACAGACTCGTTTTTCTTCGAGTTAAGCAGAGCAGATTCACTAAAAGTAACATCATGACTAATGGAAAATTTAGGTGACTTAGAATCAGGACATCATAATCTATATCCTTTCACACGATCAACATAACTAAAAAAAATGCACTTTTTAGCTCTAGGCTCTAATTTTTCATCATTAACATATACATATGCATAACATCCAAATATTTTTACCATACAATAATCAAGAGGGTTGCCAAACCATACCTCATATAGGGTTTTAAACTCTATAGCTTTAGCAAGAGATCGATTCACCAAATAAACGCAGTGGACGCCGCCTCTTCCCAAAACTCCTTAATCAAACCAGTATTTGAGAGCATAGCTCTTTTCAAAAGAGTTTTGTTCATTCGCTCAACAACCACATTCTGTTGTGGTGTACCTCAGACTGTCTTGTGTCTAAAAATACACTAATCTTTATAGTACTCATCAAACTTATTTGAACAAAATTCCAAACCATTATTTGTCCTCAGCCTCTTAATCTACTTCCATGTTTGCTTCTCAATCATGGTTCTCCATTATTTAAAACGCCTGAATGTCTCATCCTTGGTCTTCAATATATACACCGAAGTTTTTCTTGAGTTGTCATGAATGAAAGTAAGTATATACCTGACACCACCCTTAGATGGAGCACGTGAGGGTCCCCAAATATCATAGTGAATATAATCCACAGTATCCTTGGTTCTGTGAATCGTTGTACTAATGCTAATTCTCTTTTGTTTGCCAAAAACATAATGCTCACGGAATTCCATTTTACCTGTATTTTGTCCACAAAGCAAACCTCTTTTGCTCAACAAAGTTAGTCTTTTTTCACTCATGTGACCCAATCTCATATGCCACAATTTTTTAACCTCAGAATTTGATATAGTAGAAGCAGTTGTTAAACCAGTAACAATAGTACCTTGCAGAATATACAAATTTAGTGATGTAATATTTGCTTTCGTGACAACCAAAGCACATCTATTGACTTTCATAACTCCACTTTCATATGAATACTAGTACCCTTTGACATCAAAAGTACTCAAATAAATCAAATTCTTCTTGAATGCAAGAATATGTCTAACTTCTGTCAAGATTCTTATTACACCATCGTGCATTCTGGTCTAGACAGTTTCTATACCAATAATTTTTCGAGCTACGCCATCACCTAGCAAGACAACTCCGTCATAAGGCTCATATTCTGAAAACCAATCCTTATTTCGACAAATGTGATAGGAACAAGATGAATCCATAATCTAATCAGACATAAAGAAGACATTACCACTGACAGCAAATGCACAATCATAATCATCAGAGTCTTCTTCACTAACATTAGCTTCTGGTTGTTTCTCTTTCCGATCTTTATCCCGATTATGATTTTGACTTCGATTTTGACTTTGATTCTGATTGTTTTCTTCTTGAATTTTCTTTTTCAAATTCTAACACACAGACTTGTAATATCCCTTTTTCTTACAGTAATGACAGGTCACATTCTTATTTCTGGACTTAGATTAGAATTTCTTGCTACTATCACCTTGACTATTTTATCTAGATCTGCCTATAGAACCTCTAGTGACTAGGGCATCATCTTGACTCTATTTCTCATAATTATTCCCAAACTTATGTCGCTCAAGAAATTCTTTAGAAAATATTGAAGTTTTAACATCTTCTAAAGAAATTGTACCTCTACCCACAGAAAAATTTCCCTAAAGTGTGTAAACAATGGTAGTAGAGAACATAACAATACTAGGGCTTGATCCTCATCATCTAATTTAACTTTCATTGAATTCAAATCAGTAATAATGGAATTAAATTCATCAACACGGGATTTCGTTGACAAATCTTCTGGCAAACGCAAGAAATATAATTGCTGCTTCAAGAACAATTTGTTGGTGGGGAATTTCGTCATGTACAGAGACTCTAACTTACTTTATAAGCCAGCAACGGTTTTCTCTATAAAAACTTCACACAGGACTCCATCTGACAAATACAATTGGATTGCAGTCAAAGCCTTCTCATCCATATCTAGTTTATGTTCATTTGTCATCATACTAGGCATCTTCTCCTTCTCAAGCAGCACCCTTTTTGAAACCCTTTTTGGTTAATACAACTTGCATTTTTACTTGTCATAAATTAAAACTATCGGTTCCATCAAACTTTTGTATCTCGTACGAAGTGGAAGAAGATATCTTGTCCAGATCGATTTTAACCATAGCTTGGATACTAGTTTTTTAGAAACAAAGTAGCAAAAAAATAAATAAATATAAAAAATTTACGTGGTTCGGAGCTAAAACTCTTACGTCCACGGACGATGGTGAGAGATTCTACTATAATCAAAATTCGACTATAAATCAAAAGTGATTAAACTCCCTAAACCCAAATCTCAAATACCTCCAAATCTAAGCTACCACAAATTTAATTTGAAAAAATACAATAGCCTAGAAAAAAACTAGTTTTAACCATTCACATGTATTAAATTTCTATCTCTTCAGCTTTTTTTGTTGTACTGCTCAGTCAAATGAATAGAATCAAAACACTTATTTATAGATTCAGTTACAATGAGAGTAACTCTCCTTCTCGAACTTGATTCCCGTGTCCAACTGGTACTACAACTTTGCTGTCGCCACTAGATTTTCCTTTCTTTTAATTTGATTAGGACTAGTACAATAACTTAATTGGTTTTGTTTCCTACTCCAAATAGTATTACATAATTGCAAGCCACTTTAACACTATCAAATAAAACAAGCATACACCATCCTGGATAAAACGAATCAAAACAAGCCCAAACCAATAATACAAGAGGCAGCTACACAATCCTTAAAATAAATCTCTGCCACCATGAAAACTCACAAATACCACACCAAGAGCAACTATAAGACAGAAAGAAAACGTACTAATTTACAATCAATTTCCCTTCAGCTTCCAAATCTCTCCTCTCCATCCGATAAAATTAATCAGTTATTGTCTTTTCATCTCCGTCACAGACCAAACCCAACTTCTTATACCCAACTCCCACATATCAACTGCCTCCTTCCAAGCTTTATCCTTACTCACACCCTTTTCAACTTTTGAATTTGAATCATCACGACAGGAATCAACAATATCAAGATAAATATTAGTATCCTTAGGATTTTTCCTCCTAGAAACACTCTTTCAAATACTTTCAATGCTAACATCATTCTCCAAAATCTCTTTTCTTTAGAACCATTTTCACTTCTTCTTTTTTCTCAATGATAATAGTTTTACTTCAAAAAGTCTAGTGTTAGTCTTAAACTTGCCTCTTTGCCATTTACACATATCTCACTCGTTTAATTTAACAAAAATTTAGATTAAATTATATGCGAGGACTTCAACGAAAGGATCCCATCGCAATTAGATGTTATCAGCAGGAGAAAGGCTACGATTTTCAGTCGCAGAAAATCTAATTGTAACCCAGCCCAATCACTTGTGTACACCCTTAATTAATAATTAAAGCCAACAAATAAGGTTTCCGGTTGAGTCAATATTCAAAGTGTAATATAATACTTTTAATCCTTATTTTTAGTATCCTATTGGGTTGGATGTATAGCAAATCTTCTGGGTCGGTTTGGCCTATGTGATGGGGTATTTCTAAAAAGTATTTTAGAGTATATACAATGGGCTCCCTAATAATTAACTATTAAAAAGTTCACAATAAAAATTTATGTTGCTTCTACTTAATTATTATCATCATTTGGAAATACTAAATAACTACCATTATATATTGAAACTCGAAACTTTTTTTTTTTTTTTTTTTTTTTGCGCTAATATGTGGAAAAGCATTTAAGAATGAGGTTCAAACCTACTTTTGGGCTTTATCTTGAATGAGCCCCAACATATATTCCGTAGCAAGAAGGTTACTGACCAAAGTAGTAGTCATGGTATCCATCTTAAATTATATCTAATCAAGACTTTATAGCATCCAATCCATCCATTTATTAAATTTCGCCGCAATGACTTTTCAGCACGTTGACCAAGCGCCAATACAAACATCGAAATGTGCAGTGTCAAAATGCAAAAACTGGTTCTTAGCCTAAGCGTCGAAATGTGCTTATCGGCGCTTTAAGGTGCCAAAATACACATGCCGACACTCTAAAACGCTGCAACAGTCCAAGTAGCTTGGAACACCGAATTAAGTAATCTTATACTGGCGCTTTAAAATGCCGCAAGGAACGTATTTCAACACTTCTAAACGCCAATATATATGTGCTAAAGTTCACTTTGTGGCACTTTGAAGTGCAGCTATGTGCAGTCAAATATTTTTAATATTTCGTTTGAGATCTTAAAAGATCTTTTAATCCTTTACAATATACATATTTCCCTATTTTTCATATGTATCTATATACATCCAAGTATTAATCAAACCCATTTCAATTCTTACAAATTTATTTCATAAAACAAAAAATATTCATAACCATATAAATTCAAATGCAACCAAGTAATAAATCAAAATTCAAGTCTCAACCAATCTTTTAATTGTCACTAGAAAGATGGACTTTCATATGATATACTCCATGAACAAACCCTATAATTAAAGACTTGAGTTCATCCACTTGAGACAGCACATTGCTCATCTGATCATCATGCTTACACGTAAATTCTTGAATCAGAATGGTATACTTGGACTGGATTTCTTCAACGTGAGTAGAATGCTTTGCATTGATCTTTTTAATTTGAGTAGAATGCTTGGCCTGGATTTTTTGTGTTTGTATTGATCTCTGTATTTCCATTTATTAGGATTTTGGCTCAATTCCCTACAAGAAATAATTCTAATTGGTTTGGGAAAAATGGTTTCATATTTTGTAGTTACTTATTCTAATAGGAGTAGTAGTAATAGTCTCCTATGTTATTGTACTTTTCCTATTAGCGTTAGGAAAATCTTCTCTATATAAAAAGGGTCCCAGAGAAGATTTGAGGTATACTCATAATTTTCATATATATTGTAAACTAGAGGGGTTTACTACTAGAGTTAGGATAAGAGCTTTGGATGTATTGGGGCTTTGGGTTGTCAAGTAGAGATAACACTTAAAACTATAGCTAGGTTAAAAGTTTTTGTTGTATTGGGACTTTGGGTGAAAGTTTGAAAACTTTGTTCTTAAATAAAATAATAGAGTTGTTGATGGATGTAGGCAAAGAGGTTGTCGAACCACATTAATTCTTAGTGTTATTACTCTTTATTTTATTTGCCTATTTAATTGTTGTGGTTATATTTTTGCTTAAAATTTGAGTAGGTGGATTTTATTGGGGGAAAATCTCAACAAGTGGTATTAGAGCTATGGTTATGATGGAAAAAATACAAAAAAAAATAAAGATATAATTAATGTTGAGCTATTTGATTAATTGAATATAGAAGAAGGTATGATGAATATTACCTTTTCTTCAATTTAATTATCACTAATTTGTTGAGAAGTATGTTGATAGAGCCGAAGTTCTTGCCACCAGAAGAAAATGACATAGTCACGATGTTAATGGTGGGCAAGAAAGTTTGGATGGATGGAAAGGTTCCCGCAGTACCTCCAGAGAAAGATAAGTTGAAGAGATTAAGTGTGTTCAAGGTTTAAGAATTATTCGTGATTATATCAAGAAAATAGCCAGGTAGAGTGAGTGAGTAGAGCACTTCAAGGAAGGTGAAGGAAAGATCAAGATCTAAGTCTTTGGAGTTTTCAAATAAGGAGTGCATCTTCAACAAGGAAGAGGAACACACACGGTTACAAAATAAGGTCACGATTAAGGACTTGAAGGAGTTGAGTAGAATGAAGCAAAGTGATTATGGAACGGCTATTGGGGATGATGAGATGCAAGTTCTTGATCCTTCAAAGGTAGTGATGATAGATACCGTGAATGAAGAAGGCTCATACATGTTGAATGAGAGGGTGATTGCTTTGACAAGTAAGCGGACGAGATGGAAAGACCAAAAGGAATTATCACACCTACCAAAGAAGAAAGTCAAATTTGATAATGAGGTTGAGAATTTGAGCCAATGTGGAAATTTGTTAAGATTTTGGGTCAATTCCCCACAAGAAATAATTCTAATTCGTTTTGGAAAAGTTGTTTCATATTTTGTAATTGCTTATTCTAATAGGAGTTATAGTAGTAATCTCCTATGTTGTTGTTTTTTTCCTATTAGTATTAGAAAAATCTCCCATATATGAAAGGGGTCCCAGATAAGATTTGAGGCACACACATAATTCTCATATATATTGTAAACTAGAGGGGTTTACTACTAGAGGTAGGATGAAAGCTTTGGGTGTACTAGGGTTTTGGTTTGTCAAGTAGAGATGGTACTTATAACTAGAGTTTGGTTAAGAGCTTTTATTGTATTGAGACTTTGAGGTAAAAGTTTGACAACTTTGCTCTTACTAAAGTTATAGTTTAAGATTAATAAAATAGTTGAGTTGTTGGTGGATGTAGGTAAAGACAACACCATTGGTGATATCATAAACAGTACCAGTGTTCATATTATGTAAAAGATATAAAACCCAAAATTAATGTATAAGCAGTACCTCACATTCTCGTGATGAGAACAAATCTCGTAAATCTTCAATTGAAAGAAAATTTCCTTGCAATTCAAATACATCATAGTACACTCAAAGAAAAAAAATTTAACGTGATATAATTGAATTGAATTGAATATTTGAATCAACTCGATCCAAACCGAGTTATTCTAAAACAAATTCTTTTTAAGTAGAGATTCTTATGGGTCACACACTCTTATGCATGAAAAATTCTCAATGCAGGTCAAAATCTAATTGAATCTAGTCTTACATTCTGAGAATTTACCCATTTTTTCTTCCTTAATCAATAGCTAGATCACCATCCACGTGTCAATATATCAATAATTTGTAGATCCCCCACCTGTCCAACCATGCAAGACTACCACAAACTAAAATAGAAGAATTAGATTCAGAAAAGAAAAAGGAAAAGAAAAAGGACGTACACCTTATAAATTATAATCGTCTCAAACAAACAAGTCATCAACCCCTATATATAAAGTGTAGATTAACTCTGCATTTATAAATAAAAATCAACGCAAACTAATTTTAATCAAACAACCCGAAGAATAAAGTGAGACCAAAAAAAACCTAAAAACTAAAACAGATGCATGCCTTGTTAGCATCAGATCTCTTTTCCGAGATCCGGTCACCCCTTTTGGAATCCGGTTCGGAGCTCGGAATCGGGAACCTATGCAGAGACGATATGCTACAAGAGTACTGCGGCGAATTCGAGTCGTGGCAGCTGAGGCACTTTGTTTTGACGAGCTTGAAGTGGGCGTTGGAGGCATTCCACACCATGGTTACGATATTTGCCGACCGGGATCCGGGTTGGCGATGTATTGGGTCGGGTTGTGATGATAAAGCGAAGACCGTTTGTGGGTTTGAACCAGGTTCGTGGGAAAGGAACGGTGGTCCTGGGAGCTCGACGGTGGCTCAGTGGGGGTTGGTCTGCGGTGATAAGTATAAGGTTGGGTTGGTTCAGGCCATGTTTTTTGGTTAGTCTTCCGTGTCTCTCTCTCTTTCATCTGTTAATTATTATTATTATATTAATTTAGTAGTTTATTTTTTTACGAAAATTTTGGTAGTTAATCTTGTAGGATTATGCATCATTGTCTTGATCTTTTTTTTGTCAACGTGGAGTTCCGGTTCTTTTTACCAAACAAGTGTTTTGCTTTTAATCCTCTTTGGTGATTGGTGTGCATGTGCTTACAAGATAATGCAAACAAATTCAATAAATAATAAAAACAGCATTGTATATTAGCTTGTCTTTTCTATGGGGTAGCGTGTGTGTGTGTATATATATATAATTCTGTGAAAATTATCACAGAATCAAAAATTTATTAGTATTTATAAATAAATTAAATAATTATTATTTTTTAAAAAATCTAAATATTAAAATTATTATTTAATTTTTCTGTAATTTTTAATAAACTTTCACGCAACCAAATCTTGATATCATCGTCCTCTATCCATTTCTATCTGTTTTGCTTTTTTTTTTTTTTCCCCAATAAGTAATTCTGTGAAAATCTTCCTTTCCATTAACACTTTCTAGACTGCTAACTATTTATGGCGTACATGCATAAATGACGATAAGAGTAGAGGGGTGTCTAGTGATGAGTTACTGTCTTTCTTTCTTTTTCTAGAGAGACCGAATATATTGAATTGTCTTTTTTTTCATTTGTTTGCCTTAATGTTACCCTTTTTAATAGATAATTACTTATCCTTTGCTTGAAAATCATTAGAAGTAGAAGGCATGTCAAGTCCTTAGTTAGTCTTTCAATTAGGTTGTGAAATTTTTTTATCAAAAATATGTTTCATCAAAGAAATCAACAAATATAAAAACAAATTCAACTTATTTAAAATATTTAAATTCAGATTTTTTCATAAACGTTTTTTTCATGTTAAACTTAACATGCTTATCTACTTCACCTAAAAAAAATTAATCTTTCTGGAAACGAAAAATTCTAAAGAATGAATTTTTGTCCACGCTTCCGTACCTTTTTTTTTTTTTCCTCTTTCTAGAAAGACCTTCATAACTTTTTCTACAGTATCGACCTCGTGAGTTGGACAAAGCAATGATTTAACCCACTACTTGCTTCGGTGATCAAATATTATTTACTTAATTATAAGTTAATAGTGATGTAGTATGCATGGGCTGTTGCTCATCATACCCTTATTTTCTATGGCTTATTTGTAGTAGTTATTAAATGGGTCAGTTTCGGATTGACCTTTTTAACACTCAATTGCTGATTAACTAATCTTATTATGTCAAGTAGTTTAATAACTCTTGCTTTAACTCAATTAACTCATGTGCAATAGTATTAATGTTTTCGAATTTAAATTTAATATAATAATATAAATAAATAATCAATGATAATTTTACCAATTTTAAATCATATAATTTGTTAATGTGAAATCATAATAATTTAATTAATTAATTACGTATCAAATACTCATGTCAATCGGATATGATCATTTCTCCTGTTTGATAAATGAGTTATGTGAATTGTATTGTGTTACATGTTTAATAATCAAATCTTGTTTGGATCAAAGGTATTGACACAGATCACAGATTGACAAGAAAAATAGAATACCAATAATATGACACAGTCGGTGATAATAGTTTTCCGAAAAAAATAAAGACGTATCACCGACGAATTATTCTCTCGTTGATACTAGTTTTCCCAGAAAAATCAAGTAGTATCATCAACGAATTTATTCCATCTCCAAGACTCCGAGGAGTTTGATCCAAGTCATTCTCCTCATACCCATCTTTAAGACTCCGAGGAGTTCGATCCCAAGCATCCTCCTCGGACCCATCTACAAGACTCCGAGGAGTTCGATCCAAGTCATCCTCATTGGACACATCTCCACAACTTCAAGGAGTTTGATCCAAGTCATTCTCCTCAGATCCATCTCCAAGACTCTAAGAAGTTTGATCCCAAGCATCCTCCTCGGACCCATCTTTAAGACTCCGAGGAGCTCGATCTCATTTATCCTCCTCAGACCCATCTCCACAACTCCGAGGAGTTTGATCCAAGTCATCCTCATTGGACACATCTCCACAACTTCAAGGAGTTTGATCCAAGTCATTCTCCTCAGATCCATCTCCAAGACTCTGAGAAGTTTGATCCCAAGCATCCTCCTCGGACCCATCTTTAAGACTCCGAGGAGCTCGATCTCATTTATCCTCCTCAGACCCATCTCCACAACTCCGAGGAGTTTGATCCAAGTCATCCTCATTGGACACATCTCCATAACTCCGAGGAGTTTGATCCAAGTCATTCTCCTCAGACCCATCTCCAAGCTACCAAGGAGTTCGATCCCAAGCATCCTCCTCGGACACATCTTCAAGACTACAAGGAGTTTCATCTAAGTCATCCTCCTCGGTTATATCTCCACAACTCCGAGGAGTTTGATCCAAGTCATTCTCCTCGGATCCATCTTCAAGACTCCGAGGAGTTCAATCCCAAGCATCCTCCTCGGACCCATCTCCAAAAATTGGAGAAGTTCGATTCAAGTCATTCCCCTTGGACCTTTACTCCTTATTGGTGCTGATGTGCACAATGGTGCACATTGCTGAGCCACGCAACACCATGTCGCACACTTCAAATTTTTGAGTGCACAGTGCCGAGCCGCGCAACACTAAGTCGCACACTTCGAAATTTCTAGCGAACACTGGCGCACGTCCCCTCCGAGCTCGAGCATCAATGGTGCATGTCCACTTTGAGCTCGGGAAACAATGTGCATGCCACCTCCAAGGCTGAGCATCAGTGCGCACACCCCCTCCGAGCCTGGGCATCAGTGCGTACACCACCTTCGAGGTTGAGCATCAGTGCGCACACCCATTCCGAGCCCTGCCATCAGTGCGCACGCACCCTTGGACTTTTACTCCTTGTTGGTGCCGAGGCGCACATTGGTGCACACTGTCGAGCTACACAACAGCATGTCACACACTTCAGAGTTTCGAGTGCACATTTGTGCAGACTGCCGAGCCACGTGATACCATGTCACACACTTCAGAGTTTTTAGTGCACACTATCGAGCCACACGACACCATGTCGCACACTTTGGAATTTCAAGGGCACACTAGCATACATCCCTTCCGAGCCTGAGCATCAGTGCGCACGCCACCTTTGAGGCTGAGCATCAGTGCGTACGCCCCCTCCGAGCCTGAGCATCAGTGCACACGCCCCCTTTCAGCCTTAGTATCAGTGCGCATGGCACCTCATAGGCCGAGCATCCATGCGCACGCCGCTTCCGAGTCCGACCATCAGTGCGTATGCCCCTTTCGCCCGAGCTTCATTGCGCACGCCGCCTCCAAGCACAAGCATCAGTACGCACACTCCCTCCGAGACAGAGCATGCGCACACCACCTCCGAGCACAAGCATCAGTGCACATACACATTTCTGAGTCTGAGAACTATGCACATGCACACTGTCGAGACCAAAATTGGTCATCTTTAAGCCTTGGCCACCGCGCATTGAGCACAACAAGCCTTAACTACTTCATGTCAAGCATCTCAAGCCTCAGCTACCACACGCCGAGCTTGACAGACCAAGTCTTGGCCACATCATGCCAAGCATCTCAAGCCTCGGCTACCACACATCGAGGACGACAGACTCAGCCTTAGCCATATCATGCCAAGCATCTCAAGCCTCGGCTACCACACATCGAGCACGACAGATCGAGCCTTGGCCACATCATGCCAAGCATCTTAAGCCTCGACTAACACACGCCGAGCACGACAAACTAAGCCTTGGCCACATCAGGCCAAGCATATCAAGCCTCAACTACCACACGCTGAGCATGACAAACTAAACCTTGGCCACAAGGCTCGACTTCCACACGCCAAGCACGACAGACCAAGCGTTGGCCATATCATGCCAAGCATCTCAAGCCTCGGCTACCACACGTCGAGCATGAGAGACTAAGCCTTGGCAACATCATGGCAAGCACCTCAAGCCTCAGCTATCACACGTCGAGCATGACATCTCAAGCCTCGACTACCACACGACGAACACGACACACCAAGCCTTGGCCACATCATGCCAAGAATCTCAAGCCTCGATTATCACACATCGAGCATGACACACTAAGCCTTGGCCACATCATGCCAAGCATCTCAAGCCTCGGCTATCACATGTCGAACACAACACACCAAGCCTTGGTCACATCATACCAAGCACGCATTTCACAAACTACTTCCTCAACTACATAATCGCACTCAAGGAAGTGGGGGGCATTTAATGTAGGGGAAAATTCCTTCTCCAATTATATTATGACACATGGCAACTTTCAAGGGAAAAAAGTAATTAAACGATCTAAAAAGATCAACCAATCAAATCCCTACACTTGGCAAGGGGCATTACAGTAATTTTACACCAGAAGGTGTCATTGTAATCTCACATCAATGTCTCAGTACTACTACAACACTCCAATTTATAGATAAACTATTATTCAAATCTAACATATGGATAACTCCAACCTTATCTAAGAAGGATGTTATTCCGATAACAACAATAAAATCATTCTCCTAATCAAACTTTGCCCTGACACACTATAAAAGGCGGCTCTCATTATCAAAAGGTAGATACGATTCATTACTAACAGCTCTTGATCTCACACAGGTCTCCTTATTTCTTCAAAAGCCATAAACTAATTTAGGCATCGGAGAGCTCCCCCGAAGGCACACCTTCTCCGATCCTTCGACGACTTTTAGGTTTTCTCTTTGTTTCGTATGTGCAGGTTCCGCTCTCTGGCTATCCTAATTTTCGATATATTTTTGGCATCAACAACGCGAAAGAATTTTTTTTTTTTTTTTAAAAAAACTCGTTTATATCTATGTAGCACGATGCCATTTGTTAAGAGATATAAATGCATCCTCTTGATGTGCTTTTAATTTACCCTTATTTTTATTTTGTGATGGATATGTAATTATTGAGGATTATCAATAACAAATTAAACGACTTAGATTTTTTATTTTTAAATGTCCATTCACAATATAAAAAATGTTGTACTACAAATTAAGAGTCCATCAACAAAAACATTATGAACAACTAAAATAGACAAGAAAATGTCCAATCACTCATGAAAGATAGATTTTGCTTTCTTACGCACAAGGGTTGAAAAACACAACATTGTCCTTAATTTATAGGATAAGTTAAACTGACAAAATTCATGTCATTTTAGTAATTGAAAGGTTTCCTCATGTTTTGAACTTCAAATTCATGACATTTTCATCGTTTTCATTAAAAAAAATAAAAATAAAATAAAAAAACTATTTTTTATCTTTTGAATACGTTGAGGTATTTCAAAATTTTAATAAAATAATATTAATTAATTAATTAAAATAATAAAAATTAAAAAATTAAATTAATTAATTAACTAATTAATTTTTTTATCAAAGTTTAATACTTTACTAATTCTCTATAATATGATAATTATAATTTTATAAATATTCATATATATATATAAATTATATGAATTATAACATATATTTTTATATTGTTGTAACTTGTAAGTGATTAATTAAATAGTTTGTAATTATTATTAAACTAGATAACATGTATTATATATTTATGAAGTGTAATAATGTCACAACAAGAACACTAGTTTAGTAGTTAAGACCTAAGACACTCATTAGGTCATGAGTTTGAACCTTTAATTTTTATTTTTCTTAAATTTTAAACTTTAAAAAAAAAAAAAAAAAAACTTCACTGAGCGCACGCCCCGGGAAAGAAACGCCTAACTTCAAGCGTCCAAGGGCGTTTTTACTTCACCTCGCCCCGGGCAACTCCCAAGAACGCCCATGAAAACACTTATCAGAATTATTTATTTTTAAATGTCCATTCACAATATGAAAAACGTTGTAGTACAAATTAAGAGCCCCTGATTAACAAAAACATTGTGAACAACTAAGATAGACAAGAAAATGTCCAATCACTCAAGAAAGATAGATTTTGCTGGTGTGGTAAATGTGGCTAGCGGCCTATTGTTAAACTAGAACAAAGTATGTTTTTAGCTAACTTCAATTCTTCATCTAATTTCTTGGTGTGAACATGTTACAGTCTTTCATCACCGTGCAACTCTTTCATCACCTTGCTTGATCTTTTGGAGGGTAGAGCAAGCCCAGTCCACTCTTCTTATGAATTGGGTCCAGCGTCATCAACGATTAGGGTTGCTCATCCAATTAAATATAAAAACCAATCAATTGAATATAATAAATTATCAATCATTTAATAAAAAATATTTAATCGGTATTCCATTTTTTATGCTTTGCAATAATTTTTATTTTTTATTTATTATTGTATTTTCCTTTCTTGACTGAATTTATTTATTATATTTTAAAATAATAAAAAAAATTCCCAAAAAAATGTACTGTCAACATTTCGAAACTTATGCAAATCGGTTTACTTAACGTTTTCATCCATGGAAACGTTGAATTAAAATATACAAAAATATCTTTTCATGCATTTAATATTTTAATGAAATGCTTATGCATTTGAATTTATGTGGAATTTGATTAACCCCGATTAACGGGTGTCTTTATATAATTTATTTAAAAATATTAAATAAAATATTTATTTTACAATTAATACAAAGTTTGATTTGAATTTTCAAATGTACCCTATGTATAATTTAGAAACAGACTCATAAATAATAAAAAAAATGCAAATCAATTACATAGCTCATATAAACCACTGTATAACTATTATGATGTTAATGACATATCTCACGTTTTCATCATTTCTACAGTTAATTTAGAGAAACTATCTTACTTTGTCCTCTAAAAAACACAAAATTTTAGACACAAAGGTTGAAAAAACAATTGATATCCATCGAATATAGACACAAGGGTTCAAAAAACAATGTCGACCATTTCCTATCTTACTGCTCCTCAAATTTCATTCTCTAAAACACAAAAAATTTCTTAGTTTGTCCCAAATTTTTTTTACAGAAACTGATATCAAAGTGCAATACATAAAAGCCCTTCAACAGGTTTAGAAGTTTATTAATTTGCAAAATATTTTGTATTCTCAAATCCGTTTTATTTTGTATTTTTTAAATGCATTTCAAACAGGTTGAGTAAGTTTTAACAGGAAAAATCAATAAAACATTTTAAAAACTAATTGTTATCACCGAGGGATGGATCCCTCAGTAATAATAATTTTTAGGGAAAAATATCTTTTAATTTTTATTTTTAATAAAAACACTATTATCAACGTATTTATCACTCGGTAATAATATTTTTCAATTTTTAATTCTTTTAAAAGAAACACTATTACTGAGTGTTGGATCCCTCGAAAATAATTTTTTTAAAAAATTGAAAAATTGAAAAATCTTTGATCCAGTCAACTGAATAATTCATGTAATCGACTGAATGAGTCGTTTTTTAATTTATTTTTAAAAATTATTACCGAAGGATCCATCTGTCGATGATAAGCATACTATTTTATTATTCTTTTATAAAATCGATTAAAAAGTGATTTTTTTTTTAAAAAAATATCACCGAGAGGAAATTCATCGGTGATGTCCCTCGGTGATAAAGTATTACCGAGGAGATTATCACCAACGAGGACAGTACCGAGGGATTTCTCTCGGTGAAAACCATTAGCGAGGGCAGAAGGACTTTAACCGACAGAAAAAATCCATTTGTGATGAGCTGTTTCCTTGTAGTGTTGGTACATAAAAAATAATATTATTAATTATATTATATCAAGTGCCTGTAAAAATATAAGATATAAAAATCATCATGGAATATTAACTTAAACTTAATAAAAATTACTACAAATCAAGTTTTAAACACAACTAATTGATAAATAATCATTCTTAAGAGTTAAAACACATTAATTGAGAGTGAGAATGCCTATTTCAAAAATTATTTAAAACAACAGTGCCTTCAAAATGTTTTATATATAATAATATGTAATTATCTCATTTTATAAATTCTAAAAAATGAAAATGAACAAAAAAAAATGTTTTCAATGATCATCATCTTATATCGAAAAAGATGTCTATATACACACACACGGTAACAAAGTAATACAATGAAAAAAACGGTTCTTATTAGTTTAACTCGAAAATCTTCTCGTAATTTAGACTCCTCTTCGAGTTTTCATGTTTACTATCTTGCCAAGGTCATGTATAAAATCACAATAAAAAAAATTACACTATTTCGACCACCCATGTGTCTTTACTTCTCTCTAGAAGATGATGAACGATTTTCTCTCTCTAGATTGTCTATTTCCCTCTCTAGAATAAGTGTGTCATTCTCTTTGCATTTCCTATCTGTTTCTTATTTCCAGCAACATTCAGTTGGCTACCAATAACCAACAAAAATAAATAAGAAAATGAAGAGTTGTGTCTTCTGTCATTTGGAGTATATAATCAAATATATCTTGGGTCGGTCCACCCATCATGAGCATCAAACCTGACCTAAAATCACACACACACACACACACACACATATATATATATATATATATATATATATATTGAAAATTTGAAGTTATATACATAGGCCTTATGCTAACCTAGGCATCGGAGAGTCCCTTTGGAGGTACACTCTCTGGTCTTCCGACGACTTTTAAGTTTTCTTCTTGTTTCGTGTGTGCAAGTTCAACTCCATGGCTATCCTAATTGTCGATAGATTTTCGGCATCAACAACACAAAAGAATTTAAAATAAAAACTCATTTTATATCTGTGTAGCACGATTCCATTTGTTAAGAGATTGAAATGCATCCTCTCGATGTGCTTTTAATTTACCTTTTTTTTTGTGATGGATATGTAATTATTGAGGATTATCGTAAACGAATTGAATGGCTCAGAATTATTTATTTTTAAATGTCCATTCACAATATGAAAAGCGTTGTACTACAAATTAAGAGTCCTTATCAACAAAAACATTGTGAACAACTACGATAGACAAAGCATGCTTTTAGCTAACTTCAATTCTTCATCTAATTTCTTGGTGTGAACTTGTTACAGTCTTTCATCACCTTGCTTGATCTTTTGGAAAGTAGAGCAAGCCTAGCTAGTCCACTCTTCTTATGAATTGGGTCCAGCGTCATCAACAATTAGGGTTGCTCATCTAATTAAATATAAAAACTAATCACTTGAATATAATAAATTATCAACCATTTAATAAAAAAAAAATCCTCAACATGGCAATGGAAACAAAATATTTGATCGGTATTTCATTTTTTATGCTTTGCAATCATTTTTATTTATTATTATATTTTCCTTTCTTGACTGAATTTATTTATTATATATTATATTTTAAATTAATAAAAAAATTCCCAAAAAAAAACATACTGTCAACATTTCGAAACTTATGCAAATCGGTTTACCTAACATTTTCATACATGCAAACAATGAATTAAAAGATATAAAAATTTCTTTTCATGCATTTATTATTTTAATGAAACGCTTATGCATTTTAATTTATGTGGAATTTGATTAACCCTGATTAACAGGTGTCTTTATAAAATATTAAATAAAATATTTATTTTACAATTAATACAAAGTTTGATTTGAATTTTCAAAAATACCCTATGTATAATTGATATACACAGTTATAAATAAAAAAAATATACGTGCAAATCAATTACATAGCTCATATAGCCCACCGTATAACTATTATGATGTTAATGACATATCTCACGTTTTCATCATTTCTACAGTTAATTTAGAGAAACTATCTTACTTTGTCCTCTAAAAAAACAAAATTTTAGACACAAGGGTTGGAAAAACAATTGATATCCATCGAATATAGACACAAGGGTTCAAAAAACAATGTCGACCATTTCCTATCTTACTGCTCCTCAAATTTCATTCTCTAAAACACAAAACATTTCTTACTTTGTCCCAAATTTTTTTTACAGAAACTGATATCAAAGTGCAATACATAAAAGCCCTTCAACAGGTTTAGAAGCTTATTAATTCGCAAAATATTTTGTATTCTCAAATCCATTTTATTTTGTATTTTTTAAATGCATTTCAAACAGATTGAGTAAGTTTTAACAGGAAAAATCAATAAAATATTTTTAAAACTAATTGTTATCACCGAGGGATGGATCCCTCAGTAATAGTAATTTTTAGGGAAAAATATCTTTTAATTTTTATTTTAAAAAAAACACTATTATCAACGTATTTATCACTCGGTAATAATATTTTTCAATTTTTAATTCTTTTAAAAGAAACACTATTACTGAGTGTTGGATCCCTCGAAAATAATTTTTTTAAAAAATTGAGAAATCTTTGATCCAGTCAACTGAATGATTCATGTAATCGACTGAATGAGTCATTTTTTAATTTATTTTAAAAAAATTATTACGGAAGGATCCATCTGTCGATGATAAGCATACTATTTTATTATTCTTTTATAAAATCGATTAAAAAGTAATTTCTTTTAAAAAAATATCACCGAGAGGAAATTCATCGGTAATGTCCCTCGGTGATAAAGTATGACCGAGGAGATTATCACCAACGAGGACAGTACCGAGGGATTCCTCTCGGTGATAACCATTAGCGAGGGCAGAAGGACTTTAACCGACAGAAAAAATCCATTTGTGATGAGCTGTTTCCTTGTAGTGTTGGTACATAAAAAATAATATTATTAATTATATTATATCAAGTGCCTGTAAAAATATAAGATATAAAAATCATCATGGAATTTTAACTTAAACTTAATAAAAATTACTACAAATCAAGTTTTAAACACAACTAATTGATAAATAATCATTCTTAAGAGTTAAAACACATTAATTGAGAGTGAGAATGCCTATTTCAAAAATTATTGAAAACAACAGTGCCTTCAAAATGTTTTATATATAATAATATGTAATTATCTCATTTTATAAATTCTAAAAAATGAAAATGAACAAAAAAAATGTTTTCAATGATCATCATCTTATATCGAAAAAGATGTGTATATACACACACACACGGTAACAAAGTAATACAATGAAAAAAACGGTTCTTATTGGTTTAACTCGAAAATCTTCTCGGAATTTAGACTCCTCTTCGAGTTTTCATGTTTACTATCTTGCCAAGGTCATGTAAAAAATCACAATAAAAAAAAATTATACTATTTCGACCACCCATGTGTCTTTACTTCTCTCTAGAAGATGATGAACGATTTTCTCTCTCTAGATTGTCCATTTCTCTCTCTAGAATAAGTGTCATTCTCTTTGCATTTCCTGTCCGTTTCTTATTTCCAGCAACATTCAGTTGGTTACCAATAACCAACAAAAATAAATAAGAAAATGAAGAGTTGTGTCTTCTGTCATTTGGAGTATATAATCAAATATATATTGGGTCGGTCCACCCATCATGAGCATCAAACCTGACCTGAAATCACACACACACACACACACACACACACACACATATATATATATATATATATATATATATACATATATATATATTGAAAATTTGAAGTTATATACATAGGCCCTATGCTAACCTAGGCATCGGAGAGTCCCTTCGGAGGTACACTCTCTGGTCTTCCGACGACTTTTAAGTTTTCTTCTTGTTTCGTGTGTGCAAGTTCAGCTCCATGGCTATCCTAATTGTCGATAGATTTTCGGCATCAACAACACAAAAGAATTTAAAATAAAAACTCATTTTATATCTCTGTAGCACGATTCCATTTGTTAAGAGATTGAAATGCATCCTCTCGATGTGCTTTTAATTTACCCTTCTTTTTTTTTGTGATGGATATGTAATTATTGAGGATTATCGTAAACGAATTGAATGGCTCAGAATTATTTAATTTTAAATGTCCATTCACAATATGAAAAGCGTTGTACTACAAATTAAGAGTCCTGATCAACAAAAACATTGTGAACAACTAAGATAGACAAAGCATGTTTTTAGCTAACTTCAGTTCTTCATCTAATTTCTTGGTGTGAACTTGTTACAGTCTTTCATCACCTTGCAACTCTTTCATCACCTTGCTTGATCTTTTGGAAAGTAGAGCAAGCCTAGCTAGTCCACTCTTCTTATGAATTGGGTCCAGCGTCATCAACAATTAGGGTTGCTCATCTAATTAAATATAAAACCCAATCACTTGAATATAATAAATTATCAACCATTTAATAAAAAAAATCCTCAACATGGCAATGGAAACAAAATATTTGATCGGTATTTCATTTTTTATGCTTTGCAATCATTTTTATTTATTATTATATTTTCCTTTCTTGACTGAATTTATTTATTATATATTATATTTAAATTAATAAAAAAATTCCCAAAAAAAAAAACATACTGTCAACATTTCGAAACTTATGCAAATCGGTTTACCTAATCTTTTCATACATGGAAACAATGAATTAAAAGATATAAAAATATCTTTTCATGCATTTATTATTTTAATGAAATGCTTATGAATTTTAATTTATGTGGAATTTGATTAACCCTGATTAACGGGTGTCTTTATAAAATTTATTTAAAATATTTATTTTACAATTAATACAAAGTTTGATTTGAATTTTCAAAAATACCTTATGTATAATTTATATACACAGTTATAAATAAAAAAAATATACGCGCAAATCAATTACATAGCTCATATAGCCCACCGTATAACTATTATGATGTTAATGACATATCTCACGTTTTCATCATTTCTACAGTTAATTTAGAGAAACTATCTTACTTTGTCCTCTAAAAAAACAAAATTTTAGACACAAGGGTTGGAAAAACAACTGATATCCATCGAATATAGACACAAGGGTTCAAAAAACAATGTCGACCATTTCCTATCTTACTGCTCCTCAAATTTCATTCTCTAAAACACAAAAAATTTCTTACTTTGTCCCAAATTTTTTTTACAGAAATTGATATCAAAGTGCAATACATAAAAGCCCTTCAACAGGTTTAGAAGTTTATTAATTCGCAAAATATTTTGTATTCTCAAATCCATTTTATTTTGTATTTTTTAAATGCATTTCAAACAGATTGAGTAAGTTTTAATAGGAAAAATCAATAAAATATTTTAAAAACTAATTGTTATCTCCGAGGGATGGAGCCCTCAGTAATAGTAATTTTTAGGGAAAAATATCTTTTAATTTTTAGTTTTTAAAAAAACACTATTATCAACGTATTTATCACTCGGTAATAATATTTTTCAATTTTTAATTCTTTTAAAAGAAACACTATTACTGAGTGTTGGATCTCTCGAAAATAATTTTTTAAAAAAATTGAAAAATCTTTGATCCAGTCAACTGAATGATTCATGTAATCGACTAAATGAGTCATTTTTTAATTTATTTTAAAAAAATTATTACGGAAGGATCCATCTGTCGATGATAAGCATACTATTTTATTATTCTTTTATAAAATCGATTAAAAAGTAATTTTTTTTTTAAAAATATCACCGAGAGGAAATTCATCGGTGATGTCCCTCGGTGATAAAGTATTACTGAGGAGATTATCACCAACGAGGACAGTACCGAGGGATTTCTCTCGGTGAAAACCATTAGCGAGGGCAGAAGGACTTTAACCGACAGAAAAAATCCATTTGTGATGAGCTGTTTCCCTGTAGTGTTGGTACATAAAAAATAATATTATTAATTATATTATATCAAGTGCCTGTAAAAATATAAGATATAAAAATCATCATGGAATTTTAACTTAAACTTAATAAAAATTACTACAAATCAAGTTTTAAACACAACTAATTGATAAATAATCATTCTTAAGAGTTAAAACACATTAATTGAGAGTGAGAATGCCTATTTCAAAAATTATTTAAAACAACAGTGCCTTCAAAATGTTTTATATATAATAATATGTAATTATCTCATTTTATAAATTCTAAAAAATGAAAATGAACAAAAAAAAATGTTTTCAATGATCATCATCTTATATCGAAAAAGATGTGTATATACACACACACGGTAACAAAGTAATACAATGAAAAAATCGGTTCTTATTAGTTTAACTCGAAAATCTTCTCGTAATTTAGACTCCTCTTCGAGTTTTCATGTTTACTATCTTGCCAAGGTCATGTATAAAATCACAATAAAAAAAATTATACTATTTCGACCACCCATGTGTCTTTACTTCTTTCTAGAAGATGATGAACGATTTTCTCTCTCTAGATTGTCTATTTCTCTCTCTAAAATAAGTGTGTCATTCTCTTTGCATTTCCTGTCTGTTTCTTATTTCCAGCAACATTCAGTTGGCTACCAATAACCAACAAAAATAAATAAGAAAATGAAGAGTTGTGTCTTCTGTCATTTGGAGTATATAATCAAATATATCTTGGGTCGGTCCACCCATCATGAGCATCAAACCTGACCTGAAATCACACACACACACACACACACACACACACACATATATATATATATATATATATATATATATATATATATATTGAAAATTTGAAGTTATATACATAGGCCTTATGCTAACCTAGGCATCGGAGAGTCCCTTTGGAGGTACACTCTCTGGTTTTCCGACGACTTTTAAGTTTTCTTCTTGTTTCGTGTGTGCAAGTTCAACTCCATGGCTATACTAATTGTCGATAGATTTTCGGCATCAACAACACAAAACAATTTAAAATAAAAACTCATTTTATATCTGTGTAGCACGATTCCATTTGTTAAGAGATTGAAATGCATCCTCTCGATGTGCTTTTAATTTACCTTTTTTTTGTGATGGATATGTAATTATTGAGGATTATTGTAAACGAATTGAATGGCTCAGAATTATTTATTTTTAAATGTCCATTCACAATATGAAAAGCGTTGTACTACAAATTAAGAGTCCTTATCAACAAAAACATTGTGAACAACTAAGATAGACAAAGCATGTTTTTAGCTAACTTCAATTCTTCATCTAATTTCTTGGTGTGAACTTGTTACAGTCTTTCATCACCTTGCTTGATCTTTTGGAAAGTAGAGCAAGCCTAGCTAGTCCACTCTTCTTATGAATTGGGTCCAGCGTCATCAACAATTAGGGTTGCTCATCTAATTAAATTTAAAAACTAATCACTTGAATATAATAAATTATCAACCATTTAATAAATAAAAAAATACTCAACATGGCAATGGAAACAAAATATTTGATCGGTATTTCATTTTTTATGCTTTGCAATCATTTTTATTTATTATTATATTTTCCTTTCTTGACTGAATTTATTTATTATATATTATATTTTAAATTAATAAAAAAATTCCCAAAAAAAAACATACTGTCAACATTTCGAAACTTATGCAAATCGGTTTACCTAACATTTTCATACATGGAAACAATGAATTAAAAGATATAAAAATATCTTTTCATGCATTTATTATTTTAATGAAACGCTTATGCATTTTAATTTATGTGGAATTTGATTAACCCTGAGTAACAGGTGTCTTTATAAAATTTATTTAAAATATTAAATAAAATATTTATTTTACAATTAATACAAAGTTTGATTTGAATTTTCAAAAATACCCTATGTATAATTTATATACACAGTTATAAATAAAAAATATATACGTGCAAATCAATTACATAGCTCATATAGCCCACCGTATAACTACTATGATGTTAATGACATATCTCACGTTTTCATCATTTCTACAGTTAATTTAGAGAAACTATCTTACTTTGTCCTCTAAAAAAACAAAATTTTAGACACAAGGGTTGGAAAAACAATTGATATCCATCGAATATAGATACAAGGGTTCAAAAAACAATGTCGACCATTTCCTATCTTACTGCTCCTCAAATTTCATTCTCTAAAACACAAAACATTTCTTACTTTGTCCCAAATTTTTTTTACAGAAACTGATATCAAAGTGCAATACATAAAAGCCCTTCAACAGGTTTAGAAGTTTATTAATTCGCAAAATATTTTGTATTCTCAAATCTATTTTATTTTGTATTTTTTAAATGCATTTCAAACAGATTGAGTAAGTTTTAACAGGAAAAATCAATAAAATATTTTTAAAACTAATTGTTATCACCGAGGGATGGATCCCTCAGTAATAGTAATTTTTAGAGAAAAATATCTTTTAATTTTTATTTTAAAAAAAAAAACACTATTATCAACATATTTATCATTCGGTAATAATATTTTTCAATTTTTAATTCTTTTAAAAGAAACAATATTACTGAGTGTTGGATCCCTCGAAAATAATTTTTTAAAAAAATTGAAAAATCTTTGATCCAGTCAACTGAATGATTCATGTAATCGACTGAATGAGTCATTTTTAATTTATTTTAAAAAATTATTACGGAAGGATCCATCTGTCGATGATAAGCATACTATTTTATTATTCTTTTATAAAATCGATTAAAAAGTAATTTTTTTTAAAAAAATATCACCGAGAGAAAATTCATCGGTAATGTCCCTCGGTGATAAAGTATGACCGAGGAGATTATCACCAACGAGGACAGTACCGAGGGATTCCTCTCGGTGATAACCATTAGCGAGGGCAGAAGGACTTTAACCGACAGAAAAAATCCATTTGTGATGAGCTGTTTCCTTGTAGTGTTGGTACATAAAAAATAATATTATTAATTATATTATATCAAGTGCCTGTAAAAATATAAGATATAAAAATCATCATGGAATTTTAACTTAAACGTAATAAAAATTACTACAAATCAAGTTTTAAACACAACTAATTGATAAATAATCATTCTTAAGAGTTAAAACACATTAATTGAGAGTGAGAATGCCTATTTCAAAAATTATTGAAAACAACAGTGCCTTCAAAATGTTTTATATATAATAATATGTAATTATCTCATTTTATAAATTCTAAAAAATGAAAATGAACAAAAAAAATGTTTTCAATGATCATCATCTTATATCGAAAAAGATGTGTATATATACACACACACACGGTAACAAAGTAATACAATGAAAAAAACGGTTCTTATTGGTTTAACTCGAAAATCTTCTCGGAATTTAGACTCCTCTTCGAGTTTTCATGTTTACTATCTTGCCAAGGTCATGTATAAAATCAGAATAAAAAAATTACACTATTTCGACCACCCATGTGTCTTTACTTCTCTCTAGAAGATGATGAACGATTTTCTCTCTCTAGATTGTCCATTTCTCTCTCTAGAATAAGTGTGTCATTCTCTTTGCATTTCCTGTCCGTTTCTTATTTCCAGCAGCATTCCGTTGGTTACCAATAACCAACAAAAATAAATAAGAAAATGAAGAGTTGTGTCTTCTGTCATTTGGAGTATATAATCAAATATATATTGGGTCGGTCCACCCATCATGAGCATCAAACCTGACCTGAAATCACACACACACACACACACACACACACACACACACACACACACACATATATATATATATATATATATATATATATATATATATATATATATATATATTGAAAATTTGAAGTTATATACATAGGCCCTATGCTAACCTAGGCATCGGAGAGTCCCTTCGGAGGTACACTCTCTGGTCTTCCGACGACTTTTAAGTTTTCTTCTTGTTTCGTGTGTGCAAGTTCAGCTCCATGGCTATCCTAATTGTCGATAGATTTTCGGCATCAACAACACAAAAGAATTTAAAATAAAAACTCATTTTATATCTGTGTAGCACAATTCCATTTGTTAAGAGATTGAAATGCATCCTCTCGATGTGCTTTTAATTTACCCTTTTTTTTTGTGATGGATATGTAATTATTGAGGATTATCGTAAACGAATTGAATGGCTCAGAATTATTTATTTTTAAATGTCCATTCACAATATGAAAAGCGTTGTACTACAAATTAAGAGTCCTGATCAACAAAAACATTGTGAACAACTAAGATAGACAAAGCATGTTTTTAGCTAACTTCAGTTCTTCATCTAATTTCTTGGTGTGAACTTGTTACAGTCTTTCATCACCTTGCAACTCTTTCATCACCTTGCTTGATCTTTTGGAAAGTAGAGCAAGCCTAGCTAGTCCACTCTTCTTATGAATTGGGTCCAGCGTCATCAACAATTAGGGTTGCTCATCTAATTAAATATAAAAACCAATCACTTGAATATAATAAATTATCAACCATTTAATAAAAAAAATCCTCAACATGGCAATGGAAACAAAATATTTGATCGGTATTTCATTTTTTATGCTTTGCAATCATTTTTATTTATTATTATATTTTCCTTTTTTGACTGAATTTATTTATTATATATTATATTTAAATTAATAAAAAAATTCCCAAAAAAAAAACATACTGTCAACATTTCGAAACTTATGCAAATCGGTTTACCTAACCTTTTCATACATGGAAACAATGAATTAAAAGATATAAAAATATCTTTTCATGCATTTATTATTTTAATGAAATGCTTATGCATTTTAATTTATGTGGAATTTGATTAACCCTGATTAACAGGTGTCTTTATAAAATTTATTTAAAATATTTATTTTACAATTAATACAAAGTTTGATTTGAATTTTCAAAAATACCTTATGTATAATTGATATACACAGTTATAAATAATAAAAAATACACGTGCAAATCAATTACATAGCTCATATAGCCCACCGTATAACTATTATGATGTTAATGACATATCTCACGTTTTCATCATTTCTACAGTTAATTTAGAGAAACTATCTTACTTTGTCCTCTAAAAAAACAAAATTTTAGACACAAGGGTTGGAAAAACAACTGATATCCATCGAATATAGACACAAGGGTTCAAAAAACAATGTCGACCATTTCCTATCTTACTGCTCCTCAAATTTCATTCTCTAAAACACAAAAAATTTCTTACTTTGTCCCAAATTTTTTTTTACAGAAATTGATATCAAACTGCAATACATAAAAGCCCTTCAACAGGTTTAGAAGTTTATTAATTCGCAAAATATTTTGTATTCTCAAATCCATTTTATTTTGTATTTTTTAAATGCATTTCAAACAGATTGAGTAAGTTTTAATAGGAAAAATCAATAAAATATTTTAAAAACTAATTGTTATCACCGAGGGATGGATCCCTCAGTAATAGTAATTTTTAGGGAAAAATATCTTTTAATTTTTAGTTTTTAAAAAAAACACTATTATCAACGTATTTATCACTCGGTAATAATATTTTTCAATTTTTAATTCTTTTAAAAGAAACACTATTACTGAGTGTTGGATCTCTCGAAAATAATTTTTTTTAAAAATTGAAAAATCTTTGATCCAGTCAACTGAATGATTCATGTAATCGACTGAATGAGTCATTTTTTAATTTATTTTAAAAAAATTATTACGGAAGGATCCATCTGTCGATGATAAGCATACTATTTTATTATTCTTTTATAAAATCGATTAAAAAGTAATTTTTTAAAAAAAAATATCACCGAGAGGAAATTCATCGGTAATGTCCCTCGGTGATAAAGTATGACCGAGGAGATTATCACCAACGAGGACAATACCGAGGGATTCCTCTCGGTGATAACCATTAGCGAGGGCAGAAGGACTTTAACCGACAGAAAAAATCTATTTGTGATGAACTGTTTCCTTGTAGTGTTGGTACATAAAAAATAATATTATTAATTATATTATATCAAGTGCCTGTAAAAATATAAGATATAAAAATCATCATGGAATATTAACTTAAACTTAATAAAAATTACTACAAATCAAGTTTTAAACACAACTAATTGATAATTAATCATTCTTAAGAGTTAAAACACATTAACTGAGAGTGAGAATGCCTATTTCAAAAATTATTGAAAACAACAGTGCCTTCAAAATGTTTTATATATAATAATATGTAATTATCTCATTTTATAAATTCTAAAAAATGAAAATGAACAAAAAAAATGTTTTCAATGATCATCATCTTATATCGAAAAAGATGTGTATATACACACACACACACGGTAACAAAGTAATACAATGAAAAAAACGGTTCTTATTGGTTTAACTCGAAAATCTTCTCGTAATTTAGACTCCTCTTCGAGTTTTCATGTTTACTATCTTGCCAAGGTCATGTATAAAATCACAATAAAAAAAATTACACTATTTCGACCACCCATGTGTCTTTACTTCTCTCTAGAAGATGATGAACGATTTTCTCTCTCTAGATTGTCTATTTCTCTCTCTAGAATAAGTGTGTCATTCTCTTTGCATTTCCTGTCCGTTTCTTATTTCCAGCAACATTCGGTTGGTTACCAATAACCAACAAAAATAAATAAGAAAATGAAGAGTTGTGTCTTCTGTCATTTGGAGTATATAATCAAATATATCTTGGGTCGGTCCACCCATCATGAGCATCAAACCTGACCTGAAATCACACATACACACACACACACACACACATATATATATATATATATATATATATATATATATATATATATATATATATATATTGAAAATTTGAAGTTATATACATAGGCCCTATGCTAACCTAGGCATCGGAGAGTCCCTTCGGAGGTACACTCTCTGGTCTTCCGACGACTTTTAAGTTTTCTTCTTGTTTCGTGTGTGCAAGTTCAGCTCCATGGCTATCCTAATTGTCGATAGATTTCGGCATCAACAACACAAAAGAATTTAAAATAAAAACTCATTTTATATCTGTGTAGCACGATTCCATTTGTTAAGAGATTGAAATGCATCCTCTCGATGTGCTTTTAATTTACCCTTATTTTTTTTTTGTGATGGATATGTAATTATTGAGGATTATCGTAAACGAATTGAATGGCTCAGAATTATTTATTTTTAAATGTCCATTCACAATATGAAAAGCGTTGTACTACAAATTAAGAGTCCTGATCAACAAAAACATTGTGAACAACTAAGATAGACAAAGCATGTTTTTAGCTAACTTCAATTCTTCATCTAATTTCTTGGTGTGAACTTGTTACAGTCTTTCATCACCTTGCAACTCTTTCATCACCTTGCTTGATCTTTTGGAAAGTAGAGCAAGCCTAGCTAGTCCACTCTTCTTATGAATTGGGTCCAGCGTCATCAACAATTAGGGTTGCTCATCTAATTAAATATAAAAACCAATCACTTGAATATAATAAATTATCAACCATTTAATATAAAAAAATCCTCAACATGGCAATGGAAACAAAATATTTGATCGGTATTTCATTTTTTATGCTTTGCAATCATTTTTATTTATTATTATATTTTCCTTTCTTGACTGAATTTATTTATTATATATTATATTTTAAATTAATAAAAAAATTCCCAAAAGAAAAATACTGTCAACATTTCGAAACTTATGCAAATCGGTTTACCTAACCTTTTCATACATGGAAACAATGAATTAAAAGATATAAAAATATCTTTTCATGCATTTATTATTTTAATGAAATGCTTATGCATTTTAATTTATGTGGAATTTGATTAACCCTGATTAACGGGTGTCTTTATAAAATTTATTTAAAATATTAAATAAAATATTTATTTTACAATTAATACAAAGTTTGATTTGAATTTTCAAAAATACCCTATGTATAATTTATATACACAGTTTTAAATAAAAAAATATATACGTGCAAATCAATTACATAGCTCATATAGCCCACCGTATAACTATTATGATGTTAATGACATATCTCACGTTTTCATCATTTCTACAGTTAATTTAGAGAAACTATCTTACTTTGTCCTCTAAAAAAACAAAATTTTAGAGAAACAGATATCAAAGTGAAATATATAAAAGCATTACTTCTACCGAATGATTGTGGATCACACAATTGATATCCATCGAATATGGACACAAGGGTTGAAAAAAAAATTTATTTTTATTTTAAAAAAACACTATTATCGACGGATTAATCACTCGATAATAATATTTTTTAATTTTTAATTCTTTTAAAAGAAACACTATTAATGACGGTTGGATCCCTCGGTAATAATTTTTAAAAAATTAAAAAAATTGAAAAATCATTGATCCTGTCAACTGAATGATTTGTCTAATCAAGTGAATGAGTCATTTTTCAATTTTTTAAAAAAAAATATTACCGAGGGATCCATCTGTCGGTGACAAGCATAATATTTTATTATTCTTTTATAAAATCGATTAAAAACTAATTTTTTTTTTTAAAATATCACCGAGAGGAAATTCGTTGGTAATGCCCCTCGGTGATACCATTAACGAGGGCAGGACTTTAACCGACCGAAAAAATCCATTTGTGATGAGTTGTTTCCTTGTAGTGTTGGTACATAAAAAATAATATTATTAATTATATTATATCAAGTGTCCGTAAAAATATAAAATATAAAAATCATCATGGAATATTAACTAAAGCTTAATAAAAATTACTACAAATCAAGTTTTAAACACGACTAATTGATAAATAATCATTAATAAAAGTTAAAACACATTAATTGAGAGTGAGAATGCCTATTTCAAAAATTATTGAAGACAACAGTGCCTTCAAAATGTTTTATATATAATAATATGTAATTATTTCATTTTCTCTTTCATGTGAGTTTCTTGAATAAGTTTTAAAAAAATGAAAATGAACAAAAAAAAAAGTTTACATCTTACATCGAAAAAGATGTGTCTAAGTTAGTTGTATAATCAATCTTATAAGTGACTTTTTATCAATAATGTTTCAAAATAAAGGAGGGCTATAAATTAATTTATGGATAAATTAGTTGACAAAATTGTCATTTTACTCATGATGGCTTTGAAGTTTACTAATTTGAAAAACGTTAATATCAAATCCATTTCATACATGTGTATCATCTCTACAGATAATTAGAAATACAGTACTATCCATGTGGTTCATATTTTTGTGATCCTTTGGTATGGATCATCTATGTCTATAAATACTTAGTTACACTAAACCAATAACAATTGCTACACTATAAGATTTCACTTGCATAACCCAAAACTCACAAATCTAGGAAACCAAAATGTCTGATCAAGTTGCAGCTCCAGCTCCATCTCAAACCACCAATCGTCGCACAGCAAATTATCATCCCAGCCTTTGGGGTGGCCATTTTCTTTCATATGCATCCAATTTAATCATGGTTCTCTCTCTCTCTCTCTCTCTCTCTCTCTCTCTCTCTCTCTCTCTCTCTCTCTCTCTCTATATATATATATATATATATATATACACACTGTAACAAAGTAACACAATGGAAAAAAGCGGTTCTTACTATTTAACCCGAAAATCTTCTTGTAATTTAGACTCCTCTTCGGGTTTTCATGTTTACCATCTTGCCAAGATCATGTATAAAATCACAATAAAGAAAATTATACTATTTCCACCACCCAAGTGCCTTTATTTCTTTAGAAGATGATGAGTGATTTTCTCTCTCTAAATTGTCTATTTCTCTCTCCAGAATAAGTGTGTCATTCTCTTTGATAGTGTACTTTTTGACATACAAAGCCCTCCAAACAAAAATCTAATGCGAAGCAAAGTGCAAAAGCAATAGAAGGTTGATGATCACTTAAGCATCTCGAGCAAAATGAAAGTATAGGTGAAGATTCTCTTCAGTAATTTGATTTTTTTTTCAAATACATCGCTACATTCATTAAATGGTGTACTTGAGAAAAAAAATTCAAATTACTAGAGAAAATCTTAATCTGCTTAGATCTCTGACTGATCATACAATCTAAATTTATGTTGTCATCATTTTAATTCTTCATATTCAAGTCTTTACTAAGTGTCATTCTTGATATATCGATGGTGAAATGTTTGATATTAACTATAATTTCAATTTTTGGTTATCAAAATGATTTTTGATAAAAAAAATTAAAAATTATTGTGAAGTTAAAAATTATATATTTAGCATTGGCAGCTAGTATGATATAAATTCATTTTCTTATATATACACACATATACGCATATATATATATATTCTGTGAGGGAATATATATAGAAAAAAAGTTGATCACATATTTTTGCTATACCTAGCATTGCATCCCTTATAATTTTGTCTATCTTGGATAGGAAACTGATGACGAAATAGAGCATCAAGAATTGAAGGATGAAGTTGAGAGAATGCTAATGGCTGTGGTAGATGACAACCTTTCAAAGAAACTTGACATGATTGATGCAATTCAACGCTTAGGCGTATCTTACCATTTTGAAAGTGAGATTGATCAATTGGTGAAACAAATTTATGAGACCCAAAACGAAAGAGACATTGAAAAGGAGATCTGTGACAATGACCTTCATACACTTTCTCTCCAATTTCGGTTAATTAGACAACAAGGTTATAAAACTTCAAGTGGTATGTTCATAAATCTTAATTTATTTGTTCCTTATTACATTTGTAGGATTGGTTCTCTTATCCCTATTTGCACAATAAAAAATTCAAGCAGATGTGTTTAACAAGTTCAAGGACAATGAAAGAGGCTTCAAGGAATCTCTTATCAATGATGTTAGAGGAATACTAAGTTTGTATGAAGCAACACATTTGAGGGTTCACGGGGAAGATATACTAGAGGAAGCACTTTCTTTCACTACTGCTCACCTTGAATCCTTGGCTTTAACCCAATTAAGCCCACACCTTGCTGCCCAAATAACTCATGCCTTGAAGCAACCACTCTACAAGGGCATACAAAGGGTAGAGGCAAGGCATTACATCTCTATCTATGAAGAGGATGCTTCACATAATGAAATGTTATTATCATTTGCAAAGTTAGATTTTAATATTTTACAGAAATTCCACCAGAAAGAACTCAGTGAAATTTCAAGGTTAGTAAAAATTCCAAGCTTATAATCTTCAGTAGAATTTAATTAATTAGTCTAAACATATAAATAGATGATGTTTAATTATGGCGATTATTAGGTGGTGGAAAGTTTTAGACTTTGCAAACAAGCTACCTTTTGCTAGAGACAGAGTGGTAGAATGCTATTTTTGGATATTGGCAGTTTACTTCGAGCCGAAATATTCACCGGCTAGAATGATACTAACCAAAGTGATTGCTATGATTTCCATTATTGATGACATGTATGATGTGTATGGAACAATTGAAGAACTCGAGCTCTTCACCAATGCAATTAAGTGGTATTCAATCAGAAAAATAAACTTCCTCTACTTTTTTCACTCTATACTAAAAGATTATTATTGCATTCTTATTCTTATGATATGGTTTACCTTACTTTTCAGGTGGGATATTAATGCCATTGAACAATTGCCAGAGTACATGAAAGTGGTTTACAAGGCACTCTTAGATATTTATGCTGAAATTGAGGAAAAAATGGCTAATGAAGGAAAATTATACAGACACTCTTATGCTAAAGAAGTGGTGAGTTTCCTTTAATAATTTGCTCTTTAAATAATAGTAATATATTATTGATAAGTAAAAATAGTAATCGTGAGTTTCAACTAGCTTAGTTAATAGAATCACTTGGCATCACACGAGACTTGTACTCATGCTGCTAATAAATTTGATTTCCTCTAGGCCAGTATCACTTGCTACACCATCACCAATCTTAAATTCACCACCACCAGTACCTCCTCCTCGTCCTCCACTACCACCGCGTTCTTTTCTAGTTTCTTGGACTTCTTTGTCATCCTTTTCTTCTCTATATACCAGTACCACCAAATCAGGCCAAGGAAAAATTGAAGTTTCTTGGCACAATTGCTATGAACTCTTGCAGAACATTGTGAACTCATCTGCTGATGATTCTACTCCATTGAAGGAACAAAAGCTGAATCTTAAGAGACTGAGGCTTTGACCTTACAGATAGTGCAGAACAGATAGTGCAGAAGAAAAAGCGACTCACATTCTCTGACCAGTCGAGATCAACAAACATTGTTCCTCAAAATGCAACAAAAAGGCATACTGCAAAAAATCTTCAAGAACTGCTCTTGAGGCTCTTCCCCCTAAGATAAGACCCCAGACTAACAGACACCCTCTGCTTCATAAACAAAACAAGCAGAATGCCCTTCCATCAGCCCTACTAACAGCAAATTCCACCAAACCAGCAAACAGAAAATAGCAATAACAGCAGAATTTTATTTGCAAAAAAGCTTCTCTAAATTCTTTTATCAATCAATTGCCCTGCATAAACCCAATCAAAACAAACCTCTCTTGATAAAAATGGAAATTGAGCCAATAAAACCGAGCTTCACATAATCGACTCATAGTAAGCATAATATTTGAATATATACAAACCTATCCAAAGCCGAAAGCAACAAAGTTTAAAGGTTCAAAATAATCCATTATATAAAACTTCAAACTCATTTAAAGTTAGGTAAGGCCTTTAGAATTTAACTTTTTTCAAAGCATGTACCAATAACACAATAAAGAAGATCACAAATAACAACAAAAAATAACGATAATCATAATATTACACCAATGATTTTTACTTTCATGAACCAAAATTCTCCACAACCAAATCTTCATCCCAGAAAAATATATATGTTGATAAATAAACAAAAAAAATCTCAAAATATCATCTTTTCTTTGTTCGATTAAGTAGAATACTTTTGGATGATTTGGATACATGAAAATAAAATTTGAAGTAGATTAATATTATAAACTAAGTCCTTTCAAAATATTAGTATAAAATAACTAAGAGACAACTTTTTACTTGCTAACTTTTAATATTTACAATGAATTGATATGTTCTGTAAGTGAGGATCAAAGATAATGTTATACAATAACTTGGGAGTTGGTATTCACTTGTTACAACCATTAATACATAAGTAATAAATAATAATGGAAAAATTAATTAATCAATATAATATCATTTATAAGGCAATGACTCTACCCTAATATTCATTTGCAAATATTTTTTAACTATTAATTAACGTGGCCGTCTACATGGCTCAACCACAATTGAGAAATTACTCTTTTTATGTGTATATATATATATATATATTAGATTAATAACTTGGTTTCTCAGATGAAGAATCAAATTAAAGCTTACTTTGTTGAAGCAAAATGGTTCCACATTCAATATGTACCGACACTCGATGAGTACATGCCTGTTGCATTAGCAACCTGTGCCTACGGAACGCTGCAAATCACATCGTTGGTTGGAATGGGAGATATTGTAACCAAAGATGCCTTTGAGTGGTTACTCAGTCACCCTAAGATGGTTACTGCTTCTTTAATAATTTGCAGACTCATGGATGACATAGTATCTCATAAGGTACTAACCTACTTCACTACAATAACTTTTATTCCTTCATTTTTCTATTTAACTAATGTAATATGGTTAATTTGCATTTAAATTTAATTTTACTACATGTATATATAGTTTGAGCAAGAAAGAGGGCATGTAGCTTCAAGTATCGAATGTTACATGAAACAACATAATGCCACAGAACAAGAAGCAGTTGATGAATTTCGCAAACAAATTAAAGAGGCATGGAAGGATATGAATGAAGAATGTCTCTACCCAATTTCAGTCCCTATGTCAATTCTTGTGCGAGTTCTGAATTTCACACGTGTAATGGATGTCTTTTACAAAGATATCGATAGTTACACACATGCTGACATTGAGCTCAAAGATTTCATAGCTTCTGTGCTCATTGACCCTGTTTCTATATGAGGTCGATCAGATTTAGTTGTCTGCTTGGACCATTAAAATAAATTTAGACTACAAGTTTACCAACTAGGAAATTGGTGGTTTCTAAATAAAGTGTGTTGAAATACAATTTAAAGTTCATTTTTGTTGTTTGTTCACCTTGCAAATTAATGTGGCTTTGAAGGGGGTGTTTCTTGTAATTATGCCTTTATTTAAGGTTAATGGTATTGTGACCTTTTTTCCAAGTTAAAATCAATAAACTTTTATTACCTTTCATATTGAGTTAATTTAAATTAAGAAAAAACTACTATAATCCCACTTAGGTTTGGGGTAATGTATACTTACCGCACTATGGTTTGCAAACCTACGTAAATCTCATTTGATCAACTTTGATTGTTAACTTATTTGACCAACTTTGATTCTTAATTGTTATCGAAAAACATAAGATAATTAAATTGTCCACATATAATTATCAATTCTCTCTCTCCTTTATTGTGTGAGTTATTCTATTCACATTTAATTTCTCCCTCTTCTCATATTTCTACTCAGTATAGAAACCCAAACTGATATCCCTATTTTCATTCAAATAATCGAACTTCTTTAGGATGACTGCACGGACAGTTTTGGCAACTGCAGCAATCCATCATAGGTTCTCTCTCTTTTTTTTTTTCTCTTTTTTCTCTCCCTCACGTCTTGATTTTCAGTTTTTTTTTTTTTTTGAACCATTTTCATTTCTTCTTTTTTCTCAATGATAATAGTTTTACTTCAAAAAGTCTAGTGTTAGTCTTAAACTTGCCTCTTTGCCGTTTATGCATGTCTTGATCTACTGACCAAAGTAATAGTCATGGTACCCATCTTAAATGATATCTAATCAATTAAGACTTTATAGAATCCAATCCATCCATATATTAAATTTATTTAATTGGTTTTATGTTTTTACCTATCCCTTTTCATAAACCTACACAAACAAGAAATACTGCTTGTGCCGACGCTTTATTTGGCACATTCCAGTGCTTCCAAGCGACGCAATGACCTTTCAACACGTTGACCAAGCGCCAATGCAAATGTTGAAATGTGTAGTATCAAAATGCAAAAACCGATGCAGAAAACTTAAAAGATCTTCTAATCCTTTACAACATACATATTTCCCTATTTTTCATATGTATCTATATACATTCAAGTATTAATCAAACCCATTTCAATTCTTAAAAATTTATTTCATAAAACAAAAAATATTCATAACCATATAAATTCAAATGCAACCAAGTAATAAATCAAAATTCAAGTCGCAACCAATCTTTTAATTGTCACTAGAAGGATGGACTCTCATATGGGATACTCTATGAACAAACCCCTACATTAAAGACTTGAGTTCATCCACTTGAGACAACACATTGCTCATTTGATCATCATGCTTACACGTAAGTTCTTGAATCTGAATAGTATGTGAGTAGAATGTTTTGCATTGATCTCTTCAATTTGAGTAGAATGTTTGGCCTGGATTTCTTGTGTTTGTATTGATATATGTATTGCCATCTATTAGGATTTTGGCTTCATTACCCACAAGAAAGAATTCTAATTGGTTTGGGAAAAGTGGTTTCATATTTTGTAGTTGCTTATTCTAATAGGAGTGGTAATAATAATCTCCTATGTTGTTGTTCTTTTCCTATTAGCATTAGGAAAATCTCCTCTATATAAAGGGGGTCCCATAGAAGATTTGAGGCACACTCATAATTTCCATATACGTTGTAAACTAGAGGAGTTTATTACAAGAGTTAGCATAAGAGCTTTGGGTGTATTGGGGTTGTCAAGTAAATATGACACTTAAAAGTGGAGCTAAGTTAAAAGTTTTTGTTGTATTGGGACTTTGGGAGGAGAGTTTGACAACTTTGTTCTTAAATAAAATAGTGGAGTTGTTGGTGGATGTAGGCAAAGAGGTTGTCGAACCACATTAATTTTTGGTGTTATTAGTCTTTATTTTATTTGCCTATTTAACTGTTGTGGTTATGTTTTTGCCTAAAATTTGAGTAGGTAGATTTTATTGGGGGAAAGTCCCAACAAGTGGTAGCCTGAATCACATCAGTATTACTATTTAACAATTGCAAGTTCTTGTGCAACTGACAATGCATAGGCAATCACATCAGTATTACTAGAAAAAAAATATTATTGTACCTCAATGGTAGCCTAGTATGTCTTCTCGGTCTACGTTTGGCAATGCTGTAAGGTTCATCCTGAATCTGTTGAGTTTGTTTTTCATCCAAATTCTCACTTTGTTTAGAAATAAGCTGTGTGGAAACGTTATGCATAGGATCTGAATCAAAACTTTTCAACTCCACATGTTGTGTGCTACTCTTACCCTGATCAAAATCATAAGCAATAGACTCATCTTTCTTCGGGTTAAGCAGAACAGATTCATTAAAAGTAACATCACGACTAATGAAAAATTTAGGTGACTTAGAATCAGGACACCATAATCTATATCCTTTTACACCATCAACATAACTAAGAAAAATGCACTTTTTAGCTCTAGGCTCTAATTTTTCATCATTAACATATACATATGCATAACATCCAAATATTTTTACAATAGAATAATCATGAGGGTTGCCAAACCATACCTCATATAGAGTTTTAAACTCTATAGCTTTAGCAAAAGACCGATTCACCAAGTAAACGCAGTGGACGCCACCTCTTCCCAAAACTCCTTAGTCAAACTAGCATTTTAGAGCATACAATGAGCTCTCTTCAAGAGGGCTTTGTTCATTCACTCAACAACTACATTCTGTTGTGGTGTACCTCTAACTATCTTGTGTCTAACAATACACTCATCTTTATAGTACTCATCAAACTTATTTGAACAAAATTCCAAACCATTATTTGTCCTCAACATCTTAATCTACTTCCATGTTTGCTTCTCAATCATGGTTCTCCATTATTTAAAACGCTTGAATGTCTCATACTTGGTCTTCAAAATATACACCCAAGTTTTTCTTAAGTTGTCATCAATGAAAGTAAGTATATATCTGGCACCACCCTTAGATGGAACACGTGAGGGTCCCGAAATATCATAGTGAATATAATCCACAATACCTTTGGTTCTGTGAATCGTTGTACTAAAGCTAACTCTCTTTTGTTTTCCAAAAATATAATGCTCATAGAATTCCATTTTACCTGTACTTCGTCCATAAAGCAAACCACTTTTGCTCAACAAAATTAGTCATTTTTCACTCATGTGACCCAATCTCGTATGCCACAATTTTTTAACCTCGGAATTTGATATAGTAGAAGCAGTTGTTGAACTAGTAACAGTAGTACCATGTAGAATATACAAATTTAGCAATGTAATATTTGCTTTCATGACAACCAGAGCAAATCTATTGACTTTCATAACTCCACTTTCATATGAATACTTCTCCAGTTTCTATACCAATAATTTTTTGAGCTGCGCCATCACCTAGCAAGACAACTCCATCATAAGGCTCATATTCTGAAAACCAATCCTTATTTCAACAAATATAGTAGGAACAAGATGAATCCATAATCCAATCAGACATAAAGAAGACATTACCACTGATAGCAAGTACACAATCATAATCATCAGAGTCTTCTTCACTAACATTAGCTTCAGGTTGTTTCTCTTTCCGATCTCTATCTCAATTATGATTCTGACCTCGATTTTGACTTTGGTTCTGATTGTTTTCTTCTTGAATTTTCTTTTTTAAATTCCAACACACAGACTTGTAATATCCCTTTTTCTTACAGCAATGGCAAGTCACATTCTTATTTCTGGACTTAGATTAGAATGTTTTGCTACATTACCTTAACTATTTTATCTAGATTTGTCTCTAGAACCTCTAATGACTAGGGCATCACCTTGACTCTATTTCTATTAATTATTCCCAAACATATGTCGCTCAAGTATTTCTTTAGAAAATATTTATGTTTTAACATCTTCTAAAGAAATTATATCTCTACCAAACAGAAAAATTTCCCTAAAGTGTGTAAACAATGGTAGTAGAGAATATAACAATAGTAGGGCTTGATCCTCATCATCTAATTTAACTTTCATTGAATTCAAATCAGTAATAATGGAATTAAATTCATCAACATGGGATTTCATTGACAAACCTTCTGGCAAACGCAACAAATACAATTACTGCTTCAAGAACAATTTGTTGGTGAGGGATTTCGTCATGTACAGAGACTCTAACTTACTCTATAAGCCAACAACGGTTTTCTCTATAAAAACTTCATGCAAGACTCCATCTGACAAACACAGTTGGATTGCAATCAAAGTCTTCTCATCCATATCTAGTTTATGTTCATTTGTCATCATACTAGGCATCTTCTCCTTCCCAAGCAGCACCTTTTTGAATCCTTTTTGGGTTAATACAACTTGCATTTTTACTTGCCAAATATTAAAACTATCGGTTCCATCAAACTTATGTATCTCGTACGAAGTGGTAAAAGACATCTTGTCCAGATCAATTTTAACAATAGCTTGGATACCAATTTGTTAGGAACAAAGTAGCAAAAAAATATATAGGCACAGAAAATTTACGTGGTTCAGAGCTAAAACTCCTACGTCCACGGATGATGATGAGAGATTCCACTATAATCAAAATTCAACTATAAATCAAAAAAGATAAAACTCTCTAAACCCAAATCTCAAATACCTCCAAATCTAAGGTACCACAAATTTAATTTGAAAAAATACAATAGCCTAGAAAAAAAACAAGTTTTAAAAACTCACACGTGTTAAATTTCTATCTCTTCAGCTTATTTTGTTGTACTGCTCAGTCAATGAATAGAACCAAAACACTTATTTATAGATTCAGTTACCATGAGAGTAACTCTCCTTTTTGAACTTGCTTCCCGTGTCCAACTGGTACTACAACTTTGCTGTCGCCACTAGCTTTTCCTTTATTTTCATTTGATTAGGACTAGTACAATAACTTAATTGGTTTTGTTTCCTACTCCAACTAGTATTACTTAATTGCAAGCCACTTTAACACTATCAAATAAAACAAGCATACACCATCCTGGATAAAACGAATCAAAACAAGCCCAAACCAATAACACAGGAGGCAGCTACACAATCCTTAAAATAAATCTCTGCCACCCTGAAAACTCACAAATACCACACCAAGAGCAACCGTAAGACAGAAAGAAAACATACTAATTTACAACCAATTTCCCTACAGCTTCCAAATATCTCCTTCCATCCGATAAAATTCATCAGTTATTGTCTTTTCATCTCCGTCACAGACCAAACCCAACTTCTTATACCCAACTCCAAGCTTTATCCTTACTCACACCCCTTTCAACTTTTGAATTTGAATCATCACGACAGGAATCAACAATATCAAGATAAATATTAGTATCCTTAAGCTTTTTCCTCCTAGAAACACTCTTTCAAATACTTTCAAAACTAACGTCATTCTCCACAATCTCTTTTTTTAGAACCATTTTCATTTCTTCTTTTTTCTCAATGATAATAGTTTTACTTCAAAAAGTCTAGTGTTAGTCTTAAACTTGCCTCTTTGCCATTTACGCATGTCTTGATATACTCATTTAATTTAACAAAAATTTAGATTAAATTACATGCGAGGACTTCAACGAAAGGATCCCGTCGCAATTAGATGTTATCAGCAGGAGAAAGGCTCTGATTTTCAGTCGCAGAAAATCTAATTGTAACCCAGCCCAATCACTTGTGTACACCCTTAATTAAAGCTAACAAATAAGGTTTCCTGTTGGGTCAATCTTCAAAGTGTAATATAATACTTTTAACCCCTATTTTTAGTATCCTATTGGGTTGGATGTATAGCAAATCTTCTGGGTCGGATTAGCCCATGTGATGAGGTATTTCTAAAAAGTTTTTTAGAGTATATACAACGGGCTTCCTAATAATTTACGTTGCTTCTACTTAATTATTATCATCATTTGGGAAATACTAAATAACTACTATTATATATTGCAACTCAAACTTTTTTTTTTTTTTTTGCTAATATGCGGGAAAGCATTTAAGAATGAGGTTCATACCTACTTTTGGGCTTTATCTTGAATGAGCCCCAACATATATACCGTAGCAAGAAGGTTACTGACCAAAGTAGTAGTCATGGTATCCATCTTAAATGATATCTAGTCAAGACTTTATAGCATCCAATCCATCCATTTATTAAATTTATTTAATTGAATTTTTTTTTTACCTCTCCCTTTTCATAAACCTACACAACAAGAAATATTGCTTGTGACGGCACTTTATTTAGCACATTCCTATGCTTCCAAGCGCCGCAATAACTTTTCATCATGTTGACCAAGCGCCAATGCAAACATCGAAATGTGTAGTGTCAAAATGCAAAAACTGATGCTTAGCCTAAGCGTCGAAATGTGCTTATTGGCGCTTCAAGGTGCCAAAGTACACATACCGATACTTTAAAACGCTACAATAGTCCAAGTAGCTTGGAACACCGAATTCAGTAGTCTTATATTGGTGCTTTAAAATGCCGTAAGGAACATATTTCAACACTTCTAAATGCCAATATTTATGCGCTAAAGTTCACTTTGTGGCACTTTGAAGCGCAGCTATGTGCAGTCAATTTTTTTTAATATTTCGTTTGAAACCTTAAAAGGTCTTCTAATCCTTTACAATATACATATTTCCCTAATTTTCATATGTATCTATATACATCCAAGTATTAATCAAACCCATTTCAATTCTTAAACATTTATTTCATAAAACAAAAAATATTCATAACCATATAAATTCAAATGCAACCAAGTAATAAATCAAAATTCAAGTCTCAACCAATCTTTTAATTGTCACTAGAAAGATAGACTTTCATATGATATACTCCATGAACAAACCCAAGAATTAAAGACTTGAGTTGATCCGTTTGAGACAGCACATTGCTCATCTGATCATCATGCTTACACGTAAGTTCTTGAATCTGAATAGTATACTTGGACTGGATTTCTTCAATGTGAGTAGAATGCTTTGCATTGATCTTTTTAATTTTAGTAGAATGATTGGCTTGGATTTCTTGTGTTTGTATTGATCTATGTATTTCCATTTGTTAGGATTTTGGCTCAATTCCCTACAAGAAATAATTCTAATTTGTTTGGGGAAAATTGTTTCATATTTTGTAGTTACTTATTCTAATAAGAGTAGTAGTAATAGTCTCCTATGTTGTTGTACTTTTCCTATTAGCATTAGGAAAATCTCCTCTCTATAAAAGGGGTCCCAGAGAAGATTTGAGACACACTCATAATTTCCATATACATTGTAAACTAGAGGGGTTTACTACTAGAGTTAGGATAAGAGCTTTGGGTGTATTGGAGTTTTGAGTTGTCAAGTAGAGATGACACTTAAAACTAGAGCTAGGTTAAATTTTTTTGTTGTATTGGGACTTTAGGGTGAGAGTTTGACAACTTTGTTCTTAAATAAAATTGTGGAGTTGTTGGTGGATGTAGGCAAAGAGGTTGTCGAACCACATTAATTCTTGGTGCTATTACTCTTTACTTTATTTGCCTATTTAATTATTATGGTTATGTTTTTGCCTAATATTTGAGTAGATGGAATTTATTGGGGGGAAATCCCAACAAATGGTATCAGAGCTATAGTTACGATGGAAAAAATACAAAAAAAAAGAGACATAATTAATGTTGAGCTATTTGATGAATTGAATATGGAAGAAGGAATGATGAATATTGCCTTTTTTCAATTCCGTTATCACTAATTTGTTGACAAGTATGTTGATAGAGCCAAAGTTCTTGCCACCGGAAGAAGATGACATAGTCACAATGTTAATGGTGGGCAAGAAAGTTTGGATGGATGTAAAGGTTCCCGCGGTACCTCCAGAGAAAGATAAGTTGAAGAGGTTAAGTGTGTTCGAGGTTGAAGAATTATTTGTGATTATATCAAGAAGAGCCAGGTAGAGTGAGCGAGTGGAGCACTTAAGGAAGGTGGAGGAAAGGTCAAGATCCAACTCTCTGGAGTTTTCAAATAAGGAGTGTATCTACAACAAGGAAGATGAACAAACACAATTGCAAAATAAGGTCACGCTTAAGGACTTGAAGGAGTTGAGTAGAATAAAACAAAGTGATAATGGAAAGGCTATTGAGGATAATGAGATGCAAATTCTTGATCCTTCAAAGGTAGTGACGATAGATACTGTGAATAAAGAAAGCTTATACGTGTTGAATGAGAAGGTGATTGCTTTGAAGAGTAAGCGGATGAGATGGAAAGAGCAAAATGAATTATCACACTAACCAATGAAGAAAGTCAAATTTGATAATGAGGTGGAGAATTTGAGCCAAGGTGGAGATTTATTAAGATTTTGGGTCAATTCTCCACAAGAAATAATTCTAATTCGTTTGGGAAAAGCAGTTTCATATTTTGTAGTTGCTTATTCTAATAGGAGTTATAATAGTAGTCTCCTATGTTGTTCTTTTTTTCCTGTTTGTATTAGAAAAATCTCTCATGGATAAAAGGGGTCATAGATAAGATTTGAGGCGCACTCATAATTCTCATATACATTGTAAACTAGAGGGGTTTACTACTAGAGTTAGGATAAGAGCTTTGGGTGCATTAGGGTTTTGGTTTGTCAAGTAGAGATGACACTTAAAACTAGAGCTAGATTAAAAGTTTTTGTTGTATTGGGACTTTGGGTGAGAGTTTGACAACTTTGCTCTTACTAAAGTTATAGTTTAAGATTAATAAAATAGTTTAGCTTTTTTTTTCCTCTTTCTAGAAAGGCCTTCATAACTTTTTCTACAATGCCCATCTCATGAGTTGGATAAAGCAATGATTTAACCCACTACTTGCTTTGGTTACTTCCACTTGATCAAATATTATTTACTTAATTATAAGTTAATAATGACGTAGTATGAATGGGCTATTGCTCACCATACCCTTATTTTATATGGCTTATTTGTAGTAGTTATTAAATGGGTCAGTTTTGGATTGACCTTTCTAACACTCAATTGACGATTAACTAATCTTATTATATCAAGTAGTTTAATAACTCTTGCTTTAACTCGAATAACTCATGTGTAATAGTATTAATGTTATTGAATTTAAATTTAATAAAATAATATAACTAAATAATCAATGATAATTTTACCAATTTTAAATCATATAATTTGTTAATGTGAAATCATAATAATTTAATTAATTAATTACGTATCAAATACTCATGTCAATCGAACATGATCATTTCTCCTGTTTGATAAGTGAGTTATGTGAATTGTATTGTGTTACATGTTTAATAATCAAATCTTGTTTGGATCAAAGGAATTGACACGGATCACAGATTGACAAGAAGAATAGAATATACCAATAATATGACACAATTTGTGGACTCGAATTGCAACCCCTAGACTACTTAAATTTTTAAGCATATTGGGTGCATGAGTTATCATAAATTTGTGTAAGAAAAATTAGTTGAAATCATCACTGACAAACAATAGGTTCTTATTAAATTTTCAGGTGCAGGAATTTTTGGTCATCTCTCGGACTCCAAACTAGGAAGAAAAGGTTCATTAACAGTAGTTTGCATCTTAAATGCCATATTTGGTTGCTTGACAGCATTATTCCCATATTACTTTACCTATCTCCTCATTCGCTTCCTAACTGGCTTTAGAATCGGTGGTGTTGGCCTCTGCGCCTTTGTTCTCGCAACTAAGCCGGTAGGCCCAACTAAACATGGTGTTGTTGGCATGTCAACATTCTACTTCTTCTCTGGTGGAATCGCCTTATTATCTGGTTATTGAAAAGAAGGATTCACGTTTTCATTATGTCTCATCTCTATAGTTACAATGGTATTTATAGAGCTTCATTCTAGGGAAACCCTAGAATCAAGTTAATACACAATCTAAATTAGGAAGGCAATTACATAAAATAAGAAAATTTGATTTATGCCTTATTTAACACTCCACCTCAAGTTGGTGCGTAGATGTCCCACATGCCCAAATTGTCAAGAAATTTTAAGAATACCCGATTTGAGACTACTTTGGTAAGGATGTCAGCCAACTGATCTTCTGATCGAATCTTAGGCAATTCCACAATCTTTTCATCCAACTTTTCCTTAATGAAAAACCTGTCAACCTCGATGTGCTTTGTATAGTCATGTTGAACTGGATTATATGCTATGTCATATGCTACTTTGTTATCACAAAATAGTCGGATAGGTTGCTCGGATAGATAACCCAGATCCTGTAAGAGGAGTCTTATCTATAATGTCTCACACAGTACATTTGCCAAACCTCTGAATTCAGCTTCTGCACTTGAGCGAGCTACAACATTTTGTTTCTTGCTTTTCTATGTCACAAGGTTACCTCCTAGAAAGGTAAAATATCCAGAAGTTGACCGCCTATCACTCACATCACCAGCCCAATAAGCATCAGTATAGGCTTCTATGCTTTAATGGTCTGCATTTTTTGAGAATAATACTTCTTTTCCTAGAGTAGACTTTAGATACCTCAAGCTGCGGATAACTGCATTCATATGTTGTTCTCCAGGATTATGCATAAACTGGCTAACAATACTCAAGGCATAGGTCAGATCTGGTCTGGTATAAGACAAGTACAACAGTCTCCCTACCAGTCTTTGGTATCTTCCTTTGTCAACTGGTACCTGGTTGGGCTCAATACATAGCTTTAGACCTTCTTCTACTAATGTATCCACTGGTTGACATGCTGTCATGCTAGTTTCTCGTAATAAATCTGGAGCATAGTTTCTTTAAGACAGGGTTATTCTTTTGTTAGATCGGGATACTTCAATCCCAAGGAAATATTTCAGAGGTCCTAAATCTTTCATTTCAAATTCTTTAGACAAGTAATTTTGCAGGGCTTTTCTTTCAATTGGATCATTCCCTGTAACCACCATATCATCCACATATACAATCAGTGCAGTTATCTTACCTTGCTCCCTTTTGAGAAAAAATATATGATCTGAATTGCTTTGATGGTAGCCAAAGGCTATCATAGATTTTGTGAACCTTCCAAACCATGCTCTAGGAGACTGCTTCAGCCCATACAATGATTTCTTTAGTTTGCAAACCTTCTGGTTGTGTCCTTTTGGTATCATGCATCCCGGTGGGAGATCCATGTAGACTTCTTTAGATAATTCACCATGTAAAAATGCATTATTCACATCAAATTGTTGCGGTGGCCAATCAAAGTTTGCAGCCAAAGATAGCAGAACACAAACTATATTGATTTTGGCTACAGGCACAAATGTTTCTGTGTAATCGATCCCATAGGTTTGAGTGCATCCCTTTGCTACCAGTCTTGCTTTAAAGCACTCAATTGTGCGATCATCCTTGTACTTCACGATGTAGATCCACCGACATCTAACTGGTTTCTTTCCAGGTGAAAGATCAACTAGTTCCCATATTTCATTTTTTCTAGAGATTTCATCTCCTCGTTCATAGCTGCTTTCCACCTGGGGTCAGATACGGCTTCTTGCACACTGTTAGGAATAGATACAACAGATAATTGATTCATAAATGACATGTTTGATTCTGACAAACGATGGTTGGACATATAATGACTCATGAGATATTTTACTTTACTAGAGAGTTCAGGTTCATAAGTGGATTTAGGAATACCTCTCGTGTGGCGTTGTGGTAACTGTCTCCTGTGTGGCTCAGGAACATCTCCAGTAAATGATTGGTGTGATATATCGATAGGGGATGGAACATGATCGACGGTTTTCGACTAGGTTGGAGAATGATTCATCTCTTCAGATATTTGGTTCTCATCAATTTCTGGCTGGGTTAAAGAATGATTCATCTCTTTAGGTATTTAGTTCTCGTCTTAGACTTGATCTAATATCATACCACTTAAATCAAGTTCATCAATTTCCTCGTTTACTCTAATCCGTGAGTCATCACCATTGGAATCCAATATCATATCCAAATTGTCAGGCTCTTGATTATTGTAATCTAGGCTTTGAATTTCCTTTTGGTACTCCCTCTGAAATTCAAGCTTGGAGAAGTACATTGTGTCTTCATGGAAAACAACATCCATCGTGATAAATAGCCAACATGTGGGAGGATGATAACATTGATATCCTTTTTTATGAGTAGCATATCCAACAAAAACACATCTCAATGATTGAGGAGTTAACTTGGTGCGCTGATGTTTGTGTAAATGTACAAACACCACACATCCAAAGATATGAGGAGTTAAGCTGGAGATAGATGGAACATCAATCTTATCATCATGAGTTTGGAGTGGTATTTTAAAGTTGAGTGTGCTGGAGGGTACCCAATTGATTAACTATGCTGCAGTCGTTAAAGCCTCTCCCCAATAATACAAAGGCATATGGGCTTCGATTAACAAAGCTCAAACAATTTCCAACAAGCGTCGATTTTTTTCGCTCGGCTACCCCGTTCTGTTGAGGCGTGGTGGAATAAGTAGTGTGATGGATCATTCCTTGTGCTTCCAAGTAATGTTGAAATTCAGTACTCCGATACTCCCCACCATTGTCACTGTGAAGAATTTGAATCTTTCTATTGTACTGAGTTTCAATCCGTTTATGAAACTTTTGAAATAATGAATAATGAGTTCACTTCACTTTTGGATTTCATCAAGCAAAGCCATGTTATCCTAGTACAATCATCAATAAACGTTACAAACTAACGTGACCCACCCAAAGTAGTGACTTTCGATGGACCCCAGACATCCGAATGAATAATTATAAATGGAAGTTGACTTTTACTCAATCGTAATAGAAACGAAACACGATGGCTTTTTGCTAGTTCACAAGTCTCATACTGAAAACTAAAAACATCAATATCTGTAAATAAACTAGGAAATAATCTTTTGAGATATCCAAAAGAAGCATGCCTAAACCTTCGATGTCTCAACCATATTTCTTTCCATTTTCTATCTTCAGAACATCCTACTGCCAAAGCTTGTCATAGGCTTTCAGTACTCTTTGATTCCAAGTCCAGGTAATACAGCTTCCCCTGTCTAATACCACAACCAATTATCGTCCTGGTTTTGATGTCTTAAAACACATAAAAATCAGGCCCAAAAATTACAACACAAGATAAAGCAGTGGTTATTTGAGAGACTGACAAAAGATTATAAGATAAGGATGGAACAACTAAGATTGAATCTAAATTTAACATATTGGTGAGAGTCAAAGATCCTTCCCCAATAACTAGGTCGAATTTCCATTTATGGTAGAGACAAACTTTTGGTTAGAGTGATTGAGTTGTGAGACCTGTCTAGAATCATATGTCATGTGATCAGTTGCACCAGAATCAATTATCCATATATTATTCAAAACAGGTGTTGAAATATTTAAAACCTTACCACCATTTTCTGCAGCTATTACCAATGCTGAGGCGTTGTCAGTGATTTCATCCTCCATTTTTGTTTGAAAAACTGTTATAGTGGAAGGTTTTTGGTGATTTTTCTTTGCGCGGCTAGGATCCCACCATTCTAGATAGCCACTTTTAGTATGGCCGATCATATGACAATGAGTACACTTGTATGACGATTTGTCAACCTCCTTGGTCCATCTGCCAGTATTAGGTTGTGCTCGAGGTTGTTGACGTTGATTCGATCGATTCTGTGCCACCATGGCACTAGGTTCAGATGTTCCAGAATAACCCTTCAGGTTGATATTTACCGCCTCCAGTCGAACGAATGAGTAACATTCTTCCAGGTTTGGCACTGAGTCTTTTCTCAAAATCTCACATCGAATTGAGTCAAATGCCTCATCCAATCCAGCAAGAAAGATGTGAACCCGTAGTCGTTCAACAAACTGGCGATAAGTTTTGACATCGTCTGGATCTTTCATAACTACCTTATCACGATGTTCCAACTCTCGAAAAATTTCAGTTAATTCTCCGTAATACACAGAGAGCATTCGTCCATTTTGTCTTGCATAAAAAGCTTTTTGATTCAGAGTAAAGGCATGAAACTCATCATTTCCATCATAAAACGCTATAGACAAGGCAGTCCATATTTCATAGGCAGTGGGTAAGCGTAAATAACGCCTCATAATATCAGGAGATATAGACATCAGCAACCATCGTTTGACCTTCTGATTTTTAGCATACCATTTTTCATGGCCTTCATCAGATTCGGCAGGTGGCTTAGTTTTGCCACGAATATACGAGATCTTGTCTCTTTCAGCAATTTACATTTCCATAAATTGGGACCATATATCATAATTGGATTCGGTGAGGGTGATTCCGTCGTTAAATACGCCTTCTATCTGAATCACAACTGGAACAGATATTTTTTCGCTCATTTTTTTCTTCTGTTTTTCTGGAATCAAGAGCGACAGAGAGAGGATACCGTCAGAAGCAAGTTGCGCGATGCAGAATCGGTAGTGGTTCTGCAGAATCAACGAATCTGGTTCGGTGGTTTCTCTGGTTCGGTGGTGGAGCTGGTTTGGCGGCGGATAAACTGGTTTGACAGTGAGATTTTATTTTTTTTTCTTCTTGTTTCTGTGTTGCGGCTGAAGGATTTCTGGGTTTAGGGTTTCTCCCTCCCCCTCTTTTTTTTTTAGAGATTTGTTTTGGATTGTTTCAATTCGGCTCTGATACCATATTAAAAAGAAGGATTCACATTTTCATTATATCTCATCTCTATAGTTACAAAGGTATTTATAGAGCTTGATTCTAGGGAAACCCTAGAATCAAGCTAATACACAGTCTAAATTAGGAAGGCAATTACATAAAAAAGGAAAATTTGATTTATGCCTTATTTAACACAGGTATAGCTTACATCTTCGATTCATGGAGAGCTCTTTACATTGCTTCCTCCATTCCCTCTTTGCTATTCCTTATCACTGTTCTTCCTTTTATCTCAGAGTCTCCACGATGGTACCTTATTCGAGGGAAAATTAATGACGCCATGAAAGTAATGTGCGACATTGCCACGTCCAACGGACACTACCTTCCTGATGGGATTTTCGTTGCAATCGATGAAGAAGTGAATAACGCTTCAGATGATAAGGCGGAAGAATTGGAAACAAAAGAAGCGACAACTGGTTCTCTCATTGATGTCCTTCGCTCGCCAATCACTCGCATACATCTATTTTTGGCTGTAAGGACTAATTTCACATGCGCGGTTGTGTACTACAGCCTAACTTAAACGTTGTTAACCTCGAAACGAACCTTAACCTCAACGTGCTCCTCAATGCATTAGTAGAATGGCCAGCATTCGCGATAACGGTGTTTTTGTTGGATAAATTCGGAAGGAAGCCATTGGCAATAGGGACACAAAGGTTTAGTGGTTTGTTTTGCTTTATGGTTGCTTGATGGGTACTGTTGGTATATGGAAAGTAGTGAGGATGGTGTGTGGCGTTTTGGGGATATTTGGAATGGCAGGGACTTATAACTTGCTGTTTATTTACACAGCAGAGTTGTTCCCTACAGTGGTGAGAAATGCAGCACTTGAGTCTGCTACGCCAGCGTCGCAAATGGGAGCTATATTGGCACAATTTGTTGTGGTTTTAAATGAAAATATACATATCTATTTTAAAATAAATATAATATAGAGAGAGTGTTGAACTCACGAGAACCAAATGATTGACAACTTGAGCTCGGCATTTTATATTAAACAAGTCTAATAATAAGTTCAAACTTTGATTTATAAGCCTTACAGAGGATGTAACTTTTTTAAATCAAGATGTATGATCATAAATTCCTCAATCATCGTCAGTGATAACTGATAAGACAAGCTAAGATAAATGTATCATTAACATAAGTTTTAGATTTGATTCCCCACTTAATGCAAATAATCTTTTTGAACCGTGTTTGAAAAATTTTGTCCCCATTTCAACCTCTATATGTAAGTAAAACGAATGGTATGTATTCGAATGTTATTCACGTCAAAAATCTAGATACGTCAAAAGATATAAATTCCAACCTTTTCAGTTTAAATGAAAATATACATATATATTTTAAAACAATTGGGCATGTACTCGAAGGTTACTCACATCAAAAATCCAGATACTTCATTACCCAAAAAAAAAAAAAATCAACTTCAAGAAACCTTGCACAAACAAATATATATCAGCTATTTAAAACAATACTTCAATTCTTTACATGGCTTATTTTCCTAAAATTACATGTACATTGATACATACAATAAAATTCATTCATTTGATTGAATGAATTTCAAAGTGAAGCCCATCAAAACATGAATGGAGTTGGGGAGAATGCAGGCATGATTCTTGTAAACGAATTCCGCCTGAAAGAGGCACCCAAAAAAATCACTTCATTAATTCACCAATCAATATATGTAAAAATGCACACAGATAATAACACAAACACCTCACTGTTTTCACTTTCCAATGAACTCTTCGCTTCTTAGAAAAATATAATATTTACACAATTAAAACGTAAAAAAGCAATAAAATGTCAGTGATTTAACAAATGATTCCATGGCCCAATGGATAAGGCGCTGGTCTACGGAACCAGATATTTGAGGTTCGATCCCCAGTGGAGTCGCCAGAACAGACAAAAGCTAAGGGCTAAATTAATTTTTAGCTTATTTTATACTCTCTTTTAATCAACACTAAAAAATACAGATAAACTCTAGAGCCACACCAATGGTTAAAAATTTCAAGATTCAGCTTTCATTTTTGAAAAAATAACGTAATCTCAATTATATATATATATATATATATATATATATATATATATATATGGGTATTCCACAAAACCTTAGATCGTGAGAATCTTGTCTAACAAAAATTCAAAATTTCAAAAGGGTTAGGCAAATTTTTTTTTGATATTTCATCATTGGATCAATCAAAGAAAATGGACGTCAAACTCAAAATTTCAGAAGGGTTTTTTTAATAACTTTGTGTAAATTAAATAAGAACAAAAAAAAAGAGACGATAGGGTAATTTAAATAATGCTATGTGACCTACCTACAAATATACTCAATTTTTGTTTAATAAATACATAACTTTTGTGAGATCGAAGCGTACTTATTTTAAGTTCAACTTCAAAAAAGATTTTGGATAAGCAGACAAAAAAAAAGGGGGGATGGAGGACATAATGATTGGGCAAAAAGAAAATTATAAAGAGAGTTAAAAAAAAAGGTACAAGAGAGAGAAAAAGCGAACAAAATATTGGACTAAAAATAATTGTGAGATGGAATATTTAAAAATATATAATGGTGAGTAGATGGATTGAGAAATATTATATATAAAAAAAATTGAAATTGAATCGAGTTTTTATCGTATCATTTTAGAGTTTTTCGAATAGAATATTAAAATATTCGAGTTTGACTCAATAAGTTATTCGAACTTAAGATTTATGTTCAGGTTCGAATTTAAATATTTATTTAATATTTTTATTTATTAAAAATAATATTTTAAACTCGAACTCAAATAGACTATCCAACGCTCATATTCGAGTTCAAGTTCAAGCCGAGCTCGAATAAACTCGATTGTTATAAAGCTTGAATAGGCTCAATTGTTATCGAATTTGATCCTTTATAAGATTTATCAAACTCAAACTCGAGCTCAATTTTTAAATTCGAATTCGAACTCAAACATGTTCATTTAAACTCGAGCCGTCGAGCTCGATTCGGCTTGAATACACCGTTACATTCGAACATAATTTTAAGATTATGGAATTAGTTAGCACATTTAAAGGATTATTTTATCTTAGTTTAGATAATAATGTTAATTTTTTTATCAAAAATTAAATTATAAATAAAATTTACATCCAAAATTCAATTTTGTTGATACTGATAATTTTCCCGTTTGAATTCTTTTGTCAAGAAGAAAAACAAATTAATTCAGATTAAGACGAAAAGAAAAGTGAAAAAAAGGAAAAATTAATGGAAGATCACTTTTCTATTGTGAAGCGAAAGAAAATTTAGGGAAGCAAAACGTGAAAGGGAAAAAAGGAAATGCATCTCTCCCGTTAGAACAAAGCAACCAACCAAAATCGCCAAAAAAAAACCGAAATTTCGGAGTTCGAACCGAAACGAAACATCAAGATTTGCAAACCCCAAAAACGAAAAAGACAGTTACCCGAAATCATCGTTGTAATTACGACCATGGACCCTAGAGCGAGATCCATCACCACAGCTCTTCCGCTTCACCGCCCTCTCATCGGAGGATCCCACGTCGTGACCGCTTTTCTTTTCCATCAACATCATCACAGCGTTGTCCTCGGAGATCACGCTTAGCGTCGGCTTCCACTCAGTCGGAGCCGCAACAAATCCCGACGCCCCCCTCCCGTCGACCCTCCCCCGCTTCCTGCGCCTGTTCATCCTCGCCCCACCTGGCGGTAGCTTCATCAGGGACCCCGTCTCCTCCGCTCGCGGCGCAGACCCAGCCGTTTCCGGAATTGCTCTCCGTGGTCTCTGGGACCCACAACACGGCACGAATTCCAACAAGAACCTCATTTTTGTGTAAATCCGTAATATGTATTTATGGCGGGTATTATATGATCATCTAAGTGTTTGTTTGCTTGTTTATTTTATGTAAGTTTTCAGATGAGTAGAGAGGGGGAAGATAGAGGGAAATGGGCTTAGCGTTGAGGAAATTTACTGTTGGTGCCATTGAGAGAGCTCTCTCATTCTCTCCACTGCTATTTGTTTTGTCTGTTATGAATTGGTATATTTCTTCTTCAGGTGGCTATGTGGGGGAGGGTGAGTAGGTTTTATAGGTGATTGATCATTGAAGAGGGAGAGGAGAGAGAGTGATTTTGGAGTTTAGATGGATAAGATTTTGGTTAGGATTTTGTATGCTGGGTAGACTGGGGCTGGTTGATGGGTAGGGTGAGCATTATTTTTTAATTTAGGTCATTTTAATTTTAATTTTTTATTTAAAAGTTAATTTCAACGTATTATATAAAAAAATATATCAATTTTACATGTTTAAGATGTCATTCAAGATTTATAAATTTGTTAGTTTAAAATGCTATTTTTTTAAGTATATTTCAAATTTATAAGTTTTGAATACGGTATCAATTTATCAATGTGAATGTTACTGTAAAAGCTATAATCTTTAAATTATATTTAAGCTTTCTTTTTAACAAATTTAAAATATAAATATATACATTTCAAATTCATAAATCCAATGAAATCGAAATCTTACAAATTCATCACTTACAAAATTTACAAAACTTTAATTTAATCAAAACCATACCAAAAAGAAAGTAGTTTTCGATAATGCTTAATCGATCAAATCATTCCAAATTTCATCACCACGATAAATAAATAAAGTTATAAATAATTACATATAATAAATATTATATATAACATAATTATATAATGATCGATCTATCGGTTTGGATCGGAGTGAAAATTTTAGAACTCGTGACCCAACCCACCGAATTTAATAATTTTTCAACTCAAACTCAACTCAACTTTTAAAAGACTCAAGTCAATCCAATCCATTACACTGATTTTGATCGAGTTCGCGAGTCTAATGGTTTTCATGTCATATTGGTTCTACTCCACATGTTTAAAGAGATTTCAATTTCTTGCTAAAAAAAACAAAAACATATTTCAATTCTTTTAAATGAGATTTCAAAATCTTTTAGTAGCAAAGTTTTTATATTTTTTGCTAATAAATCAATATGAGTCTTATCAACCCACCTTAAGAGGTTTCTGAATTTCACAAATTTTATGAAATTTACTTATAATTTTTATTTATTTATTTGTAAATCAAATAATTATGAAATTGAATATATTTGCAGAAAACTTTTGATTTCATTTTATTTCAAACAAAAAAATTTGCTACAATTAGTTGCTTTGACAAATTTGCTACAACTTCATAAAATGAAAGCAACATTCATGATTTTTTTACTTCTATTGGGTGACTTTACCCATATCAAATTGCTAAGTTTACACGCAAAAAGCGTCTTTAAATTACAATTTACAAGAATTCTGTGCTTATTGAATATTTTTAGTCTGAAAAAATAAAAAGTAAGGTATAATTGACGTGAAGCCCATCATTCTTGACTCGTCAAAGTCAATTCCTACCCCTTTTTACTTGCAAGCTTGCAGCTAATTAAATTTATGGTTATTTAATTTAATTTTCATAATATGGTGGAGCTCACAATCAAGTGGGATTTTTAATGATTAAAAAAATAGAATATTTAATCTATCGTTTTTATTTCATCATAAAGGATATCAATACGTAAAAATTCATTGAAAAGTTATATAATGATAAAGGCACAATAAATTTGGTCAACAAATTAGATCAACAACAAAGAATCGATCAATGAAAAACGCTCATAACACGAATTAAGTGATTTTTTCGGTTTTTTTTTTGTCTTATTCGAATTATTCGTTATTATTTAAATTTTTTATAATTATAACTCAAATTTTATAGTGGTCATATTGTAAAATGTGTTGATCAAATTTCTTAACTAACTTTCGCTACTCTCTACGTAAAAAACGAGTACGAAGATAGTTTAACCAACTAAGTATGACAATCAATCATTTAATCAAATGTTAAATAAACATTTTAGCATCACAAATTTTGAAATTTATATATACATAGGAGCGATGCTATTGTGAGTACAAAAAAAATATATGACAATGGATCATATCATTCAAATTGTGTCAGGCAAGCAACTCGACTCGTTATAGTAATTTTTGGACGATAATATTTACAAGTTATTAACCACTAAGAGGTGGTCACAGTATGAAGTTTCAAGTTCGACACTTTTCATATTCTAATGTGGTCGTTACATAGCTATTTAATTAAATGGGAGAAGATTCTCTCCAGTAACTTGAGAAAAAAAATTTCGAAGTGTACTATTGGATGAATGCTACGTCAACACTACTAACGAGGATCCTAATCCTAATTAAAAAGCTTGATTTTCTAGTGCGTGGGTTATGAAGGGTCATGCGCCTCGAGGTGTAGGGTTCAAAGCATACCTAGTAAAAATGATTGAGATTCAAACCGGTTCCTCATTTACAAAATATATATATATATATATATATATATATATATATATATATATATATAAGCTATTATTCAACTTTCAACGCATATCACCACATTATTAAATTGCTTTCCAATGATTCATTCATGTTATTGGTTTTTGTGGGTTGAATATCTTTACTCTACATATTTGCATGTAACGCCGGTTGCAAATGGAGAAAGAGTTTAATCTCATTTGGTCATATTTGTGAATGAATTTAATCCAATTTATATCAAATTTTTAAATCTTTTCTCTTCAATTTTTACTTTGAAAAAATTTAAGAAACGAGATTAAATCCAACACTAAATGTGGTGTTTACATAAGTCATTTTGGAAAGAAAAAAAAAAAGATAATAACCCAAATGCTTTCTTCACCTTTACTCTTAGATTCCATCATCCAAACATTTTTTAGATATAGGAGTTCCATCATCCAAACATGAAGCATAGTGTTAGTGTAATTTTCATTAAGGTAGTTGAATAATCAAGTAATTAAATTTGGCAACAGGTAGACTGCCAAGTTGTCACCAAAATGAGTTCAATCAAGTTTGGCTTACTTTGTTTACTTTACGATCAACTCACCCAACCACTTTTAGATATAAAAAATTTGTGATGCAAGATAACTTCCAACGAACCATATCCTCCTCCATGATGCCACGTGAAAATATAAATTACCTGTAAACCATGTGGGTCAAGTCTATTTCAGTTGATATCATGAGTCAAGAATCAAATTGACTCTTTTTTTTTCTTTAATTTATTTTATTTTATTTTGGGCATACAAGTTGTGTCTTTTATTTGATGTATCCAGCTGACAATTCAAGCACCATACTGCCTAGAGAAATAGTTAAAAACTAGACAGTGAAGTGTTTCACAATTCTGTCATTTACTTGGCTGTGTGGCATCTGGCATGCAAAAAATCTTACACCAAAGCCACACCAGCAGAGGATTTTGCTCAGGGGCGGATGTATACTTTATAATGGATCCATGGCCACTCAAAATAAAATAAAAGTATATATTAGTTATAGAATTTTTTTCTTGTGTTTAATGAAAAAATTGTAAGTTAATTAAGGTTTACCTTAGCAAGTAAAAATTGAAAAGTAAAAGGTATGATTATTCTTTTTAAATAGAGTTGTAAAGTAACTAAGGTTGGGTCTTTGTAAAAAGACCTTCGGTGAATCTGCTCAATTTCCTCCTCTCTTTCCTTTTTCTCTGCAAATTTTTTTTTTTTCATTTTCTCTCAACCTCCATATTTATTTCAATCACGTACCATCCCTCTTCATATTCCTCGTAACTTTAAGATCGACGAATTGAAGATTTTGACCGCAACAAGATTTAATAAAGTATATAAGTATCTTTTTCTTTCTTTTAACTAGTTTATCTTCTCCGACCGTCGTCGTGGTTTTCTTTTTTCTTATGTCTCTTTTTCTCTGTAAATTTCTCTTTTTCATATATATATTTTCATGCTTTCAAATATTTAGCATGAGTGAACAACTAACGAGTTTAATTATCATTCATTATTGTATAAGGCAACGGAAAAGGATATTGCAAGATGAAGAATCTTTATTTGACAGTTACGCAAACTCATTTCCACTATGATTTTTTTTTTTAAAAAAAAATTGCCTCTCTAGCACGAAGAGTATTATGTGTATCATTACCCCAAAAGAAAAAAAAAATGGACTTTATTTTCTCTTGGAAAATTCTGTCCTCTGATGCAAACTCTAAAAGAAAACAACCCATCAAAGAAGCTAATAAAACCATTGAATGTGACAGGACTCGAGATGTCAACATATTTGTGAAAATAACCCATATTAATAAGGTGCTGAGAAACGAATACGCATTTAATTTTGTCATCTTTCTAATTCTCCCACACAACTAACAACGATTTGTTTTGTCCTAATTATATGACAAAGCCTTAAAATATCCACTGTTTAGTTACTGTCAATGCTATAATTTTGCTTGGTTTGCTTCAACGGGAAGGTATGCAGTTGCCCTGCACAGCTGCACTCATTGGCCTTATTGAGAAAACAATGTGGATGCTATTTGATTGATTTTAGGCCACCTGTGTAGTGTAGTTAATGTTCAAATAGGCTATCAGCATGTAAATTGATAAGCAGTCGCTATATTCATCTTCATCTACACAAATTTAGTTTTTAATTTTGAGTGCAAAAATACTATTAAAATTGAAGTGTCATATCATGTTTGCTTGTGACAGTGAAGCAAAAAATGCGACTTTGAAAGAACTATGCAAACGTAAGAATGGCCCGTTACCCAAATGTTTCCCTTTGTCCTTGTCTCAGTTTACCCGTTGGAGACAAACATGGATGAATCCATGATTTTTAGTAATTGGGGGCAAAGTTAATAAAAAAATATTTATTTATAATTTGAAAGAAAAATATTTGTTTCCATTTTTATTTTTTGTAAACTGATTGGAAGCTATTGACAATTTTTCACGTTTCGAGTAATTTTTCACTTGAATATTAGTAGAATGGGGATAAATTAAAATTATAGTGGGAGCATTTTAAAAATTATATATTTAATAATTTACAAAAAAATTCAAAGATTATTGGGACTGCAGTAGGAGTAAAGTGTCCCCACTAGACCTAATGTGAATCTATCTCTTGAAACATAGAGTTCCTCGTTTACAAATTCGGGGACTCCCTGTGAGATTGATGCCAACTTTAATTTTTTTTTTTATGTTTATTTCAATTAAAAACTATTACTATAATACAAAATAAAAAATAATAAACATATAATTTCATATTTTAAACATGTTTTTTTATAATATATATCGAGTTCGAGAAATAATCCGAGTCCAGACTATTTTCTCATCTTGATCTCCAAACTCAATAGAAAATTAACCATTCTTATCTCATGGAGACAAAATCTTCTCCAAATCCGTCCCAAATAAAATGAAAATTACCCGAACTCTATCAAGAAGATTTTTGTCATCCCTACCAACTAGTCAATATATGATGGTTGAGATCTCTGATAAGAAAGAATTGTAGAATATGAAGGAAAACAAAAGTTTCCACCTATATGGAATGATTATTTTTGAGGTGATGACAACTTAAATGGAAACTGATACATTACTCTTTCAATATACAGAAGTGCACTAAGCTTGTGGTCACATAAAAATAATTTGATCAATGAATCTTTAGATATACTGATGAACAAAGAACCCTAGTGTCCTTTTTTCTTTCTTCTACTTCCTTTCCTTTCCTTTCTTGGAGGTATGAACGGAAGAATCTCAATTTCACTTTACCAAGTTTTGTCCAAATAACAAAACTGTTTAGTTCTGATATGGGTGTTTAATGGGTTTGACCCCATTTTATTAGGCTATCTAATATAAAAAAATTCCCAAGTATTTATATATTTCATTGAGCAGTGTCATTGGATCACTTAGTTAGAACATCAAAAAAAAAAAAACAAATTACAGAGAGTTCGACTAATAAAAACTGGACAAATAACCCTTTTTGAGTTGTAAAATATTATTTTTCTTCCCTTTTAAAACACGATTTTGACATGTATGGCTTTTTGACCGAAATTATTCATTTAGGTGGTTTTTTTTTTTTCAATGGGCCAATAGCATTATTGTATTTTGTTGTAACGAAATCGATAAAAATAATCAAATAAAAATAGTGAAACGCTGATCAAACATAATCACATAAAAATAAAATATACAAAATTTATGTGGTTTGGCTGGTTAGATCTATGTTCACAGATGAGAGAAGTAAAACTCACTATCAAAGATAAAGAGTACAAAATTCGTCTAAGCGACCTGTCTTCCAAACCCTAACAAACACATTTATATAATAGGTTACAAAACGGGTCAAAAGAATTTATTTGGAGGCAAAGCCGTTGAACCTCCAAAAAAAAATTTTCTTTCCCTTCAAAATCGCTCCAAAATATTTCGGGTCGGAACAGGACTTCGAGTCAAAATGGAATGCAAGACATCTCAACAAATCTCTATCTTGACTTGTATTCCTAAGCCGCACAACCAAAATGAATCCTCTTTACTGTTCTCTTCACAAATGCCCCTCAAGGCCATCAATCAAACATTACGAATACCAACCAAGTCTAAGCAATGCTTGAAGTTGTTAACCGAAACTGGCTTAGTCAACATATCAGCCGTATTTTTTGCAGTAGCAACTTTCCTCAATGTGATGACTCCCTGAGAAAAAAACATTTCGAAGAAAATGATACATGGCATCAATGTACTTGGTTATCTCATGATACATATGAGTTTTAGTTACACATCATAAACCTTCTATTGCAAGCCAAGATCACCAACCAAACCTCCACTACAAGATAAAAGGTTATCGCCAGTGCTTTTTTTTTGCATATTTCAGCGCTTTAAAGTGCCGGAATATACATTTTCGGCGCTTATTGCAAGCACCGGATAAAGCATCGGTATGTGTGGTGTCCAAGCGCAAATACCGGCGCTTAAAGAAAGCGTCGCAATATGTATATTTTTTCGGCGCTTGTAAGCGCCGGTATATACCGGCACTTAGATAGCAGTGCTTCTAAGCGCCGGTATATTTCGGCCCTTTAAGTGATTTAATTGTGTTTTTTTACATTATTTTGGAAAGCTGCTATATAAGTGCTTTAATTGTGTTTTTTTACATTATTTTGGAGCGCCGCTAAAAGTGCTTTAATTGTGTTTTTTTACATTATTTTGAAGCACCGCTAAAAGTGCTTTAATTGTGTTTTTTTACATTATTTTGGTTTAATGTACCATAAATTGTACCATTCAATAAATAAAATGTACCATAAAATTTCAAATGTTCTTCAATATATAAAATGTACCATCAAATATCCATAAAAATTCTTTTACTCAATACAAAAGTCGTCTCATGTACAAAAAAAAAAAAAACAATCATAGTTACCATCACACTTGACATCAATTATGATGTCCTCTATTAACCAACTGTTGTAGTAAAGATTTCAACTCATCAACTTGGGATTGCATACTATTCATTTGATCATCGTGCTTAGCTATTATTTTTTGAATCTGATATACTTGCTGTTCAATCTGATGCGCATGCTGTTGATTGTTTTCTTTCATTTGTGCTCTCAGACTATTTATCTCTTCAGCATAAGCCCCATGGTATCCCATATCATTCCTCATTTGAGCTAAAAGTCCATACACGGCAGAGGGTGTAACTCCAAACTCGTGACCTCTGACACGACCAGAACTCTCTTCACCCATAAGCTCGGTGAAGACTTCATTTTGTATTGCTAAATTATTGTTAGCATCAGAGAATCTTGAAGCTGCAACAAGTTTAGCAACACGAGCTTCTACTGTCACCTACAATTACGAAACAATAAAGATTAAACTCCTCCGAATATTGAGGAGTTAATTGCAGCGAAATTTACATAAAACAAAAGTTGCTTATCATATTTTATAGAAAAACTAGCAGAATTTCCCCTATTTTTCCATAAAACCTCCTACAAAAGAAAAACAAATATACAATTCAAACAAAGTAGCCAATTCACAACTTAACAAGGAAACAACAAAAAAGAAACAGAGGATAAAATAAATTCATCTCTAAGAAAAAAGACTATCTTAGCTTTGAGTTTCTTGTCACGCCATTTGGATGCACTAATGCCCCTTCTACCTTTCAAGCAACTATAAACCAAGCTTTACATGCATTTATAAGAAAATATATCGTAGTTTTCTTTGCCCGGGGGGGGGTAACCCTCAAAACCTGGACATGAGTAGTGTAAGAAGTTTACTATTTTTTATTGGAAAACATAAAAGTAATATTGATAATTACGGAAGATTACAACTAAGCAAAACATATTGCCTCACAAGGTTTTAATAAAAAAATATTACTAGAACAAGATTTAAATAATATATTATTACATACCTTACAAGGTTAGAGATGATATAAGAACAAGTGAAATGTTTGACCATTTAAACTTAACATATAAATGCAGGCAGAGAAGGTCAAGAAACTTTTAAAACCCTTGAAAATAACTGAAAGTGAGATTCCAAATTTTATCCTTCCTACAGATTTTTTGGTAGCCACTGGAGATTGGAGAAAAAAGGAATGTGAATCAGACATGTAGTAAGTTTGCTCTTTCAAAATCTTATCATTCACCAGAATGAAATTTCCATAGAAACTTATAAAAAATGTCCACAGAAAGGTTTCTATTTCCGTTTTAACTTGTATTGGGTATTAACTAAATAACCCATGGTTTTTAAAAGTGTGGAAATTACAAATCGATGGCTGATTTATAGGTGTGGCTACTCTTTTTCTCAATAGAGTTTTCACAAGGAAGCTGTTATATGCAAAATTATGTGAGAACTTAGCATAATTTACAAATTTACTTGCAGGTTGTGGACGAAGAAAAAGAAAGAGATAGCAATTGTTGCCCACAGTGGATTCTTGTTCCACACACTAAATGCATTTGGAAATGACTGCCACCAGGTGGTGAAGAAAGAAATAAGCAAACAGTAAGCATCTCTGATGTCTCGTATTTTACTTATAAATTATCTTGTTTTGCACCCTTCAAGTATGAACTGCTAGTAGGTTATCCACTTATGCATGTACTTCACAATTTTCCTATTGGCAATTGAATGCGGTTTATTCTCTAAAATTTGTTTCCCCTCAAATCTTGATTAACAAAATCTAATGCAAATATTTTTTTCACCTTGAATTTTCATTTTTGTAGTTAATAATGGCAAAGCACATAGTAGGCAGAATCTAGTGGCAAAGTCAAGCATCTAAATTAAGGTGAGGAGAAACCAAATTCAATACTCGAGCAGAAAGTGACCTTTCTACTTTCTAACCAGTTATATTTGACTTTGCAACTCAAAAATACTAGTATTACTATTCCGCAGAACTATACGCTACCAGACTGGAAGATTTGATAAGTAAAAATGTTATATTTATGTTAATCTTACTTTCTTGGGAAAATCAACTTGTCACGTGTTTGAACCTCAATTAAGTCCATCTACATTCATCATTCTAAACGGATATTATTTAAGCTACCAGCTTATACAATTATGCACAGTTAAGCAAGTGAAGAACCAAAAAAGACACAAAAAGAAGCCTACTACAGAACATCCTCTACTGACTATAAAAAGGAGAAAGTCCTAATTAAAACAGAGTCATATGTTTATCTGAAGTATTTGTAAACCCTGTATGTACTGACTATGTTTTATTTTTAATTGTTGAGACATCTACAATGAGAGAACTATAGATTAGAGGCTGATTACATAACCCTCAAAACCTGGACAGTGAGTAGTGTAAGAAGTTTACTATTTTTTATTGGAAAACAGAAAAGTAATATTGATAATTACGGAAGATTACAACTGAGCAAAACATATTGCCTCACAAGATTTTTAATAAAAAAATATTACTAGAACAAGATTTAAATAATATATTATTACATACCTTACAAGGTTAGAGATGATATAAGAACCAGTGAAATGTTTAACCATTTAAACTTAACATATAAATGCAGGCAGAGAAGGTCAGGAAACTTTTAAAACCCTTGAAAATAACTGAAAGTGAGATTCCAAATTTTATCCTTCCTATAGATTTTTTGGCAACCACTGGAGATTGGAGAAAAAGGGAATGTGAATCAGACATGTAGTAAGTTTGCTCTTTCAAGATATTATCATTCACCAGAATGAAATTTCCATAGAAACTTATAAAAAATGTCCACAGAAAGGTTTTTATTTCTGTTTGAACTTGTATTGGGTATTAACTAAATAACCCATGGTTTTTAAAAGTGTGAAAATTACAAATCGATGGCTGATTTATAGGTGTAGCTACTCTTTTTTTCAATAGAGTTTTCACAAGGAAGCTGTTATATGCAAAATGATGTGAGAACTTAGCATAATTTACAAATTTACTTACAGGTTGTGGATGAGGAAAAAGAAAGAGATAGCAATTGTTGCCCACAGTGGATTCTTGTTCCACACACTAAATGCATTTAGAAATGACTGCCACCAGGTGGTGAAGAAAGAAATAAGCAAACAGTAAGCATCTCTGATGCCTCGTATTTTACTTATAAATTATCTTGTTTCGCACCCTTCAAGTATGAACTGCTAGTAGGTTATACACTTATGCATGTACTTCACAATTTTCCTTTTGGCCATTGAATGCAGTTTATTCTCTAAAATTTGTTTCCCCTCAAATCTTGATTAACAAAATCTAATGCAAATAATTTTTTCACTTTGAATTTTCATTTTTATAGTTAATAATGCCAAAGCACATGGTAGTCAGAATCTAGTGGCAAAGTCAAGCATTTAAATTAAGGTGAGGAGAAATCAAATTCAATACTTGAGCAGAAAGTGACCTTTCTACTTTCTAACCAGTTATATTTGACTTTGCAACTCAAAAATACTAGTATTACTTTTCTGCAGAACTATACGCTACCAGACTGGAAGATTTGATAAGTAAAAATGTTATATTTATGTTAATCTTACTTTCTTGGGAAAATCAACTTGTCACGTGTTTGAACCTCAATTAAATCCATCTACATTCATCATTCTAAACAAATATTATTTAAGCTCCCAGCTTATACAATTATGCACAGTTAAGCAAGTGAAGAACCAAAAAAGACATAAAAAGAAGCCTACTACAGAACATCCTCTACTGACTATAAAAAAGAGAAAGTCCTAATTAAAACAGAGTCATATGTTTATTTGAAGTATTTGTAAGCCATGTTTGTACTAACTATCTTTTATTTTTAATTGTTGAGACATCTACAATGAGAGAACTATAGATTAGAGGCCGAAATATCACTTTTCTTACTTAAAAAACCAACTCAGTCTCTAGATTTAATTAACTGCAGACCACAAAGATGAAGATGATGATGATCTATTGATGCTGACATACAAGATCATGGGAAGGAGGAGTAAACGATTTCAGTTACCATATTTAATCAATTGTATAAACTGATTTCAGCCTAAAACTTATAATGCTCTCTCACCAGCCATTCAACAATTCCAATACATCATTAGTCATTTCACATGCTCCAGCAATAAAGAAACCATCATAGTCATCACCAACAAGCCAAAAGATAGTCCATGTTAATCATAATAACAAAGGTGGACTAAAAAATGAGATCTACAGCAACATCAACATACAAGGGTTCACTTGGTAAGAAAACTAGGTATAATAATTCATCTTATATGCAGACAAGATCAAGGAAGAAGTTGAAGACACATAGTAAAGTTCCTGTTTCCATGACTAGTGGTCACATGTTATCAAAAACTTGGCTTATCCTCTATGTATGATTTATGCCTAAGGAAAATTGGTGTATCCACACCCACATTTGGTCCAGATCAATAAGACAGTCTACATGAACTATGCCAACCTCTGGTTTATATAAAGCAGTTTTTTTGGGTACATTGTGGAAACACAATTACAAGACTCAAACCCAAGAACTATCCCAAACCCCACCCACCCTTGCCACCAGGCCAATTTTGGGGCTATACAGCATGCAATCTTAATATAAAAAAAAAATCAATGTTGTAACCACAATTTACAATTCAAACACTTCAGCGTCTTAGGAAATTTCAATATATGCCTAAAAGAAAATTGAAGTCATAGATAATTCAAAGAAGATTCAATTTTGTGAGACTATGTTGTGACATTACTAGAACCAAAAGTGATATTAAAACTGGAACAGAGACCTTCTGAACCTCGCATCAGATTTATTAGGCAATTGGGCTTGCAAGTTTCCCTAAACAACTACTGTATTTTCATACTCTCAGGGTACTTCATTGTACTGTATATTTATATATCATGACTTGATCACTTACTCAGTCAGGAATGGCATCTGTACTACAGAAGGAAAATCCATTTGAATGAAAATTATCAACCCAAAACTACAATCCTCAATGAATTCCATTCAACACCATTGGGTAGACATGATGGAGTTCAGAGGATCTTATTGAGAGTAGCTATAAATTTCTACTCAAAGAAGAATAAGTTTAAAGTTTTATAAATGCCCTTATACTAGAACTCATTGTGAGGTTTTATTGTATGCAATATATATCAGTAGGGAAAAAAAATAAGCTAAACAAAACCCAAACTACCTATCATAAGATTAGGTGTCAAGGTTTATTAATATAACAGAAGCTATCAAGATAGTGTTTTGTTTAATTTAACTCCTAAAAAACATTATTTTTTCAAATGATTTTCAAGTTTTGAAGACTCAATCTAATTATCAGAACAAGATGCACAGGTTAAATAGCAATATAAACATAACTCATATGATAACTCCCAATCACTAAACTATATAATAGGAGCATATAGACTTCATTTTACATCTATCATCGATAAAGCTCAAACGGAAGGCATTGGGTGAGGAGAACTTTTAATGGAGTTGCCTTTTCAGGATTTTGGTTGGACTTGATTTCAGTAAAAGAATCAAAATTTACAGTAAAAGATAACCTCAGCTTTACAAGAGCAACCATGACAAATAAATGCAATTTTCTTCTTTGATCAACCAACAAATGAGATAGGACTCAAGCATTCCATTATATATGTAAGTAACCTTACCACAAATTGTCGTGATGCTTCATCAATAAAAGTCTCATCCTTGCGTTTATGAGTTTCAGCAAAAAACTCTATGCGCCCGAGCTCATTTCAATATGTCATCTCCTACCATTTATGAAAAGAGTTCAAACAGTGACCAAATATACTACATCTCAATGAAAGAATGGATGAATGAAGCAAATGAACTCACATATTCATCTCGTCTTCTAGCAAAACTCTTTGAACCGGTCGTGTGAGGACATTGTTGTCTTTCACGTGCCGATGTCCCAATAAGAGAATATTTCTACACTAATAATAAACCAATTGAATAATAAGTCATTATTAGAAAAATAGAAACAATGAGAATCCAAATGACCATTATTATCTTAAAACAACCTCACTCTGCTCAGAGAACCAGTAGTTCACCAGTTGCTTCCACTAGTCTTGATCTACTCTTTTTGGGACATTGTTGCTCAAAACTTGCTGTTTTGTTTTATTCCTCACATGGTCCCTTTTAAGCACATATCGGTAGTCCTTCCATTTTTTCCTTATTATCCTCAATAAAATTTTGTCTATCGCCTCAATCATAGGGTAATGGAACTTCCTCTACCACAAAGAAAGGAAATCGATGTCAAATAAGCATTATTGGTGTTAGGGATTATGCATGTACAACACCACGAAAAAAAAAAAATTTTGGAAGAAAACCCGAAATTAAGTTGTTACTTACTTGAATCAATAAAACAAGGTCTTTCTTGTAGTTAGAAGGGACCTTCTTCCAATCTGTGTAATTAAGTGGACAAAGGTTCCCTCTCTTTGCAACCTTGCCCAACCAGCTACTTAATATTTGGCCACCCTTTTTAATTGGTTGATTACGTGCATTGAAGTGGACCACAATTTTTTCCCCACATTCAAGGGACCACACTTGTGAGGTTCTTAGGACACGTGTTTGCTTCCTCACCCTCGCTTCAGAATCTATATATTGAAAACATAAATTTTATAATTAGTATAACAATGTGATATCAAACTAGTTATGAAGATAATGTATTATAATATAAAAATTACCAATTATCTCGAACTGTTCACTATCATTGTTTTCACTTTCCGTTGTTATTGGCTCATGCTCATAATCATTTTGCGAGTCATGATCATCATCAAAGTGATACTCATGGTCATGGTCATGGTCAATATCTTCTTGATGGTGTGAATACTCGGTTGGAGCCTGGACATGTTATCTCTGACTGAGGGAGGAATATATTTTGACCTATACATCTTTCAATCTGTATACATAAAAACATAAAAATGATTATATCTCACACTATCAAGAATGCATTAAGAGTTAACAAGAATTAGAAGAACCACACCTGAAAGGTAGCAATGGTCAAGGGCTCGCAGCAAATGCAGCAATCAATAACTATTGAGAACCTGCGAATAAATAAACAAATAAGTGGTTCAAATAGGATTTAAAGAACAAGCAATAATCAATCATACAACTAAAACAGGAATTTACGACATTCTGAAGTAACATTCCACAAACTGTACGCAAAAAAGTTAAGGGATACAAAGCAACAGTAACCCGAAAGAATACTATAAAACATTACAAATCTCTTTGACACACATGTGCATCACATAAACACACATCCAAATACAATTATATTGAAATGCACATAAAACTAGTTGGTATCTTTGTCAATGTCCATCCTAGACCAAGTTGAGATATAACCTAATTGATCGTCTACCACTACATTAGAAGGCATTCACTGATTGTAACTGTCATCATCCTCTTCATGCGTTTTTTCCCTCATTTTATATAAGTCCCTTGGCTTAGTGATCACAACATGATACCATTCCTTTCTTGTTGGGTCTTGCACATAAAACACTTGTTTTGCTTGAGATGATATAGTGTACGGGTCATCCTGAAATAACTGACCAGTGTGTATGAACCTATTCAAGTTCACGAGAATGCACCCACTTGCATCTTTCTTTAAACCCCTAGGTGAATTAATATTCACCCAATCACAACAGAGCAACACAATCTTAAATGTCCCATAGTAATCCAACTCGATGATATCTTTGAGCACACCGTAATACATTTTATCATCTGCTTCAACCATAACTCCCAAATTTTGAGATCGTCTAAACCTCTCACGTTCCTTTGTGTGGAATTTAAAGTCGTTGATGTTGAATCCATTAAATCTCCTAACAACATTATTCAGACCTCGAGCAAAGACAACTATTTCATCTGAATAATTGTTATCCACCATCCATGGCACCTAAATATTTTCCAACAATTAATATGAGACAACAACAGTCAATGTTTTATTGAAAACACTTATAACATTTGAAGATAATTGTTATTATGCCTAACCTGTCTCATAAGCCGTGAGGGAAATTTCTCAACCAAATACTTTTGTTCGAGACTTTGTATTGGTCGATTGGAACGGTTGGTTAGTCTTTGAGCAGCCAAAAATTCGCTGCAATAATTGATGTTTTTAACTAACTGTTATCCATCACAGTGATAATAACAGATAATAACAACTCAATTTAAACACATGATTACTAAGTTCCGTTATTGATACTAAACTATGAAGGCCAGAAAGTTTATCATTATGGAGCAACACATAATAATGTGCTTGAGCCAATGACATGTCATCGAGCTCAACACTTACAATCTTTCCCATTATCTGTCCACCCGAGGAAAACATGTATTCATCCGGATAATTTACAGTATCATTGTTCCTTTGGGGGAGGTTGAATTTTGTCTCTATATCTTTGAAGTATTGGGAGCAATATGTTAGACACTCTTCCCCATTGTACCCTTCAGCAATTGACCCCTCGAGTCGACTTCTATTACGTACGTAAGATTTCAAGTGCACTAAATACCTTGCAAAGCCAAAAAATTAAAGATAAATTAAGTAGCCAATATATAACAATTGAACAAAGTGCACAAATTAGCTTGGAACATCTAATCTCTCAACAAGATACATCCACCTGTAGTGTACGGGACCACCAAGTCTAGCCTCGGAGGCTAAGTGAATGATAAGATGAACCATAATGGTAAAGAAACTCGGGGGGAATATTTTCTCCAAATGGTATAGTGTCAAAGCAACACGCAACTCCAATATGTCAAGCTCATGGGGATCAAGGGCTTTAGAACATAAAGCTTTGAAAAATGATGATAACTCAGAAACAACTACTACAACATGTCTAGGCAAAGATGCTATTAAGGCAATAGGAAGGATTTCTTGCATCAATATGTGACCGTCATGACTCTTTAAGTTTGACAGCTTACGATTCTTTAGGTTGACACATCTCGAGATGTTTGATGCATATCCATCAGGAACTTTAAGATTTGCCAAAACTATTAAGAAATTTTGCTTCTCCTTCGTGGACATAGTGTAGTATGCTGGAGGCGAGTGCTCTTTTTCATTAGGAAGAACAACTAAATAGAGGTCTTTCCTAATACCAATTTCCTTGAGATCACGGCGTGCCTTTTTATTATCTTTAGTCTTACCATCTATATTCAATATTGTTCCAATCAAATTATCACATACATTCTTCTCTATATGTATCACATCTAAATTATGACGCAATAGATTGTCTTTCCAGTAAGGTAACTAAAAAAAAAAAAGCTTCTTTTTTTTCCACAATGTATCTCCAACTCCATCGTCCATGGGAAGATCCTCATTATCAACATTTTCTAGGAAATCATCCACACCGTCAAGTTATCAACTTCATCCACTAGTATTTTCCCCATAGAGGTACCAACATCCTCTCTTGCCCTCTTCTTAGAAGGCTTTGAGGTTTTGCCATAGATATAATTTCCACCCTTTAGTTGTCTTAAAACATCGTGTTCAGATGGTAGAACATGAGCAGACCCCAACTCTATGGTGCCATCAAACTAAACCTTTTGAAAATGAAACTAATGGTTTTCTGCTAACCATCGACGATGACCCATAAAGCAAAACTTTCCCTCGTGTTTTAACCATATAGAATGAGTAGATTCCCCACAATACGGACAAGCAACCCGCCCCTTGGTGCTCCAACCAGATAAGTTTGCATATGCTGAAAAATCCTTAATGGTTCAAAGAAGAGAAGCGCGCAGCTTAAAGCTTTGATTGGTGGACGTATCAAACGCATCAACACCATCCCATAATTGTTTCAACTCTTCCATTAAAGGCTGCAAAAAGATATCAATATCACTACCAGGGTTTCTCTCACCAGGAATAACCATTGAAAGGATGGGCCATGTGCTATAAGTTGAACTCATTGTTCGAAAGGTATTGAACCCGTCACTAGCTAGGCCAAGCTTAACACTTCGAGAATCAGCTTTTAAATCGAGATACATAGTATCAAATGCATTCCAGGCTAATCCATCCACCGGGTGTCTTAAAATCCCATCCTTTGTCCGATCTTTATCATGCCATCTCATCAACGAAGCCATTTTAGATGACATATGTATTCTCTTCAATCTCGGTATTAGTGGAAAATAACGCAATATTTTTGCTGGATTATTCTTTTTAGATTGACAATCCATCTCATTCAACAGATCCTCATCATCAGCATTGTTTTTAACCCACCGTGGCACACCACACGCATGACAAAATTCATCATTCACATGCTCACCCCAATATAGTGTGCAGTCATTAGGACAAACATGAATCTTCTCATGGCCAAGACCCAATCCTTTGATAATCTTCATGTCTTCTTAATAATTTGATGGCAATGGAGCACACATCGGAAATGCCATGTTGATAAACTCAAGCAATATAGTAAGAGATTTACCAGACCACCCATTCAAACATTTCAGATGTAGTAGATATAACATAAAACTTAACTTTGTGAAATTTTGACAACCTAGATAAAGTTTATTATCGTAATCTTTCACCAAATTGCGATACTGAGTCGTCTCATCAATAGAAGAACGAACTGGATGTTCGATGTGTGAAAGATCACCACAATTATTGAACTCAAACCCACCATGAGCCTGTTGCTCTTCACCATGCTCATTTAAAGATCCCACTTCGATTCCTAAACTTAACGGTTCATTGTTTGGGTTTTCACAAGTAACCTCGAAGGCGCCTCGGAGCAAACCCAACACGTTATCTCGTCCCATGAAGCCAACTGGAACACTAATAGATTGTGAACTAGTGTGAGTGTGGTCTATATGAGAGACTTTCTCCCAATGAAAAACCCACTCGGTGTAACCTGGACTAAACCCATTATATAATAGATGCTCCTGAACAATTTCTGATTCGAATGAATAACAATTACCACATCTCCTACATGGACAAATAATACTACCACGACCACAAGCTTTCTGACATGCAAATATAATGAAGTTTGCAACACCATCCATATAGGCTTTACTCGACCTCGGTTTATCTATCCAACTTTTATCCATTTTTAGATGACGCCAATAGACTTTCCTAAAATGATGTTAAGAAAGTCAGAATTTAAATATTTTTTGCAAAATAAGGTATAATCACAAAATTAGATTTGATTGGTAAGTGGATGAACTGAAATTAATAACCAAAAATTCAGTTAAAACTATATTTAATATTGTATACAAAGTATCCCAATAAAAAAAAACTATTCATGTAACTACATTATGTGAAAACATTATTAGTTATCTTTTTTAAAAAAAAAGGAAACTATTCATTGTATATTTAATATTATATACAAAGTATCCTAATAAAAAAACTATTCCCAATAAAAAAATATTTTTAAAAAAAGAAACATTATTTATTTTCCATAGCATTACATTATTTATTTTCCATAACATTACAATATTTATTCTCCAAACTGTTTTCGAAAAATACAATTAAACATGTAAGTGTATCAACTCTTATGGCATTAGGCACGTCTATAACCTTCATGCAGCCATCGACCAAAAAACTGATTATAAATATATTGCCAGGAAAACAGAAAACATAATAACTTATGAAGCATTTAACATGGGCATTTGTCATTGAAACAGATGAAAAGAAATTTCTGTGCATGCGCTTGCTCTCCTTGTAGTTTTGTTCCTTTAGGTTGTGAATAATGAAGTACATTGTCAAACACTCAGTATTGGTGAAAATGACTAGAGAAATAGCACAAACAGTCAATTTCTTAATCAGAAGCTGAAGACTTTTTCATATGTATGTATCTGCATTCATATGCATGCATGTATTATTATAAATGATAAAATTGGAGCAGATATTATCTCTCTCAAGGATAACCAAATAAAAAGTTCCTACATAATGGTCGTGTTTCTTGTTTTAAGGAAACCTTTTTTTATAAGTGTGTTTTAAATAAACCTACTTCCTCTAAATCTGCTATCGTGTCCACAAGTGTCCCCAACATTCGGAAGAGTATTAGTAACAAAGCAATGCTTTAACAATGGTAATCAACATGTGAATAAGCACATCAGAACTAGCCTACTTAAGGCCCCAGAAAGGTTTAAAAAGAATTCTCACTTTGAGTTTAGAAAAGAAAGGAAATTAGATGTTCAAAATAAATAGTTGCACCACTAAAGGGGACTTGATCCTCGTATGGCAGACCAAGAAGTGACTAAAGATGTATCATAAACACATACTTAAATCTGCTTAAAGCGATGTCAATTAAACACCTACTTATAATTGTAAGTTAAAATAAGCCCAGCCAAAAGAGCCTACTTAAATATATAATGAATGATTTGGAAGGACTTCTATGAATTTCCAGACTAGCATACTTAAATAATTTAAAACAGTTGATATTAACTAAATGACTAAATCATGTACAAACAACGAAGCAGGTATGGAATGGTTCCACCATAAATGTGCTTAAACATACAAAGACAAAAAAGAGGCACCATTGATTAATTATCAAACACAAGTTAGCAAAAGAATTTTTTTGTTAATTTATCTAAATGCTATTGAAAATATATAGAAGATTATAGGTAACACATAAGCTGTGGATACCAACTATGGCCAACACCAGCAGAAGGCAAATCTTTCTCAAAATATCAGTGTTGATTAGAACGTACACCTTGGCATGTGAAACAATTATAGTTCTACTATTTTTAAGTGTTCACCAAATGGTAAAGCATTAACCAAGGATAAGAATCAAGCTATCATGACAAATAAGCAAACAAAATTTATTTCAAAAAAAGTAGAGCATTTAAAAATAAAAGCCTTTAAACTGATTAGAACTTCTATCTTGTTTAGGAATTTCAAAATTTACCTGTTGTAATTTGTGGAGGAGAGATAGACAAGCATGGCGCGGAGCGGCAATGGAGGAAACTAGAGAGAGAGAAAATTTTAGGGAAAATGTTGCAGCAGCAGTGGAGGAAACCAGAGAGAGAGAGAAAATTTTAGGGAAAATCTCGGACGCGACAAGGAGGAAACCAGAGAGAGAAATGGGTTTGGGCAAAAGCACGGACACGGCAAAGAACTATCACATTTGTGAAATTTTTTATCATATTCATTGCATATTTCGGCGCTTCAAAGCACCGGAATATGCTCATTTCATATTTCAGCACTTAAAAGCGCCGGAATATGCTCTTTTCATATTTCGGCGCTTCAAAGCACCAGAATATATCCCTTTCATATTTTGGCACTTCAAAGCACCGGAATATGAAATGGGTTTCGAGCATATTCCGGCGCTTTAAAGCGCCAGAATAAGCCAGAAACCCATTTCATATTTCGATGCTTCAAAGTGCCTGAATATGTTATCAGATTCGCATATAACGGCGCTTTGAAGCGCCGTTATATGTTCTTTGAATATTGCGGTGCTTCAAGGAAGCACCACCAAGGAAGCATCGGCGGTTAATATATTGTGGCGCTTTTATCAAGCGCCAGAAATAAAGCGCCGACAAACGTCACTTATCTTGTAGTGCTCTCAACCAAATAAATTTCTTTTCTGCCTTTGTTGCTGCCATATACTTTACCTCAGTTGTCTACAAAGCAACAGTTGACTGTAAAGTTGCTTTCTAATTGTGCAGTCACTTTCTAATTAATAGCACAACCTAAGAGAGTGAAGATATAGCCTGTAAAGTCGCTCTCAAATCAGAATAATCAGAGGACTTACCTGACCATACCTCATTTGGAGTCTTACATTCAATGGTGACCGAAAGAGAATGACTCATTAAGTGACATGTTGTGTTAACAGTCTCATCACAAAATTCTCTGTCCAAACTAGCATTAGAGAGAATGCAATGTTCTCTCTCTAAGAGTGTCTTGTTCATATGCTCAGCAACTCCATTATGCTAAAGAGTTTTCCTAGCTATCCTATGTCAGAAGATAGTGCACCTTCTTTAGATGGTACTTTAAAAGAACCCCAAAGATATGAATGAATATAATCCAATGTACTCTTGGTCATATGGCTGGCTATACTCAATTTAACTCTGTGCTACTTCCTAAAGACACAATGCTCAAAGAAATCAAGGGTACCAGTATTCTGCCCACATAATAAACCATGTTTTCTCAAAATTGTCATGCCCCTCACTCATATGACCCAACTGCATATGCCACAATCTGGTAATGTCTGAATCTGTAGAGGATGACACATCTATAGATCTCGCAATTGTACTCCATTATAGAACATAAAGGTCATTGATCTTATTTCCCTTCATCACAACTAAAGAACCTCTTGTGACTCTAAGAGCTCTTTTTCCACTAGAATACTTACAACTGATAGAATCCACAATGACTGGAGAAATAAGTTTTTTTTTTCAAATTTGGTATATGTCGTTCCTCTTTCAAAGTCCTCACAATCCCATCATGACACTTGATTCGAATTGTACCAATACACACTGATTTGCATACTGCATTATTACCCATCAAAACATAACCATCACCCATTGACTCATAAGTAGTGAACCAAGCCTTGTTGGGGCACATATAATATGAACAAGCCAAATCTAAAATTCACCCCGTCCGCAGGACGACCATTAGAACAAGAAACTATAAGGACATTTTCTGAATCATCAGACTTTTTGTCTTCAAAAACTTGAGCAGTATCAGAATTTTCTTGATTCTTTTAACCTTTTTTCTCAAGCACTTGATGCTCATTCTTATAATGTCATTTCTTATGACCGTAGAAACATTCAACAAGGCTCTTGTCAGAGCCTTATTTGGACTATGACTATCCTTTAGGTTTTCCCTTATGTTTGCTAGAATCTTTCTTAGAAGATCGACCCCTCACAACTAGGCCATTTGTTTGTTCATCACTGCTCTTGCTAGTTAATTTTGTTCTTAATTCAGCGAAATTCAAAAAGGCCTTAACATCCTCTAAAGTAATGGACTCTCTTCCATACAATATAAAGCTAACAAAATTCTTATAAGACATAGGTAAAGAAAACAACACAATAAAGGCTTAATCTTCATCACTGAATTTAGTATCTAAACTCTTCATATCCAAAACAATTTTATTAAACACATCAAGATGTTCTTGAATAGGCGTACCTTCTTTAATCTCCAGCTGCTACTTCAAATATAACCGAATTACAAGAGAATTTTTCATATACAAGCTCTCCAAATTATTCGACAGATCTGCAGCGATCTCTTCATCCGCGACTTCCTAGATAATCTTATCTGACAATGACAACATAATAGCACTGTGTGCTTTCTCTAGGATCTCCAAAGTTCTGATACCACTCATTAAGGTCGAGCGTACTTCCTACACAGGAGATCGAACACACGAACATGAGCTTGATATACATGATAGGCTGACTCAAAAGCTATAGTGTCGTGTACTAAAAGACAACAAATAGTTAGTCGATGCCCTTGTGAGTGGAGCCACATAGACCCACTATTTTGTTGTCTCTTGAAGCAATATTTTACATCTCAACCCATGAATCAACAAGGGTCGTCTTATGTCCAATCCTAGAAATAGAACTCAGAACATGGATTCACTAAAAAGTTGTGCTCTCAAAATTCAAGAACGTGAATTCTACCCAGAATTAGGGTTTTTTAAGAGGAAAAAAAAATATTGGATGCAATGCTCAAAACTGGGTGAGCTTGGTGAAGGTGTTGATGCATAACAAGCATGATGTTTTTTATAATAACATTCGAACGATGCTCGGCTCCAAGGAATATTTTTTCTTCTAATGCACTATTGGATAAATGCACATATTCTTCCAATGAACTATTAAATGAGTGTCACATCAATTCTATGGATGATGTAAAATTCATCCAAAAATTTTATAACAAGCAAGTCACTTGTTTTTTTGTAATAACATCTGGATCAAGCTTCTCTCCACTAATTAGAGAAAATTTTCTTCTAATGCATTATTGGATAACTGCTTCATCAACACTATTAATGATGTGACATTCATCCGAAAAATTTCTCCCATTACTATCTTCACCCATAACATTAACCAACTAGGTTATTTATAGCATTTTAAGTTTATCAATAATAACCACCTACTGATGTGGCCTAATGATAAAGGATTTGGCTTTTGGTGAGACAAAAGTTCAATGCTTGATGACAGCAAATTTGATAAAATTTCAGTGGAATTGCGTAATTTTGGGGTTTTTTTTCCCTACCTCACTACATACTAGTCTTCAATGGGATTGGAGTCAAACTATGACTCAACCCGCCATGGGAGAGAACTAACAATCCTCAATGTCTACATCCCTCCAAGCATTGGTTTCCCAACGGGTAAGGACTCTCATGGTCCCAACGAGGATTGTCACACCAACTACCCCTTCTGACCCTTTTTATTAGGAGTAATGATTTACTCTTTTCTACTAACTCTACACAAAAACTATAGATAAAGCTTTTCATGTGAAATAAATTAATACTAACAACTTTGGTTAGAATAGTGAAACTGTTTGATTTTTGGTGTTTGATTCATTCCAATTTTGATTATAATCAAACTAACTGATTTCTAACTGTTTGATTGTAAACTATCATATCAGAATTTAAAACTATTAAATACTATTATTCACATTTAGTAACATAACTGACTAGTGAGTAATGGTATTTTTTTTCATAGTTTCATTTTAATTTTAAATATAATTAATATGAGCAAATTCAAATACCACTTAAATATGATAAATAATTAAATGTTTATAAAAATATTGACACTCAATTTTGACCGAGTATTATATTTTTCAAAACATTAGTAGAAAGATTTTGATTTTTTTTATAAAAAAATTAAGTTTTTTTAAATATAAAAAAAGAAAGAGAAAAACTGTAAATGAAAAAATTAATATTTTTGTTTGATGCATCACATTTTTATAATGAGAAAATAAACTATCAAAATGACAACCATCTCTGAAAAATTGCAATAATGTAGACTTGGCTCTCATAAAAAATATAATTGAAAACCTAAAACTAGCATTGCCATCGTGGGGATCAAAAATTGAACTTGAAAAATATGGTTATGGCCACAACAGTTGAACCTTGAATATAATATCAGATTTGAAGAATATAAAACCAAAACCAAACAATTTCTAACCCATATTTATCACCTCAGTTTTACGGAATACATAATTTTCTTTTGACATATACTGATTACTGAATATATAATTTGACAAAATGTTCATAAATAGTAGCACATACAAGTTCCAAAAAGTGCAAACAAATTGGAATCCACGTATTTCTCAGTTCCACTGAGTTCTCATTGGGGCCAATATCCTCAAAAGCTATATAGAGTTCCAACGTGATGAAAGGCCAACCAAACAATTACTAGGAAAAAAATAGAGAATAATGATTCCATAAATGCCACTCACTGACTGAGTTCAAAGAATGACAAGCACGTTCTGTTTGATTCACTGACGGCCATATGGAGGAGAAGACATGTTCCCAGGCGGCAGTCTAGGCATTGCATACTCAGCAAATATGACCCATCCATCCAGAAACGGCAGACAGAGAGAAATCAGTTCTGAAATTAACGTGAAAAGATAATGGAACTACAACATCAACTATGAGAAACTCATCATTAATATTTTCATTAGCAGGGGAAGTTTAGAAGATCGGATAAAGAGAATGGAATTCATCAGGAAATACCACAGCAAGAAGAGAAAAAAAAGAAACATTACCAACATAGTCAATGAGCAAGCACCTCTGCAGCCCCTCAAAACACATTTCCATGAAATCAAATTCTTGAATCCATTAAGGCACCGTAAAGAGAGTTCCCAAACGGCGCCTAAATCACTTGAAAAGTACTAAACTGGCTAAATTATTTACGTAATAGTCAGTCAAAAACCTAAAGCAGTTCCCTACCCTTTCCCAACTATTTTCTGAAAATCAAGTACATCCATGAGTCTTAAGCTGGGAATTTAATGTTTAATGAGATAAGAGAAGCAAATGAAAGTCACTTTGAGAAGGGATCGATAACAACACTAAAATCTTGGGTAATAAGGTCAGACACGAAGGATCAATGATGGTGGCATGGAATTTACCACACATGGAGACATGAAATGGATCATCCGGCACACATGATTCATTAGCAAGACAAATGAAAAGTCTATGAGCAACTTATGGCTTCTCTGCCCCGTGGATCATGGGGGTCGGAATAATTCCCTTATGGCCTATAAAGGTCACGTGCCAAATTCTATTTATTCGGAAGGGTAAAGGCCTACAAAATATCAGAAAGGCCATTTTTTCTCTGTTTAGATCACTTCAATCTTACATTTGAGGTATTAATCTTCCTTATAAAAGTTTTAAGACTTCTGAGATTGGGTTTGGCAAGATGAATACTTTAAACATTTTAAGAAGATGAAAGTGTATGGGCTAATGTAAACTCACCTTGCCATCCATGCCCTCTATACCTTTTGCAGCATCTTCTAAGGTAGCACATCTAACAAAACCAAACCCCTTGGAATACCCTGATACCCGATCAGTAACTACCCTAGCTGTAAACAAAAGAAAGGCTAACATTAGTGGTCCACAAAGATAATTTTCAAAGAAATTTACAGAAGAAGAACAAACCATGAACCACTTCTCCAAACTTAGAAAAGGCTTCCTGAAGTTTTTCTGATGTGGTGCGTTTACTAAGCCCTGGAACCAAGTGAAAAAAAAAAATATTGAAATCAATATATCAAGAAAGCTAAACCAGTCATGGCAAGTCAGCATGTAATTTTAAAGCAATTAATGAGATATTAATATATAAATCTTAAGCTAGGAAACACAAAACAGAGAACAAGAAAAGAAAGAAGAGTGGGGTGGGATGGAGGAGGAATTAAGTTATTACCACAACATTTTGACAAGAAACTCATTGTGATCTCAAGTAAAATAAAAAGATTTCATAGGTTAGCAATAGCATATAGAAAGCCAAGCCTGGATGGCCTATTTAGACCAACTCGGCAACTCAAACTCTAAACTATTTTTTCTTTTGATAAGTAACTCATACTCTAAATTAATGAAAATCACAAAATAGTTTTGGTTGGAATAAAAAACAACCCTTTTTGCTCATGCTGCAAAATCAGGCAAAACAGTAATATAACTGCACCTGAGGCCCCACAAAGCCCAGAAACCTCTCCACTAATAGCATATCTTCAAATAACATAACCTTACATATTGTCAATGGCCCCAGATACATGTTCAATTTACGAAACCCATCCACCTCCAAGAGAAAGCAAAAGGCAGGAGTTACAAAGGAGGAGGAGAAAAGGTCCTGGATCCAGAAACAACCCTTTTTAAAATGATGGCTAAATAAGAATCAAATTTCTACATTTCTTCTTCCCAGCCCACATAGATATACATTCTACTCCCCCACCCCCCAACACACACACACACACACACGGTGCCAAAAAAGAAAGAAGAAACAATGCTTACAGGCAAGGAGGAATAATGAAGTCCCATGAAGTACAATGCAAATTAATTAGCTAATTTTTTACTTATAAAAAAATTTTAAAAAAAGAAGTACAATGCTAATGCAAACAGCAGTGCATAAATTTTACAGAAAGAAGGCAGCATTTATATTATGATAAAGAGAGAGAGAGATTAACTACCACAAGTGCAAGAATCCTGCTAGTCTTGCCAATACCATTACACAGGTTCAAAGGCAAGGCAAAAGATTGCATCTGGACTGCAGAATTAAACCCCATCATTAAATTTGAAGTTGTGACTTGTCAAAATATTACAACTGAAACGCAGTGAAACTTTGCAAAATGAAACAAAGCTAAAAGTAACTATCTGGGAAGACAATATTTAGTAAATCCAATAAAAGAATAAAAAAAGTAACATAAGTCTGCCAGGATACGAAAGCAATAGAAAGACAATACAACTGAAAGGCAGTGAAACTTAAAAACAAAGAAAAACAACAATCATACGTACAAGAGCGAGTGAGGAGGGGGAGAGAGAGACATGCTTAGCCTAAATATCTGATAAAGTTCTATTAAGTCTTCTTCATCAAGCTCCACTTTTTTAAAATCACAGTCCAGTGTTACTTCTTTGTTCAAATGGAAATGGTAGATGGTCCAAAACCATCAACCACATTCTCTAACCCACTGAATTCTCAAAAGCGAACATGCAAAGCTACATCTTCATATATGTACCACATACACTTTAGTAAAATTGTGCAAGCAACCCACTCATAATTTGAATATACTACTATAAATTAATGCTTAGTTAGGCCCAACAATGATTGGTTGCCCAAAGCTTACTTCTTGGCTAAGAAATTTCCAATAGGATTTGAATTCATGACTATGTTAAGCATCATTATTAACTATAAGGAAACAAGTTACAAGGATTTGAGTTTTACAAAATGTTGGTTTAGTAAACAACAAGAAAACCGAATTATCAGTTTCAATTTCTTTATCATTTCTACCTATATGCTCGATGAAGAGAATGAAACAATTTACCAGTCAAGAAAAAACAATTTACCATCCCAAAACTATTGGAGCTAATAGTGCGATAAATACTACTCCACATCCACAAATGTCGAACTCAAATTTCAGACATCTTATCGGTGACCATACACATTCATTACCAAGTAAAAAAAAACAAAAAATTTCGGTAAAAAATTATAAAACTAAATCTAAATCAGAAAATAATTGAACAAAAACACATCCTGATCCTCCATTTGAACTAAAATTATATTCTTAAATCAGGGTCAGCTTTTATTTGGATCTCATGTTTGATTACAGAAAGAAAATAGATGAACGAAAACGTAACATAAAACATCCAAAACGTAAAGTTCCCTTTCCTTTCCCACATTTTCGTGGCAACCGAAAACACAAAATAAGCACCAACACCACAAAGGGCAATCAAACTGAAACCATGAACAAAATAATTCACAACCCAGTTAATAACACAAGGAAATATGAAAAAAATTAAGGGCTCAACCAAAAAAGAGAGAATACTTACCGGAGACAAATAGGTTGGTGCTAGGCTCTGCTTTCTCTCGAGCCGGAACCGCGTCAATAGGTAGCGGCGGAATGAAAGAAGGAGCCAAATAAGTCGTACAAAAGAGCCGCCTCAAGCCGCGAGTAGTCACCGCCGCCGGTATTCTCATATCCATCATGTTTGATTGTCCATATCGAGAAAATTGGGTTTAAGCAAAAACCCTTGTAGTGACAGAGAAACACCAACAAGAATGGGATTTTTTGGGAGATAGAGATAGAAGGGTTTATATTTGTTGAGAAGGAAAACTGAAAGGATGATAAGACTTATCTAGGGAGGGTATTTTTGTCCGATTACGGTAGAGTGAAAAGTCCAGCCAGGGTTCAAAAGAGTATAAAGTACAAAAGTATTCTCCAATAAATGTCAAAATTTGGGTCATAATGGCTTGTTGTCTTAAATCTAGGCTTGGTTTCACTACGAAAAGTTTATGATTTTTCTGCACTTTTTTTTTTTTTTTTTCTGATTGGCAGCGCAAAGTCAATTTTCCATCTTGAAAATAAAAATGATTTACTCTTTTCTACTAACTCTACACAAAAACTATAGATAAAGCTTTTCATGTGAAATAAATTAATACTAACAACTTTGGTTAGAATAGTGAAACTGTTTGATTTTTGGTGTTTGATTCATTCCAATTTTGATTATAATCAAACTAACTGATTTCTAACTGTTTGATTGTAAACTATCATATCAGAATTTAAAACTATTAAATACTATTATTCACATTTAGTAACATAACTGACTAGTGAGTAATGGTATTTTTTTTCATAGTTTCATTTTAATTTTAAATATAATTAATATGAGCAAATTCAAATACCACTTAAATATGATAAATAATTAAATGTCTATAAAAATATTGACACTCAATTTTGACCGAGTATTATATTTTTCAAAACATTAGTAGAAAGATTTTGATTTTTTTTATAAAAAAATTAAGTTTTTTAAATATAAAAAAAGAAAGAGAAAAACTGTAAATGAAAAAATTAATATTTTTGTTTGATGCATCACATTTTTATAATGAGAAAATAAACTATCAAAATGACAACCATCTCTGAAAAATTGCAATAATGTAGACTTGGCTCTCATAAAAAATATAATTGAAAACCTAAAACTAGCATTGCCATCGTGGGGATCAAAAATTGAACTTGAAAAATATGGTTATGGCCACAACAGTTGAACCTTGAATATAATATCAGATTTGAAGAATATAAAACCAAAACCAAACAATTTCTAACCCATATTTATCACCTCAGTTTTACGGAATACATAATTTTCTTTTGACATATACTGATTACTGAATATATAATTTGACAAAATGTTCATAAATAGTAGCACATACAAGTTCCAAAAAGTGCAAACAAATTGGAATCCACGTATTTCTCAGTTCCACTGAGTTCTCATTGGGGCCAATATCCTCAAAAGCTATATAGAGTTCCAACGTGATGAAAGGCCAACCAAACAATTACTAGGAAAAAAATAGAGAATAATGATTCCATAAATGCCACTCACTGACTGAGTTCAAAGAATGACAAGCACGTTCTGTTTGATTCACTGACGGCCATATGGAGGAGAAGACATGTTCCCAGGCGGCAGTCTAGGCATTGCATACTCAGCAAATATGACCCATCCATCCAGAAACGGCAGACAGAGAGAAATCAGTTCTGAAATTAACGTGAAAAGATAATGGAACTACAACATCAACTATGAGAAACTCATCATTAATATTTTCATTAGCAGGGGAAGTTTAGAAGATCGGATAAAGAGAATGGAATTCATCAGGAAATACCACAGCAAGAAGAGAAAAAAAAGAAACATTACCAACATAGTCAATGAGCAAGCACCTCTGCAGCCCCTCAAAACACATTTCCATGAAATCAAATTCTTGAATCCATTAAGGCACCGTAAAGAGAGTTCCCAAACGGCGCCTAAATCACTTGAAAAGTACTAAACTGGCTAAATTATTTACGTAATAGTCAGTCAAAAACCTAAAGCAGTTCCCTACCCTTTCCCAACTATTTTCTGAAAATCAAGTACATCCATGAGTCTTAAGCTGGGAATTTAATGTTTAATGAGATAAGAGAAGCAAATGAAAGTCACTTTGAGAAGGGATCGATAACAACACTAAAATCTTGGGTAATAAGGTCAGACACGAAGGATCAATGATGGTGGCATGGAATTTACCACACATGGAGACATGAAATGGATCATCCGGCACACATGATTCATTAGCAAGACAAATGAAAAGTCTATGAGCAACTTATGGCTTCTCTGCCCCGTGGATCATGGGGGTCGGAATAATTCCCTTATGGCCTATAAAGGTCACGTGCCAAATTCTATTTATTCGGAAGGGTAAAGGCCTACAAAATATCAGAAAGGCCATTTTTTCTCTGTTTAGATCACTTCAATCTTACATTTGAGGTATTAATCTTCCTTATAAAAGTTTTAAGACTTCTGAGATTGGGTTTGGCAAGATGAATACTTTAAACATTTTAAGAAGATGAAAGTGTATGGGCTAATGTAAACTCACCTTGCCATCCATGCCCTCTATACCTTTTGCAGCATCTTCTAAGGTAGCACATCTAACAAAACCAAACCCCTTGGAATACCCTGATACCCGATCAGTAACTACCCTAGCTGTAAACAAAAGAAAGGCTAACATTAGTGGTCCACAAAGATAATTTTCAAAGAAATTTACAGAAGAAGAACAAACCATGAACCACTTCTCCAAACTTAGAAAAGGCTTCCTGAAGTTTTTCTGATGTGGTGCGTTTACTAAGCCCTGGAACCAAGTGAAAAAAAAAAATATTGAAATCAATATATCAAGAAAGCTAAACCAGTCATGGCAAGTCAGCATGTAATTTTAAAGCAATTAATGAGATATTAATATATAAATCTTAAGCTAGGAAACACAAAACAGAGAACAAGAAAAGAAAGAAGAGTGGGGTGGGATGGAGGAGGAATTAAGTTATTACCACAACATTTTGACAAGAAACTCATTGTGATCTCAAGTAAAATAAAAAGATTTCATAGGTTAGCAATAGCATATAGAAAGCCAAGCCTGGATGGCCTATTTAGACCAACTCGGCAACTCAAACTCTAAACTATTTTTTCTTTTGATAAGTAACTCATACTCTAAATTAATGAAAATCACAAAATAGTTTTGGTTGGAATAAAAAACAACCCTTTTTGCTCATGCTGCAAAATCAGGCAAAACAGTAATATAACTGCACCTGAGGCCCCACAAAGCCCAGAAACCTCTCCACTAATAGCATATCTTCAAATAACATAACCTTACATATTGTCAATGGCCCCAGATACATGTTCAATTTACGAAACCCATCCACCTCCAAGAGAAAGCAAAAGGCAGGAGTTACAAAGGAGGAGGAGAAAAGGTCCTGGATCCAGAAACAACCCTTTTTAAAATGATGGCTAAATAAGAATCAAATTTCTACATTTCTTCTTCCCAGCCCACATAGATATACATTCTACTCCCCCACCCCCCAACACACACACACACACACACGGTGCCAAAAAAGAAAGAAGAAACAATGCTTACAGGCAAGGAGGAATAATGAAGTCCCATGAAGTACAATGCAAATTAATTAGCTAATTTTTTACTTATAAAAAAATTTTAAAAAAAGAAGTACAATGCTAATGCAAACAGCAGTGCATAAATTTTACAGAAAGAAGGCAGCATTTATATTATGATAAAGAGAGAGAGAGATTAACTACCACAAGTGCAAGAATCCTGCTAGTCTTGCCAATACCATTACACAGGTTCAAAGGCAAGGCAAAAGATTGCATCTGGACTGCAGAATTAAACCCCATCATTAAATTTGAAGTTGTGACTTGTCAAAATATTACAACTGAAACGCAGTGAAACTTTGCAAAATGAAACAAAGCTAAAAGTAACTATCTGGGAAGACAATATTTAGTAAATCCAATAAAAGAATAAAAAAAGTAACATAAGTCTGCCAGGATACGAAAGCAATAGAAAGACAATACAACTGAAAGGCAGTGAAACTTAAAAACAAAGAAAAACAACAATCATACGTACAAGAGCGAGTGAGGAGGGGGAGAGAGAGACATGCTTAGCCTAAATATCTGATAAAGTTCTATTAAGTCTTCTTCATCAAGCTCCACTTTTTTAAAATCACAGTCCAGTGTTACTTCTTTGTTCAAATGGAAATGGTAGATGGTCCAAAACCATCAACCACATTCTCTAACCCACTGAATTCTCAAAAGCGAACATGCAAAGCTACATCTTCATATATGTACCACATACACTTTAGTAAAATTGTGCAAGCAACCCACTCATAATTTGAATATACTACTATAAATTAATGCTTAGTTAGGCCCAACAATGATTGGTTGCCCAAAGCTTACTTCTTGGCTAAGAAATTTCCAATAGGATTTGAATTCATGACTATGTTAAGCATCATTATTAACTATAAGGAAACAAGTTACAAGGATTTGAGTTTTACAAAATGTTGGTTTAGTAAACAACAAGAAAACCGAATTATCAGTTTCAATTTCTTTATCATTTCTACCTATATGCTCGATGAAGAGAATGAAACAATTTACCAGTCAAGAAAAAACAATTTACCATCCCAAAACTATTGGAGCTAATAGTGCGATAAATACTACTCCACATCCACAAATGTCGAACTCAAATTTCAGACATCTTATCGGTGACCATACACATTCATTACCAAGTAAAAAAAAACAAAAAATTTCGGTAAAAAATTATAAAACTAAATCTAAATCAGAAAATAATTGAACAAAAACACATCCTGATCCTCCATTTGAACTAAAATTATATTCTTAAATCAGGGTCAGCTTTTATTTGGATCTCATGTTTGATTACAGAAAGAAAATAGATGAACGAAAACGTAACATAAAACATCCAAAACGTAAAGTTCCCTTTCCTTTCCCACATTTTCGTGGCAACCGAAAACACAAAATAAGCACCAACACCACAAAGGGCAATCAAACTGAAACCATGAACAAAATAATTCACAACCCAGTTAATAACACAAGGAAATATGAAAAAAATTAAGGGCTCAACCAAAAAAGAGAGAATACTTACCGGAGACAAATAGGTTGGTGCTAGGCTCTGCTTTCTCTCGAGCCGGAACCGCGTCAATAGGTAGCGGCGGAATGAAAGAAGGAGCCAAATAAGTCGTACAAAAGAGCCGCCTCAAGCCGCGAGTAGTCACCGCCGCCGGTATTCTCATATCCATCATGTTTGATTGTCCATATCGAGAAAATTGGGTTTAAGCAAAAACCCTTGTAGTGACAGAGAAACACCAACAAGAATGGGATTTTTTGGGAGATAGAGATAGAAGGGTTTATATTTGTTGAGAAGGAAAACTGAAAGGATGATAAGACTTATCTAGGGAGGGTATTTTTGTCCGATTACGGTAGAGTGAAAAGTCCAGCCAGGGTTCAAAAGAGTATAAAGTACAAAAGTATTCTCCAATAAATGTCAAAATTTGGGTCATAATGGCTTGTTGTCTTAAATCTAGGCTTGGTTTCACTACGAAAAGTTTATGATTTTTCTGCACTTTTTTTTTTTTTTTTTTTTCTGATTGGCAGCGCAAAGTCAATTTTCCATCTTGAAAATAAAAATGTTATCGTTATAAATCTTTTTATGTATGATTGAGAATTTATTAAAATATATTTAAATCAATAAATTTAAGTATATAAATTTAAAATAAAAATTACTTAAATTTATTAATTTAAATATATTTTAATCAATTCTTTATTTTATTTTTCTGATCATGAGCTCTGCATTTGGGCTCAATCACGCCATAGATAGTTACTCTCTCATACATAACTTTGTTCGAAATTCCATTTTTCTAACATATATAATATCATGACTCATTGAAACGTGGAAAAAAAGAATCTCTGCTTTGAAAGTTATGATTTTTAGTCATCCCATTTGGAATTTTAGAAAATATAATGTTTATAATATCATGACTCATTGAAATTTGAAAAAATAAAACAAATTATATGATTGAGTCAATTTAATCTTTAAGTTTTGAAAAACTGTAATTTTGACTTTAAAATTTGAGATAGTTTCAATTTGCTTTTGAATTTTATTTTTCATGTCAATTCAATTTTTCATCCAATTAACCTGTCTCAAAAGATCGGTGAAATGCACGTCAACCCTTGCTTTTCAAGTCAATGTGCCCCTAGTTTAAATTTTCAAGTTAATTTGACTTTTTTGGGAGTCTTGACATGTCTTTGATTGGACTTAAAACCTAATTGACCTAAAAAAATAAAACTCAAGAGAAAATTAACACTATCTCAAAACTTAAAGTCAAATTAATCGAATCATAAAATATCGAAGATAAATTAAATTTGTTTTTTTCCCAAAAAAGAATCAATCCTAGATGTGGGTTTCCATCATCCATGAGATGGACTAGAAAAGAAGTTGAAGAGTGCATGTAAAACATACAATCAAATATTATTGTCTATTTACTGAAATCAATTATATTTGATGAAAATAATGGAAACATTTGGAAGTAATTAAAAAGAAAGAAAAAAATAAGATATGGAATGGTCCTTGAATCTTATCTTGATGGGTTTCATGAGATTTTTCCTATTAAGGGAAAGAAATAAAAATTCATCATCAATCTTCCTATTAAGGGATTGAACAATCTTTCCTCCAACCATGGAGTTACCAAGCCTTTTCCTATTAAGGGAAAGAAATAAAAATTCATCATCAATCTTCCTATCAAGGGATTGAACAATCTGTCCTCCAACCATGGAGTTACCAAGCCGTGCAAGCACAAACAAACTACACGACTCTTGGCTCTTTCATGAATCTTTATGAAAAAGAAACAAAGAATAAAAAAAGAAACTTTTGTCTCATAGGAGAGTCAAGGTTAAGTTGCTTGACTTACACGTGTTACCATGTCATGGCCTCATCTCATGCATTGATCAACCCTCCAAACTTCAACTTGAAGCCTGAACCCAGTCAATAGCCGTTAGATCCTTGTCCTTAATTTGCTTCAATCAAATATAATGTAAATTATTTAACACAAATTTACATATTTAATTATTTATTAGTACAATAAAAGATGATCCATATCCATTCAAAGATGCATTTCTCAGATTTTTCACACATTGATAAAACTAAATATTGAACACACATACATATTATACTTCTTACCAACCAAAACCAGAAGTTGACATAGAACCTAAAGTTTCCCCATCAGTTTAAGTTCTTAATTTTTTGCTTCCCCACTTAAAAAAAATTAATCAATTAGGGAAAAGAAACATAAACAAAACATTAGCTTATCTTATGTGTCAGATCCACACAATTTCACTCCATTCCCTTACCTTTTTTCCCCTTTTTTTTTCTGGGGAGTCTCTTAAATTCCTGAACTTCTGTTCTTTTAAACAAGAATTTTCATGTGGGTCAATCATTTTTATTGATTTATTCACTGCTATAATAACGTGCACACAAAGCGTAAAGATAGCTTCTCAGGCCAACCTCCCCAAAGCCACCCCAACACCTTGTAGTGCAAGAGAAAATAAAACCTCTCTTTTTGCTCATTTCTTCTTCAAACCATATTCTTCACCTTTACAGCTAAGATTTAACTAACAATCCTGTTCCTTTATATAGAATTTCAACACACCTACCACAAAAATCAAAATTGTTCACAAGCTTCTCATTTGCTTTGTAAATCATTCAACCATGAAAATAAGTCTCATCTTATTTCTAGTTATAACTCACCTTTTCGTGAACTCAGAATCTGTTAGCAGATATGATTTTCCAGATGGGTTCGTGTTCGGAACAGCTTCTTCGGCCTACCAGGTGCCTTTTACATTCAAACTTGTTTTTGTTTCAATGGATAACAAAGTGTAACTAAAGCAATATATAATGATGATTAGCCGATTTTATATGATTGATGTGTTGTAGTTTGAAGGAGCTGTGAATGAAGGAAACAAGGGAGCTAGCATATGGGATACTTTCACAAGGCAACCAGGTAAGAAAACAAACTTTAAAAAAAGGGATTTCAGAACTTCGAAAAACTGTGAAGGATAAGAGATGATTATTGTAGATGAAGGGTTTAAGTTTATAGTTTTTATTATTAATTCATATGTTCCAAACAGGGAGGATCTTGGATTTCAGCAATGCGGACACGACTGTTGATCAATATCATCGGTTTAAGGTGAAGTACATAGATATATTAGTTGACTTCAGAGTTGTTAATAGAGTTATAAGTGTATAGCCAAAGAAAAAAGATGGTAATTTAACTATTCTTTTATTATTTTTCTTTTCCTGTAGTTATTTAAGTTTTCCTTCAAAAGGCAAGAAGGTTATCTTGATCATGGTACGATAGTGGATAGGAAATATCTACAAAGAAAAATAAAATAATGAAAAAGAAATTGCATGGCCAAAGATTTAAGACGAAATAAGTCATTTGGATAAGAATCTTTAACATAATCATTTCATGACAACAATGGTACTAATACATTAATAAACAATAAGAATGTTGGATGACGATGATGTGTCACCGACTTTAATAATACGAAGAGACGAAAAAGTAATCAAAGAAAACAATTGACATGAAACTGAAGAGTAAAAAAACGTCTCAAGTCATTCCAAATTTGTAGTTTCCTCTGCTATTAACCAAAGAAACATATTGTTTACAGAGTGATATAGACTTGATGAAGGATTTGGGAATGGATGCTTATAGATTCTCCATATCTTGGCCTCGAATCTTTCCAAGTAAGTGCAATCTTGTAGAAATTTTTTTGCAATCTTGTAGAATTTTTTTTCTTCCATTCTTCATCATCTTTTTTATCAATAAATGCCTTGGAATCTACCTTTAACAGATGGAACGGGGGAACCCAACCCAGAAGGAATAAATTACTACAACAGCTTCATAGATGCTTTACTAGAAAAAGGTTTCTCAATGAAATATCATTTAGAATTCATTTTTCTCATAAAGTATAATTTTAATTGAATTTTTAGGTGTTCTTTACCAATCAGGAATCCAGCCTTATGTAACATTATATCATTGGGATCTTCCACAGATGCTTGAAGATAAATATGAAGGATGGTTAAGCAAACAAATAGTGTGAGCATATATATACTAAAATTACATGTGACATCTTTTAAAATAAAAAAATTTAGCTTTATGATAAGCATCCAATAACTTACAGAGAAGACTTTGAGCATTATGCGTTTACCTGCTTCCAAGCTTTTGGAGATAGAGTGAAGTATTGGATAACCTTCAATGAACCTCATGGTTTCTCGATTCAAGGTTATGACACAGGCGTTCAAGCTCCTGGAAGGTGCTCAATTCTTGGTCATGTGTTTTGTAAGAAGGGAAAATCGTCTGCTGAACCTTACATTGTAGCTCATAATATCCTCTTGTCTCATGCTGCTGCTTACCATAGCTACCATTTGAATTTCAAGGTACTCTTTTCCACAAAAATAAAAAATTGTTATACCAGGTATTTCTCCTGCAAAACATGAAAGATATATATTAGAGAATAATTAAGGGTTCTTTTTTGTTCCCCATTTACTGAATAATCTAGGAAGCACAAGGAGGTCAAATTGGAATAGCATTAGACGCCAAATGGTATGAACCAATATCTGACAATGATGAAGACAAAGAAGCAGCACAGAGAGCAATGGATTTTGGAATTGGATGGTAAACATCTAATGTGAACATCTATAGATCATTGCAATTGAGAAAAAATCATATTACCCTTTTTAACACAAGAACTGAATGATCAGGTTCCTTGGTCCTCTCATCTTCGGCGATTATCCACTCTCAATGAAAATGCTAGTGGGGGAGAGGCTACCAGAGATCTTGCCAAAGATGTCTAAAATGCTAGCAGGATCCTTGGACTTTGTCGGCATAAATCATTACACCACATTATACGCCCGGAATGACAGGACACACATTCGGAAACTAATATTGCAGGATGCTTCATCTGATACAGCTGTTATTACTACCCGTAAGATACCATGCTCTTTTCCATCCAGAAAAATATACATAATCAAATAATGAACGGATAAAAACTAACAATGTTTGTACATGTCCTCAAACTGTAGCTTATCGAGGTGGAGTTGCTATCGGAGAAAGAGTATGTCGATCAACATCTTATTCAGTCCTAAGATTTAGTTGTAGGATTTAGAAAAGAAAAAAGATCAGCTGATGAGTACTTCCTCGCCCAGGCAGCTTCCCGTTGGCTACACATCGTCCCATGGGGCATTAGGAAATTGGCAAGATATCTGAGAGATAAGTACCAGAACCCACCTGTAATTATAACAGAAAACGGTGAGTAGTTGCAGCCTCAGAAGCTCATACCTCGAACTTGTATAAAATGTTCCATTGGTTTAAATTCATGACTGCAGGTCTTGATGATTTGAATAGCCCGTTCATAGCTTTGAACAAGGCATTACAGGATAACAAGAGGATAAATTACCATAGGGACTATCTCTCAAACTTATCAGCAGCTATAAGGTAAGAACAATTTCAACCTACAGATTTGGATTGCTCTGCCTCAGTTTGGGGCTTTTGCCAATTTTGGTAGTTAACAGACATATGAAACTAATACAGGCAAGACAACTGTGATGTACGAGGTTATTTTGCATGGTCATTGCTTGACAACTGGGAATGGAACTCAGGCTACACTGTCCGGTTCGGACTCTACTATGTGGACTACAAAAACAACCTTACAAGGATTCCAAAAGCTTCTGTTCAATGGTTTAAAAGCTTACTCAGATTAAAAAGTGATCTGAATAACCATATTTAGCATCTTCTTCATTAAATCTACAACAAACACATGATGCACGACAGAAACAAATTGGGAAATGCAAAAGGCAATACAATGAACGAAAAGAAAAAAATACCATAAAGACATGGATAAATAAATAAGGCTTTTTGTACATTTTCCTTCTTTTCTGGTACCAATCCAACTTATCATATGGAGCTAAAAATGGGATTTCTCAATCAAACAAAAAATAATAGGTTTAATGTGCACATGATATTTAAGAAAGACGATAAATGGCTACAAGAAAAGGATTAGGTGTGGGTGTCAACTAGTTTAGTTAATAAAATCAGTTGTTATCGCACAAGAGAAGTGAGATCAAATCCCGCTCACATGAGAATAAGGGAAGGGAGGGAGCTACCAGGTCCGGTTGTGTAGCCCATATTCAATGAACTAAAAAAAAGACAAAAGAAAAGGCTTAGGTCAATCACATTCATTTAAATTTAATCAACTCAATTTGTTTTACTGAATAAAACATTTCATTAATCAATCAAAGATGCAACATCAGCATTAAGTACAACCAGAAACAGGGGAGCCTTCTGATAAAGACCAGTTAATACCGCTCTCGTTTCTTCTAGACCTGCTTAATATCATTCACCACTACTCGAATCTCCCATGGAATCCTAAAGTTTTCTTTTTCCACCGAGGACCAAACAGTATGGGAGTCGGTTCCGACAGAGCAAACTAGAAGATTCTGCTCATGAGCCATGAAAACAGCTCCTCTCAAAAGCTAAAGCTTCAGCAACTACAGCTGAACGGACCTGCCCACGAAAGGCTTTACCAGAGACTAAATCAACTCAGTTTAACAAACTTTACCAACTTATAATCAACCCCAAAAGTTCAATATACCAGCTTCCCAATAAAAAAGCATGTCTTCCAAGTGTCAATTCCAATTAAACAAGCAATAGATAGGCAAGTAACTATAACCACATCTAAATTGAATTAGTTAGCAGGTTTTAACAAATCAATATATTGACAACGCAAAAATTTGTTCATTTTATTCGATAAAACTGAACAATAAGCAACCCTTATTTATAATAACAAAATAAAGAGGCATTCTTATCAACACTTAAAATCAAATTTAATTTTTTTTTTAAAAATGAAATTCTAAAGAAAAATTAAGGTAAGGGCATACCGTTAATCTGGGTACAGAGAAAATAGATTCAAGGGTTTTTGTAGTTCTTCGCTGCATGGTGTATACAACCTGCAGCAATGCAGGCCATATTCTGCAGCTCCTGCCTCTTGTACCCTTGTAAAAGCTAATGCTGCAAGAAACGGTACCGTTGTCCTCACAAAAGCACGAGCTGGCGTTTACACGATAGACCTCGTTTGTTTTTGCTATGTTCAACAGGTAAAAGCGACCTTGGATGTATATTGTTTAAAATAGTCATAAAATTATTTTTGATACTTAATCTTTTATCTTTTAGTAGAAACTTATTAATAATAACTACTATAAATTTTATTTTTAGTAATTTGTATGTCTAATAACATTTTGAATATTTTAAATACAATTTAAAATTAAATTTTTTATTTTTACAAGCACGTAATACGTGTTGGTCTACTTTTTTTATGTGATAAAACAATACGTTAACAATTATCTTCTTCTTTATAAACATACCAAACATAATGATCACGTATTTTTTATTAAAAAAAATTAACTTGAAGTTTTGATTTTATTAATAACATAATATAGATAATCATTTAAAACTAATCAAAGTTTAAAACAAATTTTTATAAAGAAAAACTCTCATAAATATAATAGGATATTGGGTCTGACTAGAATCGCAACAACAATAACTTTAAATTTTAAGAAATATTAATAAAGAGCTATTTTTTATTGTGTAATTAATAAATTAAAAAAAAGAAAAGAGAGATAGTAGAGAGATAAAGGAAAGATAGGATACAGTAATCTTTCAGATGCCAAGGGGTGCGCTGTAGAAATTTTTTTATCAAGTCCCCTTCCAAATTCTAACTTAAGCTTGTATCTTACAATCTAAAATTTTTGGAATTTTCTTTTTCCGGGGTTTTAATTGTCCATAAAACCCATTCTTTAATAATGCAGAAAATGGTGAATCCCATAATTCTTATCGACTCGTAGGAGATGTTTGGTTTGCTATTAAAGTTAATTTATTTTAAGTTGATTTAAAAAACAAATTTGTTGGTCCAAAATATATTATGACAATACCTAAGAGGGGTGAATTGGATATTAAAATTTTTTAAAATCTTTTTGCAATCTCAAATATTAAAATATATGCGGAATTAAAACAAATCAACCTTTCTAAATTACTAGCACAAAAATGAAAGAGTTTATTGCTTAATATAGAAAAAATAATTGAATTATAAAATAATTAAATAGTCAATATCATTTACTTGAATAATAAATAATTATAAACAAGTAATTGTGCAAGTAATTAATGAGTTAGAGTTAGAGAGGTGCAAACTCGATTTGTGGTGGTTCGGCAATATCGGAATCCTTCCGACCTTACGTTCACTCTCTTCAAGGATACTCCTTAAAGCCTTTCACTAAAACAAGCAACTTCACGGGTGTTACTCAAACCAAATACAAACAAGCAATAAAGGGTGTTGCTTCAACCTTTTTCACAAGAATCCTAAGTTTGTTACCCAAGTGTATATACCCAACACTCACTTACAAACTCTCACAAGAGTTACACTAACTCTTTTAACAAGATGGTGAAAAGAAAGTTTGAAACAAACAAACAAGAGAAATTTCTCAACGAAGATTACAACTCAATATTTTCTCTCTCAAAAGCTTATAGCTTGACAATGGAGTTTTTGGCTCAAGAAGATGAGAATATAGATTTTGTTTTAATCCTTTGTTGTAGAATGTTTTTCTTATCTTCCAAATGGCCTTTGAGGCTCTATTTATAGTATCTTGAAGTCTTCTAGCCATTGGAGACAAAATAAAACAAGTTTATAGCCTTTTATATCAATATATATATATATAGCTGTTGTAACTTACCCAATCGATTGTCCATTTATGGTAGTCGACTATCTTTCATAACTGATGCAAAAACTGATTTTTAAAGCACCCAGTCAATTGACACTATTCACTGAGTCGGTTGGGTCAGTTTTTGTGTACTACTACAGCGTTTTCAGGATGAACAACATTTTTAACATCATATTTCTTCATTCTTTTTGGATTTTTGAGTTTCGAAAAATCTCTCAATTGAATCAAACTTTCTTGCACATTAAACACACAAGTTAAACACTTCAAAAGTGTTTTGTTATCATCAAAATTAATGTAATCAATTTCTTGATTGAGGCATTTTTTATGATGACAAAACATATTACAAGTGTAAGCATAATGTGTGTGCAAGATATATGATGAATGATATATTACAAATACTTAAATAATTTTCTATATCAACATAAATTCTTCTTAAGTTCAATTAAAGCAAGTTAAGTATTGAGCCCAAAGAATTTATTTGCATTTAATAAATCACCTGGAGATTTTATATCTTCAATTAATTAAGACTATATAATAAAATGGAATACAAATTTAATTAGTTTCAAAAAATTGAAATGCATACAAAGTATATCTTAGAATTCAAACCTATAATTTAGCCCTTTTGTTTTTAAAGTTGCATTTAAATTATTCTCCTTGAATTTGATCTTTTAGAGAGCTTATTGACTTTTGAGGTCATCAACTTTGATTCACCAATTTTTACAATTTTGATCTCCTTTGATGTATAAGCACTATTAACAATTTGTATCACTTAAGTAATATTAATTAGTGCTTAATTAAAATTTTTGTTACTATCAAAATCATTCAGAGTCAATAGACACTTGATCAACAATACCAAACAAGACCGTAATAACAGTAACATCGCAACAGGTTAAGCAGTTTTATAAACTGGGTCTCATCACTTTCGTCTTTGAGACAAGTGCCATAACCCAAGAATTTTCGGAAGCCTTGCTCTCAGATTTCTTCCACTCTTTAATTGTCGTCTGTAGTTACGGTGTAGTATCTAAAGTTCCAAGTAACTCCCTGATATTTTATCCCAAGTCCAAATGTCAGATGCCACCGAAAAGGTAAAGAATGTTATACTTGCAACAAAATGCGGTCACAGCTAATCAATCCATGGGATGTAAATGAAATTGCCCAAAGGCAACATCGAGATTCAAAGACAACTGTGTCAACCCATTGTCATGGACGCGCTAACAACAGCCCCATTTGTGAACGTTGTTAGGTCTATCGTGCAGATTTCCCAACCCCAAAGTTCCAGTCTAAGGAGAGACAACATGTTTTTGACAATGGAGGTGTCGAGTGTGTAAGGGAGGAACTTGTTCTTGTTGCAAGTGCCAAGAAGTGGTGCGTGGAGCGAAGGGTTAAGCCGCACAAGCAAGACTTGATTAGTCGGGGCTCAAGGAGAATTGTTTGTGAGCACGAGGGATAAATCATGGTCCCAAGGCAACGACTTTGTGGTGTTATGGATTGTGTGCAAATGTGCACACGAGAGCCTAAAGCGCATGGCATCGCGTTGACCAAAATGTTGTTTCCTAAGTGATTGGGAACACTTGTTGAGGGGCTGCCCAAGACGCAAGGAACTTGAGGAGATCCTTCAGGGATATGAAGAGCATAAACCATACACCACAAGGATGATGTTAGTGATGAAGATGGCTCTTATACCGATGATGAAGACTCTTCGGTAGAAGAGGACCACAAGGATGCAGAGACCAAGAGCATGGAGCTTGAGGTTCATACTGCCTATTGTGCAAGGGAAATGAAGAAGGCTACTTAAGAAGAAGAGAAGTCGTTCAGGTGTTGTGTTGTCCCAAGAGCGAGAGGGCACAAGGTGAAGCGTGATGATCCTTGACAAGAAAGGACCGAGGACATGGAGTTCACATACTCACCAAGTGGCGAGTTTGTGGTCATGATTTTGGTTGTGGACAGTGGCGCCTCAAGAAAAAGATTGTTGGCCAATTTCACAAGGAAACGTAAGTGCTTGGGAGAGTCGAGCATGAGTTCCAACAACATGGTGATGGGATGGTTTGCCGTCACTTGATCAAGTGGAAAGGATTACCTAATCAAAGACTGATGAGGCAACGAGAATGTCGCTAGAATGAGCAAGGTTAATATCACAACCTTCGATCCTGCTCATCCATAAAACGCTTCACAAGCTCTGCACGATCAGATCATACCTTGAGTTTCTAGATTATTTTTCATATGTTGCATGTGCTATAATCGTAAATTGGTGAGGGCATATTTGTTGGACAATCGTCTTTCACTTCAATAATATAGCTATAAATACAGGTTTAATTGTAGGGTTAATTACTGGGGTTTTCCAGCCATATTTGTAAGGGCTTAGGCCTATAAATAAAAGTCTTGCCATTAGTAATCATGCAGAGAAATATAATTAAAGAGTGTTATTTTCTCTCCTTTTCTCACCTATCTAAGTGTATTCTTAAGTCAAGAGTGATCAACCAAGTGAACAGGCCAACCACACCAAAAAGAGAAACACGAATGATATAGTGAGGAGGTTCGTGCACGTGACTTGAGGACTTCACCAAGGAAGTCCAACCTAAGTTCCGCATGGGTTGGCTAGTGTTTGTGGCATCAAACAACTGGCCCGTGACACTATGCAACCTGGAAAAATGATAGTCCGAAAACCCTAGAGAGTTTATTCCAAGAGAGACCAAAAATCTTGTACAAAAACTACTTATAAATCATCCGACTACTATGCCTAACATGCTGCAACTAGAAATGAAATATATTTTCAGCCATCACACTTATTTATCTATAAATGGATCCAAATACAGTAAGACATCCCAAGTTTGTAAGCTCGACAAATTTACGGGTAGGCTGGCAGGAAATCAACTCTACGCATGACAAATTTATGGGTAGGTTGCCAGGAAATGAGCTCTAAGTACGCTTCAACACCACCGCCATAATAACCATCAATGCCAATGCCATGAAGGCGGTACCCAGGGATCTGGGTTTACCATAATCATCTGCATAACTGTTTTCTGCTGATGAATAACCAAACATGTTCTGAACATAGGCAGACACATTGCTAATCATATCAACCACAGAAAGCTTGATATTCTCCAAAATGTCCATGAGAGTAGATCCAGTGTTCCCAGATTGGTTCTCATCAGATGATTGAGATTCAGCATATTGTAAAACAGCATCTGTGAAAACATTCTTTGAAATAAGAATCTGCTACAACAAACATGCAAAAGTAATTTGGAAACAAGATTGCGATAAAATATGAAAAAGTTCTCACTGGTGTTGTAGGAGTTGATGTATTCCCTGACAGCATCGTTCCCCATGACAGCTTGCCAAACATTCGGATCAGACGCAATCGACACAACAACAGACTGGGTATGAAGCCAAAATGAGAAATTTGAAGTACCACAATGAAAGGTCGATCAATGGTCTCAAATATTTTGGTACTAATAAACTATTAGTACTAGGAAAAGCATCTAAAGCTACGCAACTAAGATTGCCTCTAATATATACATACATATATACGTGTGTGTGTGTGTGTATTCAACTAGACTGACCTCAACTGTACCGACCATAAGATATCCAACTCCAAAAACTTCTCTAATTCACTTCTCATAGATGTAAAATAACTTTGCAATGTATATGGAGATAAATATATATCTCAAGTATTTTGTTCACAAACATAGCATAAATATAAACATAACATCTGCAATTACTCCCCCACAAAAAAAAGGAAGAGAATATGATATGTATCCTTCAAACATCAGTAACTAGATACTGAAAATGCTAATTCATCGTAAACACCTATTAATACAATGAATTTTATAACAAAATAGTCTCAACAACCTAATATGATGATGAACATTTATAAGGAAGAAGGACATCAATTAGAACCTGAGCTGCAGGACTTTTATTGAGCAAGGAAAATGCCTGCACAGCAAAGTTTGACACCGCAGATGCTTTGGGGTCACAAGTAACATAAGATTTATTGTCTGAGCATTCAGCATCTGTAAGCAACGACAGGTCAGACAAATGACCAAAAGCAAATGGACGGTCAGATCCGGAAGACTCTGGAGATAACATATATGCCCTGAAAAAATCACATTCAACGGAGCATGAAACATAATTGACAGTCAACTATGAAATAACACAAACCATAGGAAACATAATGAAAAATCATCACTTGCAAACACAATTAAAACAACTCCCACTTAATAATTACACTGTGATATATATATATATATATATATATATAGTCATTCAAAAATATGTGCTTATATTGCAGAAAATAAAGTATAAACGGATTATTAAAAATTCAGAAAAGGGGAAAAATTAATGTTCCTTTGTCTATCATGCGAGGCACAATTTCTCGGCGAAACATTTCTCAAAACTAGATTAAGAACTTCTTCAAGTTTTGGATTTTTTTTATTTGGGGTTTATTCGGTGTATCTATCTATATTATATTTGATCGTGGTCTATGCTGATGTGGTACCGTTTATGGTTCAGTTTTCTAATTTTCTCCATTTTTTTAATCGATTTTATTTTAATTTAATGACTTTTTTATGGACATAAATCAAACAACTATATGTCCCCTTTTATGTTTTTTTCCTTTTTTAATGGACATAAATTGATTCTTTCCTATATATATATATATATATATATATATAGTTTAAAGTTTGTTGTTGTTTAATCCCACATGAATGAAAAATAGGGTTTATGTCTTTGTTATATAAAGTGTAAGTGAAGGTCGATAAAAGCATAATCTTTAACGTCATGAATGGGATAAGATGAGTGAGTCATATCTCGCAATGAAAGCAGTGACATGATGTCTCAACCCAAATTTTTAATTGAGGTTTCAATATCCTATCTTTCGAGGGTAGGCTCCCAATAAAATCTTTGTCCAAAACTTTTCAGTTTGGTGGATTTTTTTTTTTTTTCTTTTGAGGTTTCATGCTAAGCCTCAAAATAAATCTCAATCCATCATTTTTCAATTTTAGTTTTTTTCTTTTGAGATTTCATGGTTCTGCTGGGACACAGCTAGTTAACATATAATTAAAAGCCTCCTAATCAGCTATTTAACATTAAAGCACATATTATTCCACCGTACACACAGCAGAACAACAAACAATAACACAAATACACAAATTTTAAGCACCCCACCCCGGAGGAAGGAAAAAAAAATTGAAGATTCAGGAATGAAGTACTACAGGATTAAATAGAAGACCAGCATGTTTTACCTAAACTTCATATCGCAGAAAGAAAAAAAAAAGAATCACACAAATAAACATTAGGAGCAACTTTTATAACAGAGTGGAAGCAATAAGTCCGGTCACACATGTAAAAAATTGAAGATTTAGTGCTTTTTTTTTTCCTTTTTCTAAAATAAAATGGAGAATAAATTACTGAAATCCACATTGAAATTTAAACAAAAAGCAAAAGAGAGAATGATAGAGCTTCTCCCCCATATTTCTTCTTCCATCATAATCAAACAAAGCCTCCACAAATCACAATGCGACCGCAACACAACTAAAAGGAAATCCACAAAAATGATGCCCCTCCCAAAAAATTTACTTCAACAAAATATCAACAATTCCAAAGCAACTAAGCACAGTCACCAATTGCAAAGCAAAAAAATAATAATAATAAGAGCGCAAACAAGCCAGATCTATTAACCAACACATATACGTGTGCCTATCTGTGTGAGTGTGTGTTTATATACATATACGCTAAGAAAGATAGAGTCCTTTGAACATAAACGTACTTATCAAGGGCATCCTTCAATTCACTGGTAGCATCCTTAACTTCCTGCAGGCTAGGAGGACCGCCAAACACGAGCCTAGCCATCGGCTCACCACCACCGACACCGCCCCCGCCGGCGTACTCCCTGTCATTGATTCCCAACGACGACCTCTGCACGGACGGTACGTCAGCAATATCCGATTGAGAAGCCGACAGTATCGTCGGGGACACCGGTCCCGACATGCTTCTCATCATCGGCTGGTCCGTACACTTCGGTATAGCCGAGAATCCCGTGGCGCGGAGGGCGCGGTTGACCACGCCGATCCCCGCCACCTTAGCCGCCGTTGCCGCTCTCAAGACCCCTCCTCCCCCCATGGTTGAAGAAACCCTCCTAAAAACTTTGGCCGATTAGAGAAATTTACTTACGGTTCTATATTACGCTGTCTTTTGGATCGAGCGTGAATGAAAGCAGAGAGAGCGAGAGAGATATAAAGAGAGGGAAGAGTTTCTTTCAGTCAACCCAGTCTAGTTAGCAGTGCAGGGTAAAAACCTCGAAACAGCGCTTCGAGATAAAGCCACGTCATCAACAGTCAAGAGGAGACTATAAGATATAATACTTCGAAAACCGTGGGTGTATCTAAGTCGTTGAAGAAGTAAGACCCACACGAAATTGATACATTACAGTGCTGATGATTAGCTCTAAAAGCCTTACTGACGAAGAATTAATGGGGCCCAATAAAAAGTATTATGTACCTCCCCGATACTCTTTGTCGGATTTTGGGTAAAATAAAAATTTATCTTAGATTTTTTCATAATTAGGATTCACTTTATTAATTTGCAAACCAAATCATTTTTCTCTAAAAATTAGAAGAAAGAAAAGGATAACCACTTTCTCTTTACACTCAATTTTAATATTTTAAAAATTAAATTGTAATTATTTGAAAATAAACACTTTCCCCGGACACTCAAATTTAATATTTAAAAAACTCAATTACAATTATTTAAAAATTTAAGAAATAATTACTTTTAATTTTTAAAATAAATATTTATAAAAATTGATAAATAACATCGTTCATTTCAAACAAATTATTGAATATTTTTTAATTAAGTTTTCACCATTAATTATTGTAAAGAATTTTATCGTAAAAATGATGTGACAACACGCGTAATTAACTGTTTCGATTCGATTCTATTAAAATAATTCTGTTAATCGTTTAAATCAGTATAAACTTAATTAATTAAATAAGATATATCAATTAATTGATCGGTTAACGATTAATTTTTTTAACTGTTTGATCATTTAATTGATTAAAAAATTAATTAATGTTAATATTAATAATATATTAAGTATAAATATTATTTATATATATATATTAGGCTGCAGCTAATAAGCTGTATCATGGTGTTGGGTTTAGCCTTTGCTTAGTAAGATCTTAGATCTTTGTTTGTTTTTAGCAGGTTTATCAGCACAACTGTTGCTGATCAGCCTCAGCTCTGTAAGCTTTTGTTTTTGGTTTGTTGTATGTAAATCGTAAGGTCTAAGTAATAAAATCCATCTATGAGTATATTATTTGTGGTGTGATGAGGGTACATCGAAGGGCTCCTTCCGGAGGAGTTGAATCTCGAGGTAGAATGACAATTTTCGCGGGTTTGATAGATTTGGCCACGTGGACTTGATAGAGTTTAGTTTTACGTTGGATGGATTTGTGCTACACACGTAATCCGAGATTTGATTAGTGATAAGATTTTTTCTCGTACCCGTTTAATTATTGGCTTGTTAAAATTTAAATTTAAATTTAAATTTAAAGATTAGATAAAAATTGATTTGTATTCGATTCAGTTCGTAAAATTCCAAATTGAATTGGGTGAAAACCCAATAAATCCATGAGTTAATCGATTTATTTTTTAAATACACATAAAACTGCGTTTTTACAAGAATCTCTAGAGATGTCATTGGTTTTTGTTATTTCTTATTGATTGAATATATGCTATAATATTTATTTATTTATTGGATATAATTTTTTATCATTCAGATTCTTAATATACACAAGCTTAATCCATGCGGGTTTTCCAAGTTTAAATGCCTTTTATAAGCTACAATTATGTATTTATACATCTCAACTTCAATCCATTTATAGTACTGCAAGGTTCTAAAATTAGACTATTTTTCTTTAACTTAATGATAAAAAATCTAAATAACTAAGAACTTTTTTTAAATTGAACCAAACAGGGAAACAATTCGTACTTTTTTGCTAATGCCTAAGCTTACTATACACATATGTGGAATAGCTTTTATTGAAAATTTAAGAACAGATAACAGTTTTCTATTTTCAATTTTCAAAAACGAAAATTGAAAACAATTTTAATGTTTTCGGAAGAAAAAAAACATATGTTTGGATAACTATAACTCGAAAACTATTTCCAAAACAAAAAACAATGAAATGTTGTTTGGATAATTTTATTTTGAAAACCGTTTTGACACACCTTGTAATTATTTTTAGTTTTGAGTTTAAATTTAAAATCTGTATTAATTTTATTTTTCATATTTACTAAATACTTAAAAATAATTAATATTATTTTATTTTCAAATTTTTAATATTTTTTATATACCATGGAAGAAGAATGAAACAGAAAAGTGAACACTGATTTTAAGGTTATTTTTCGAAAATTATGTCAGAAAACACCAATTTAGAGTTTTCATAAAACAGTTTTCACTGTTTTAGAAAATTACTTTTGAAAACTGTTTATCAAACATATAAAAGAGTTTTTGAAAACTGTTTTTAGTTTTTAAAAACTGAAAATAGTTTTCGAAAACCCTATCTAAACATGCCCTAAGGTGTCTCTTTTTTACTATTGTTGAATTTGGTTATTATCATCAGCTTATGCAATTTCTCGTTAATTAAATAATGCTATAGTATTTTTTTATTTGTTGGATATGTTTTTCTATCATTCTGGTTTTTAATGTACAAAAGCTTGATAAAAAAAATAATAAGATAAAAAATTGGCCGGTTAATTTTGGTAGAGACCCGTGAGTTCATCTGTTTTTTAATGGGCTGGACACGTGTATAAAATAATAGACTCGTTAGGAAGCAAACATTTTTTACTCGTGCCCATTAACCTATCACTCGTTGCTCCTGACCATGCCTGTCTGTTTCGCATCTCTAGATATGATATAGCTCACGTTACGATATTTTGGTAACTTTTGCTTTATCATGTTACTTGTTCAATAAGATTAAATTAATTTCCTTTTTAACATTTTTTCTTTCGAGTATAAAAAGAAAAATATTAGGAGTAACAAATATTGTAAATCTTTGTTGGAGTGTGAATATTATTAGGAAAAATTACATATGTATCATTGGAGTATAACATATTCTACACTTGTATCACCGTGTTTTTAAAACCTAAATTAATTTTAACTGTTAATTATTGACAGAAAACATAAAAAGACTTAAATGCCCATGAATAAATATTCATTTCTCACTCATTCAATTGCAACTCAATTTATCTATCTTCTCCTCTTTCTCCTTCCTCATTCAAACAAATCCTAAGTCTTCCCGTCAAAACTTCTTTGTTTTTAAGAAAATAAAAACCAAATTAGCTTATTCATTTAACATGAATATATAATATTACAAAATCAACAAATTTAATGAGTTACAAAAGTAAAATGAGAAGTTGCAAAAGATGATAAATGTATCTAGTCATGATATTCAACCTGTCCCCAAAACAAACAACAATAAAACACTACATTTGATACCAAGTAAGGGATTTGAGTGATTAGTTGCAGGGAAACATAAAAGGAACACTAAATCTGACCAGATCTAACCGATCTATCAGGTTGCAAGTAGTGTTCTGAAGTGAAAGGAACTTAAAGGGGGGGATTGATACAAGCAATCCTTATGGAGAAAAAAAAAACCATCATTCTTCTTTTCAATCATTCTGATAATGGAAGCTTAGATAGATAAACTACTATTAAGTATCCGACTCTTAGTTGCCCACCACATGGGGAAACCGAAGGAAATGACAAAATCGAAATGGGCGACGAAACGAAGGACCCAACAAGTATGCAACAGTTTTAGTTAAATACGAGTCAAAATGGTGTCGTATCGACGATCCATAATCCAACTCGCCCAACCTATTTCCCCTCAAGCTTTGCAGAGCCAAGACTCGAAGCTACTTCAGGGTGTGGACAAAGAAACATACCCTCATTCGAGAGAAGGGGAGTTCTAAAGGATAGTAAAGGGAAGAGAGGAGCTTTGTTAATTAATCTTTCTTTACCTTCTATTTTCTTTTAATAACATATATGAGCACAATGATCCTTGAAGTTTTGGTTCTAAAAAAGAGTGAAATGAGAGTGATGCGGGGAAAGTGAGTTATAAGGAAGTTAAGAAAAGGAAAATTGAGAAGACGATGAAGAAGAAAGAAAATATAAAGAAAGGAGAAGAAGAAAAAGAAAATCAAAATGGAGAAGAAAATGATAAAGAACTTAACTGAAGAGACATAAAAGCTGTGAAGGTGGTGAACTAAGGGTATTTTTGGGTTTTAGCCATTTAAATGATTAAATTTCATACTTTTTGACCATTATAGTAACAGTTAACTAACGAAGTACCAATAACAGTGGTGTTTTTGTTAGGGGTGAGCATGGAACCCGATTGACCAGCGGATTCGACCCAAACATTAAAATGGGTTGGGCTGGGTCTTTTCAGAAGTTGGGTTGGACTGAGTTGAAATTTTTTTGAACCCGATGGACTGGATTAGGTTATATGTCCAAAATTTTTAACCCTACCTAAACTGGTAATCCAGTCAATATATTTTTATATATTTTATATTTACTAAATATAAAATAGTGTATAAATAATTATAGTATATATAATTATAAAATGTCTATGCTATTCTGCTCAGTGCTACCAAGAAGGCAATGAGTGTATAAAATATAATGGGCATAGCTTGAATATATAGCAGGTCATTTATTGGGTATTATAACATGCGTTTAGTGTGTAAAATATATAGCGGGTCATAGCTTGAATAATTTGACCAGACTATAATGGGCATTTTGGAAAATTACCAAATTTACCAAAGAGTGATATGTAATTGGCTCACTTGAAATTTGAAACTCTATCATAGTATCACTATCTCTTTGGTTAATCATCTTCTCTCTTTGCGGCTAAGCTTTGACGCTCTCTCGCTTTCTTTGTGGTTAACACTTAATAGCTCAATTTTTCTATCGGTTGGTATGTCTTTTTTCTTTTCTTTTTTGACTTTCTTTAAAATACTTTGTTCTTGTCATTTATTTTTTAATGCAAGTTTCAGTGAGAATAAATTATAGCATGTCTGCTTTGATGCTTTATGTTAGATTAAGTCATAGATGTTGAGCTAGTAGAGATGACAGAATAATAGGATATCTATTGGAATTCATGGATGAAGTTTTATGGTAATAGATTTTTCATGATGTTTTATGGTAATAGATTTGTTTCTTTTATTATTCGGTATCACTTTCTCTTTTGACATTACCTTAATACATTTGGGTATGAAAAAAAAAGTTCGCCATCAAAAATTGTAAACTGATCCAATTATTTACAAAGTTGCAACAATAGATGGAAAATTTAAAGCTATAGATTGTTGGTTTGCTCTCAAAACCAAAGTAAAAAATGTTGGCGATTAGACAATCACTTGGCCATATAACACATGATCACTTCACTTGGGTCTTATTGAAGTTGAGAAAACTAGTAGAATATTTTTTTAAGTAATATGTGTGATTTAATTTTTTAGTAAAAAAATTAACCCAATGACCCAAACCGATTTAAATGAGTTGAGTTGGGTTGAGGTTGGATGGATTAATGGGTTAGGTTGAGATTTTACTAACTTGGTATGATTGGATTGGATTGGATTTTTAGGCCAAATCGACTTATGCTCACCCCTAATTTTTGTAACTAAAAATCAAACTATGAATAAGACAAATGGTATATATATAGGTTTTAACAACACGATGATATGAGTGTAGAATATGTTATACCTCAACAATGCAAATGTAATTTTCCCTTATTGTTATCAAAGTAGAATATAAATACTTCTCTCTAGTTGATTGTAATTAATAATTAAAATTTAAACTCAAGTTTCTCGTTCAAAAAAAACCTTAATCCCGAGTTTTTAGAAAACGATAAACTCATCCCATTGTTGAGAAATTTAACAGAATTTGAGAAAAACGTAAATATCCTTCAACTAATATCTATCACATATGTATAACAAACAATTTACATCTGAACAAAGCAGCCTAATATCATGGTTGTCAGAAATAAAAAAAAAAAAATCATTAATTTCTACTATAATTATTAACTACTTTGAATATAACTATCATGTCAACTAAAACTTTTGAAAGAAATGTTGTTTTTCAATAACTTGAAATTATATTATAAGTACTATCAAGCCTGAGGAATGTAATTGTATTTTACTGTTATTATTTTTTTAATCATATAATAGATTTTAAATCAGTTATCTATCTTTAGATTTTTTGTAATGTTATCTGTTTTTGAAAAGAAATACATTTAGCCATTTATAGTATGGTCTAACATACAGATAAGGACCTGTAGTTTTAAAATATACAGATACCCCCTGAAGATGTACATATTTTGATTTAAGATGACAAACATTTCCTACCGTTAAATCAAAATTAATCAAATATGTTATTTTCGATCAACTACCATTAGACATCAACATTTATTTGGAAATGTCCTCACAGTACCCTAGGTAACCACCCAATAACCTTTGCTAACTTTGAGAATAATCGTTATGAGCTCCACATCACATGTTAGCCCGCTGTTCCTTGGGCTTCGTAACCAAAAGGTTTAGATTCAAACCTGACTTTTGATTTGACGTCATTTTCAAAGTCTTCGACACCAGATTTTGGAACGAACTTTGTAGCTTTTTTTTTTTGTTGATTTTGTTGGAGAAAAGAAATGAAGATATTAAGTTTAACGCTCGAAAATGCTAAAAGGAAAATATAAGAAAATCTTTGAGGACATAAGCTCATATTTAGGAATTAACCACTCAAAGAGTCAAGATCTATATCAGATTTAAAATGATAAGAAAATAAAATTGAAAGATCAACAGATGTTCTAATAACTCAAAAATGAATATTTTCAAACAACAAAATATATTAAATGAAAACAAAAAAATGAAAAAATAATATAAAGTTAGATCCTTTTAACACGTATAATAATTCTTAATTAGATTTTTTTCTTCTTCTACAACTTTACCTTGTTTTGCTACAACAATAAACGCTTTCAAACTTCATTTGATCAAGTCAATACATTATGGTCTACTAAAATACAACTGCATAGAATGCAAGCTCCCATAAATAACCAACATTAACAAGCCTAATAAACACAACTGCACAGAATAAGAACACAAAATATCATAGACAAAACAATTCCTTCTTATTTTCCCGTAAGCAATAAAGCTAACATGGCTAAATGAAAAGACGTATATGTTTAATTCAAGGAGTAGAGATAGAGGTGTTGACTTGTCATATACCCATAATATATATGGAGGCGTGTATTTTTCTTTTCTCAGTCAAAACTTAATGGAGTGTTAAAAGTCAAACCTACTTTAAAGGTATTTATATATTTTGAAATTACAAATATTTATTTATAGGTTAGACCATATTATAAGTGATTAAATGCAATTTTCTCTCCATTTTTTTATAATTAAGATGGAGATTTCAACTTGTGATCTCTTTTTTAAATGAAAAACCATTGCATATTTCGGACGCTATAAATACATAGCTATTTCTTTTCGAATCTTGCTTCCACTCTCTAACATTGAAGCCTACTTTCACTTCAGCTTCATTTAACTTGGGTGGTACTAAAAGCAATTTGCTTTCGCACAATGACATATGTTTCAATAAAGATTTAATCCCCACTTAAGATAAATTGCTTTAAGTGGAGATTAAATTTCCACCCAAACGTCATCAATTAATATAATTATTTTCTTTTAAAAGAAATTATATAGTTGGTGGGCTTCACTCTTATCTTATATAAAGATAAATACATCCATTCAATTAAATTCATAATCACACCGTGATGTAATTAATTAATATAAACTCAAATTTTATTTGGCATCAGATAAGAAGCAAATTATTCTCATCTCACATATCAACTTAGAATTGGCAGTTCTCATTTCTAAGTAGACAAACCATCAATGACAATGTTTAGGTCAATTTAAATTTAACTTTAAGTTAGAGTTTATTTTTTAAAATTTATCAAAAACTTATTTAAATTAAATCAAACTTTATTATATTTTATTAAATATCAATAAAACATGATTTGATTAACTTTTTTTAATTTAAAAAAAAATAAAATCCAATTTAAAATTAACTTTAAATTCATCTCAACATTATCAATAATATGTTAAATCTCACTACAAACCAAATGCTGAGAATGGTCATTTTGAATGCTTGACATTTTTCTCATTGATACCCTACCATTTCAACTTGACCGGCCGGCCAGTATTATTATTATTATAAAACTGACATAAGAACATGGCCTTTCCAGAGCCAATATTGAAAATGAGAAGACAGAGCAACCTGTCGATACTATATAATTACCACTATGTCCAATAAAGTGAGGAGTTGAACCATTTGATTCAAGTGGCACAACATCATCAATGATATAGGCCAACTAATGCAAATTCCTATGGAGCGAGATTAATTCAGCTTATAAATTTCTTATGAACAAAAGATTGAATCATACCTTTATAAAGTAAGAATTAATTCAGAATGCGGATTTAGAAGTAGTTGTCCACGGATCGAAATGGAGATAAAGAAAACAAAATATATTAATCTAATTAGGAGTGAATCGAGCCGAATTGAAGTATTCGAGTTTGATTTGACTTAAAATGAACATGTTCGAATTTGAACTTAAAAATTGAGTTCGAGTTCGACTCAACTCGAACTTGATCAATTTTATGATGATTCGAATTTGAACTTAAAAATTGAGTTCGAGTTCGACTCAACTCGAACTTGATCAATTTTATGATGATTCGAATTTGACTTGGTTCTGTTCAAACTTGATTTGGTTCAAACTCGATAAAAAACTAGTCTATTGATCAATGAATATTAGATTTTTTCTTCAACTTCAATTTATTCACAACAATTTCTTTTTTCATATAAAAAGAATTACGGATTCAGATCTTCGTTTTTTGAAATAGTTTTGCATTACTTGTTTTTTTTTTTGTGTGTGTTGGTTTATCTTTCTTCCTTTCTGAACTTCAATCACTAGCCCTACTTTCGGCATCCCTCTTTGCGGTTAAGGTAACAATTTCGGATATGGTAAGCTTCCATAGTGTGACGGACGTTGCGTATAAGGCTCGGAAATGAATTCACCCCCTAATGATTGATCGGTGATTACTAGTGATATCCACTTCATGCAGGTGAGTTGCAGTCTGCAATCCGAACAAATTCATTTGTGCCCTAATTTTTTTTTTCTTTTTGCTAGACTTGTGCCCTATCATTTTAAAGAAAATGCTAATGAAACTTCCTAATTTTCTCCTAGTCCATTACCCAAGTAAGGTAAAAATAACAAGAGATTATAGTGGCAGTCCAAAGAGTCTTGGGATAGTGCCAAGCCATTCAATAAAAGCCAAAGACTAGAATATAAAGTGCAACCACATGATGATGATGAACCCTACTACTGCATAGATTGGTTGGTGTGGGTTCACCTTTCAAGGCCCCGCAATTTCCCACGTAAAATAAAGTTTCAACATAGTGAAAAATGGAAGGGAAATTATATAATACTATTAAGATTATATATTACCAATGATGAGTTTAATAAATTATTCGAGAATCATATGGTAACTCCGTGACAAGAAAAGTGTTTCTTGTACAACTACACAAATTTCAAATTTATTGTCGTGAGAGATTTTTGTTTAGATTTAGTATAAAATTTATTTTTATATTAAATCAAAATTTTAATTAAATAATTTTTTAAAATTTTATTAACAATATTAGTTATATATGTACAAATGTTATTAATAAAATTTTTAAAATTATCAATTAAATTTTTATTTCGATACAAAAATGAGTTTCATACTCGAAATATTAAAAAATTTCTCCACGTCCAGAGAAAATAAGTTTTGTTTTATTTTAGAAAAAGAAATTAGATTAAATATTTTTTATAAAAATCAAATTGAAAAATTATCTTTAATAAACTAACATTTATTTAAAAAACTGACTGTTTACTAAATACAAAACAATTTTTAACTCAATAACAATTTTATTAAAAATTAGTTCAAAAGTCATTTTAAAAGTTACAAATTATTAAAACTATTGCTAAGTCAAATAAAACTGTTTGTATGCCATAACAAAGGAATTTTTTTATAAAATAAAACCCATAAGATAACTATAAAAATAAAAAAATACAATAATTTAAATAATTTAACTAGATTATTATAGTGATGATAATTGATGAGAATATATGGATCATTGCTTTGGCAGCACTAATCTAATTTTTATCCAATAAAAGATTAAAAAACAAAAGGGGAAATCAGAAATGAACAAAAGCTAGAATATTAGAAATGAACAAATAGCTCTGATTTGATTAGGACATCAGATTCCAGAATTTCACATCTTTACAAATTACAAACTCCTACCATAGTAATTTCTAGCTAATACACCAAAACCCTACTTATATAACTAGAGAGCTATTAGTATTGATTATTACATATAAGAAAACTGAAGGAAAAAAGAGAAAGTTGGAATAGGGAAAGCATCTTTCTATCTCAAAGCCTCAGATCCCTTCTCCTTCCTCACATGATTCTTCAAAACACCTGCAAAAACCCACATGATTAGACTCCAAGAATGAAAACCCATTAAGATTTTCTTTTTTCTTTTTTCTTTAAAGAAATCTAAATTCAAATCCCATTATGATAAATTTAAATATTTCTCAGGTGCTTTTGTGGAATACTTGTACTTTGTAGCTAGACAAAAAAATTGTTTACTGTAGTATGTGAGAAAGTTCCTTCTATGTTTTTTTTTAACTGTTTCTTCCCTTATGATGAATGAAAATTCACAAGGAAGTAAAAAGGAAAAAACAAATGAGAAAAGAGTAGAAAACAAACAGACAGAAAAAAAAAAACAAAATAAAGAAAAAGAAAAAGGAAACTGACTCTGTAATAATAAATTACTGAAGAAAAAAAAAAAACACACCACACATGAATGTAACTGGAATTTTCATACTAGCCCAGACATTAAAAGCCAAAGCTGTTTTTGTAGCCATAAATATAACAGAAACCCATGAGGCCATGTAAAAAAAAAACTGCTACAAACCCATAAAAAGATCCAAACTTTAAACGCACAAAATTAAACCAAAAATTAAGCTAATTATCAGCAATTAAATTCACCTTGTGGCTTGCAATTAGGTGGATCTTCAAAGAGTGAAAGGGAAAACTGTTTATAAGCAACCCCAATATCAAACAATATGAGACCAGATTTAGGATCATCAACTATGATATCTTTCACTGGTAGCCAGAGGAAGAGCTCTTCTTGTGACAGACCCACAACTCCAATGAGGCTTCCAAAGCTGAGATTAGCCCTAACAACACTGTCAAAGTAGACTCTGTTCTCAAATTTGGTCAAACAAGGCCCATCAAGGAAAACCTCTAGGTGACCATTATCAGACAGAGTGTAGGATTTCACTTCCTTTGGTATCAGACCAGCTGGCAACCCTCTTGAGCGAAGAAGATCATGAATTGAAGAGGAGAGAGAGATGGGTACTATCACAGAGAGAAAGATCAAGAAAAAATTGCACAAAAGAATTTTGGGTTTTGTGCTAAATATGATTGCCATGGATTTTTCTAGGGAGAGAGAGAGAGAGAGAGAGAGGCTTTTATGTTTTTGGAGAAGGTGGACGGAAGATAGAAAGGGGAAAGATTGTTTAAAAGACCAGTGGTTGGGGGTGGTAAGATTACTGTTTTACCCTCGGTTGGTGACAGGGGCCAAGAAGGTTTTGATTAGGGTTTAATTGTTCTGTAATGAATCACCTAATAGGCATTAATTAGATCAAGGGGTTGATGTATCTTACCATATAAATATTAATTAATTAAATAGGTTTTTTTTTTTCTTTTATCATAATGGTGATTTTAATTGTTGCTTTTCTTGTTGTTGTCTTAATTTGTGTTTCAACCTCTAATGCATTATGGTCCATATGGTTGATTCACTTTATTCACGGTTGGCATATTATGCTATTCCTTGATACTTTGACTTGCATTATTGTAGCAATATGCAACTATTGAGATCTGAAAATCATATCCATGTATCAATTTTGAGAATTCAATTGAGTTTTATAATTTATTAGTTAGTTGGATTTTTATCGTTTTTGTGAAAAAAAACAGAAAAAAATAAAGTTTAAAGGTGTGGTGTTATTATATGCACGACAATTTTTATATTCTAACAATAATAAGACAATACTTTTTATATCACTTGTCTAAACATGTTTTAAAGGGTAAATTATAGTGTTAAAGGATAAAAAATTATCCTGTATATAAACAACACCCGATATTAATAGAAATGAACAACAAAATTGTATATGTGTATAATGTTTTTTCTTATGCATTTTGACAAAAAAAAAACTCTACGTTTGATGAAGAACTTTATTAAACTTCTCCTTTTGAGAAAATTATGTATTGTTATTTTTTTTATTTAGAAAATGGATGATTTATTGTAAAATCGAATTATGTCTTGTTACAATATTGAATTGATTGTAAATGTTAATCAATTTTGAAGTAATGTTTTAATTATCGTAAAATATAAATATCATTTAACTCGAACAATTAAGTTTAATGGTTATATCCATATATTTTATAAGAAAATTTGGATTTGATCTCATTCTTCACTAATAAAAAAACTAACTATCATTTATGATAAGCTTGTTAATTAAATATAATTGTATATTGTATTAAAAGAATGAATAAATACTTAGGTCTCTTGATCAGTTGGTCCACACTGGGGCATCCTTAATTATTGGATTCAAAATACGGTAAATATCTACCAAAATATATATTAAAAAGAAAATAAACATTACTATTTGCAAATTTGCTTTTCTCTAACCACAAGCAAAGCTTAATAATTCTCCAATTGGGTCCCTCACCAAATTGCATAAAATCAGTCAAAATCTATGTGGTTGAGATTTCATCACAGAAAATGTACGCATGATTGATGGAGTTTATTTTGCAAATGCAATTTATTTATTTTTTTGGTAAGAAGCAAAATTCCACATACAGCACCAATGACAGCAAACTAGAAGCATTAACCTGGGTTTAATGAAAAAGGGTATTTCAGTCATTCAAAAGACATTTCTTGGATTACGAAGTACATGAAGACTGAATCGTATAACGGATGGATCTGCAGTCAAAAACAAAAGGTCAGGGCTACGAAAGTCCTCGTGTCACGTCAGTAGCTCAGTGATTGTAAAGGGTAAATAAGTATTTTCGTACAGTGACAGTACTTTGACAAAATTATTTATAGAGGTAATGATTGCGTTACTTGATGGGGACCTGGGTTGGTGACCAAGCAAAATGATTTGACACACCTGGACGAAAGAGTGACCGGTTACTTGGGACTTTATGTTTTCGGTTGTCATCGTTGTGAGATTTTGTTGAATATCTAGACTGTGGAAGCGGGTGGCCGGTTAGATAAATGGCCCACGTGTGGGCCATGCAGGTCCACACGCGTGACATTTGCGTGACTTGTTATATGATGGAATCAGTCTCCAAGAACATGATTGGAATGGAAAAAGTAAGGAGTATTATGATTTATATTGCTACGATTGAAGTTTGGGATATTTTACACAGATAATTTCATAAAGAGAGGTTTATCATTATTTATTATTTATTATTATTATTATTATTATATTATTATATTTTTATTTCGTGATATTTAAATAATAATTATGAAAAATGTAAATAATAATAAATAAATTCAGAAAAAGATAAAACATGAAATTTCAAATTATTTTTAAGATGTGACATTTTTTCTTCATTTGTCAAATCTTTTGATGAAAAAAAAAATAACTAAAATGTTGGGTTTACTCTTTTATATAAATTTATTTTTGGTGGCATGGAATTATATTTGGAATAGTAAATAAGGTGAAATTATGGTTTTTTAATAATTTCACAGTTAAAGAAAATATTATTTTACTTTAATTTCAATTTTAATTTTTAATTTTTTTGATCACATTTGAAATAAATTGAGAGAAAAGATGACAAACCTTGAGACTATTTAATTGTAAAAAATATTTTTTTATCTCTATTATCTTTAACACAATCTTCAATATTTTAGATATTTTTAACGTAATTTGAAAGAAAAAAACTTTTCTTTTTAACATAATATTGAAAAAGTTGAGAAATAAAAAAAATGAATTTTTCAAAATTTTTAATATTATGTTGAAAAGAAAAGTGTTATTTTTCAAATTATGTTAAGAATACGCAAATTAAAAATATTTTTCACAACTAAACAACTTTTCTAATATTAAGTTAGAAAGAAAAATGTTGTTTTTCTAAATTATAATAAGAATATGCAACTTGATGAAGAAATTGTTAAGAAAAATGAAGATGAAAAATAAAAAAATATTTTTTATTTTAAAAAAATATATTCCATTAGTAAATGTATAAGCTATAAATTAAGAAACATAATTTTCAATTAAATAACATTTTGATGAATTTTCTATTATTTAATTGGTGTGAGGTGAGACGCTTGAAGAATAACATAAAAGGAGACATCATATCCCAACTGACTAAGTTGATATGGGTAAAATATTCCGTCTAATATAATGCTGACACATGACCACTCACAAAAATAATAAAATTTCATCTGGAAGACACCTGTCCAAAAGAAAGGAATATGAAAACTCCTATCACATTAGGGCAAAATGATAATTAATTTTTTACAATTTTTTTTTACATGAGTAAGATTCTTGCTACTATATAAATGAACTTATAATTTCAAGTACACTGTTTATTACATAATACTTTTCCAAATATTTTTTTTTAATTTTTTTTCTTAAATCATTTATTAACTTAAGTATGAAAAAGTCATATTTCGAAGAATGACATTCAGAATAACTTTTATTTCAGATATTTTAAATTTAATTGACGTAAACCCGATTTTACGGACAAACTCGAAGTGATCAATTTAAACCTGATCTATCATAAATATCAACACTAGTGATAATCACATTTTTTTTTTTTTCCTATGTTGGTGTGAGAGTTTCTCAAACTCGAGTTTTCCTATAAAAAACAATCCGACCATAACACATTGTTTAAAGCTCAAATCTCTAAATTGGTGCAAATCATATCACCTCGGTTAGGGGAGAATCCCCCTTTAATTGGTAACAAAGTCTAAATTCTTATTTTATTTTTAAAGAAAAAGACACCATAAAACACGGTGACCTCGAGACCAGAGATTATGGTCCGTGCTAATCATTGTTATACCTCTCTAATGATGAATTATCAAGTCATTACTGTCTCCATAACACATGCCAAGCGTCTTACATGGCACACACTTCGTTCTTTATTAGTAGATTATGAAAATGTGGACCTTAAATTAGGTTAATCTGACGGTATCAGAGTCCCAAGATGGAGAAATTTTCTTTCTCAGTCAAATCGAAAAATAGCCTTGATCAAGAAAATCTTACGGACTAAGTGTAAACAAAAATATTTCAAATGTATAAATGGCTTTTGGTGTTTGGTTTTTGACAGACCCAGTTGCAGAGCTGCTTCTCTAATTAACCATAACTCATAAGCTGAGTTTCTCATTCACTGGCTTAAGCTTAACGGTTAACAGTCCACCCTCTTTGCTTATACCCTGTAATCTTTTTGCTTGGCTTTATTGTTTGTTTGTGGGTAGAATAAGTAGTCCTATCCATTTGATTATTGTCTGTATTATTTTATTTTAATTTTAACTTTTGCCATGTGATATAGTTATTGTTCTTAATGATTTATGTCCAAGCCCCGTCATTCTCACGCTAGGCTGCACGTATCCTTTCATCTCCACCATCGCCGAAATCCACCATGCTCTCTCCTTTGACAGAATCAATCAATTGTCTGCTCAGATTCGGGTTTGTTGACGTAAGTTTGGCTCTCCACTTCCTCAGTAGAATTCCATCCCAACTTCGAATTTGCAGAATTGACATCATTTAGATACGTCGTTGTTGAAGTCTCCAAACGCACATAGTCATTAATGCAATTAGGATTCTCCATCTTTATTGAAACTTTTTATCCATCTAAAGGATTCTCACGTACTTCTTTTTCTTTTTAAGTTAAATGTCCTAAGCTTCTCAATGAAGGTGGAGCTTTTGAAATTGAATTTGTGATGATTTTCTTCTGATGAGATTTTTATAAGCCATTTTGACTAGGTAGGTTAGTTCAAAAAGCATAGCAATGGGTTTCTATTAACATTGTGGTGGTTCTACTGTTTGAAAGAAGTCCTCACTGATTATCATTGTTTGTTATCATATGAATGGTATCTAGTTTTACATTGGTTGTGGTAATTTAAGATTTTTTTTTAAAAAAAAAATAACTTAAGCTTAAGTAAAAGTCTGGTGCTGCAATTTAGTACATGGGTTAATTGTAATGGCTGCTTGTGCTTATGGATGTGGCAATGGAAGAAGCCATATAGGTTGTATTGAAGGTCTAAGAATGGGAAAGGACAGAAATTTCTTCTACTGTTTTCCCAATTAAATACAAGTTTTCCACTTTTCCATTCAAGTTTAAATTTGATATTGAAATAATCTGGAGCTGCACCCTCTGTAAATAGCAGCACCAATGAGCTTCTTGGAAATGTTTTGATAGGTTATGAACTCGAGGAGAGATGAATTGGGTAATGAAAGTAATAATGGAATGAAATATAAATTGATAGATTCTTCACTCGAAGTAGAAGACACTTTATACATACGTGTTTTGATTCAATAATTCGCTTTCATCTCATAACTTTAAGCCTTATTTAAATAGGCTAACACTTTTATTTTATCTCTAACTCTACCGCTAAAGAATCGCAAAAAAAAAGATAACATATGGATACTTAATACAAAATACAAATACGAATAAAGATAATAAATAGATAATATTAACATAGTTACTCTTGGAAATACTCCAATCCTTATCGTCCTCTTCGCTTCTTTCTATCCACGTCTTAGAGCTAATCCAAATACCTTGGATTAGGTCTCCTTTCCTTTCGCGTACGCTCCTTATCATTCGCCCCTTCTTGAACACGAACCTTGTCCTCAAGGTCGAGATTAGGAAACTGCTTTTCCTTATGGGCTGTCGTTGTCCTCCGCTTCAGCTTCAATGACGAACAACCGCGGCACAGCGCACCGGTGGCCAGGTGTATACCGCTCATTACAGTTGAAGCATAGTCCTTTCTCTCTCCTTTGCTGCATTTCCTCCCACGATAGCTTCTTCACTTGAGATCCAGTAGTCTTCGGCGGTGGTGATGGTGGCTGTGTGGTTGGGTTGCTCCCCCATGGTGGCTTGGGGCTATATTTTGGAACATCAGAATATGTCGGCTTCTTCGTGTGGTTTAGTCCGTCCTCCCTCATCCTCGCAAATTCGATGGTTGCCCACAAGATTCGCGATTTAAATTTGGATGCAAAAGCCACAGCTTCTTTCAATGCTGTTGCAATTGTTTCCTTCATGGACGGCTCGAGCCTGTGCATGGATTCTTTGATCTCATGGGCATCGGATTCCAACTTCTCAATGCGTTTTTTTTGGGTGATATCAATTGATAGTGTTACGAACTCTCTGTTTTTAATTTTAAAAATTTCTTTGAGAAGCACTTTTTAAAAATTAAAACCAGTTTTCAAAAATTCAAAACCATGTTTAGAACTATATTTTCGAAAGTAATTTTTAAAAACACTTTTTAAATAAATTCTTTTCAAAAGTTTTCTAAAAATCAATGTTTGTTCATTCTTCCTCCAAAACAGACAGATCGCGCCTCTGCTTCCCTCTCTCTCTCTTGCCGCCTTCTCTCTACTTCGTCCTCCTCTATGCCGCCGTCTCTCTCCTTCTTTCTCATCTCTGCCGCCGTCTCTATCCTTCTTCCCTCTCTCTGACGGTCGTGATTCGTTCGTCCTCCTCTCTGATACGACCTGGCATCGTCACTCCCAAATCCTAAAGGAGTTTAGATTTTGCTTTATTTGAGCTACACAGCTTTTTTCAGGAGCAGTGGTTCAATGGTAGGGTTCAAAGAGGAAATTATAGCCGTTGATGATATGGAGCAACCATCATCATCTGACGGCTACAAACTGGTGCCATGGTTGAATTAGGACGAATGGGAGTTCGTCAGAGAATCTTTCTTCTCTTCTTCTGCAGTCTAGATCGCATCTGCTCTCGAAAGAGTAAGACTCATTGTACATTAGTTAGAATATGAAAAAATTTCTTATCAAATACTTATCTCACGTTTGGTTGCTGAGAAAGGAGAGGAAAATCCCGTACTTTGAATAAAATCCCAAACTTTTGCTGCTTCGGTCGCTAAACAATGAAAAACTGAACTCAGATACTCATATGATTCTATTAGGTTAATGTATATATTTGGGGTTCAGGTGCTAAATAGTGAAAATTCATATTCAAATTTCTGATAGATTTAATTTTCATTGTTGCTTCTTGTTTTATATCTTTTCCCAAGTATCCATACTGTACATTTTATATTTATTTCTTTTTCCTTTTTAATTCATTCTTTTTCTGTTTTAGATATCAACATGGCGAAGCAGAGGATGTATACCAGCTGCAGTTGATATCACTGCTTCGATCATTCAAATTCAGCAGAAAGATGGTTTCATGCCCAATTTTCATTTGAAGGTTTTTTTATTGATAAATATATATTAAGGCTTTTAGAATTATTTGAATTTGATTGCATTATATCTTTGTTTTTTTGGGGTTAATAGTAGGGAGAAACAACCTGTTGATGCTTTATATTCAGAGCATTTGCTGCAAATGCTATATTGCATGGCGATAGTGAGGTGATAATCCTTATTATGCTGGGATACATTATTTTGTTGGTTACTAATGACATTGTCACCAACTCATCATGTTCTCAAACTTTTACTACTCAACAGTAGAATGCATGTATAAAAAGTATGCAGCCATAGCTGCTTTGGGGGTGCTCTTCTGTATTTTCCTGTTAACATATTCCTCATTTGTCTCTCATATAAGTTACACTTATGTTCACCATATAAGGTATCAATTTTGAGTTGGATTACTCCAAAGCACTAAACTGAAAAGCATATGGTAATGCCCTCCCGCTTTGTTTTCAATCTATAAAAATAAGCCTTTTATCAATTTATGTTATGGATTGGTTTCACCCAATTCAAACTTAATGTTTCACTTGAGCTATCAACTTGGTTAGGACATTCTTTCAAATAAAATTTGATTTTTTTTTAAAGTTTATGTAAGATAGAGAAGGCAAGGAATTGCTTAGTGGGTATTTGATGAATCAGCGCTACAAAAAATAATTAATCTTTTCGAAAAAAATAATTGACTTCCCTTGGCTTTATTGGGGGCAGCGCCTATACATGCTTCATGCTTATGAATGTTGCATAAAGTGTGTGCCTTCATATTTCTGTCTTCCAAGAGTGGGTTATAAGATTTGGTGTCTGCTCAGGTGGTGTGATAGTATTCTAGGAAAGGCTTTTCCTTTTGTATGTGTGCGTGCACATGCCTGGGTTAGTGGAGGGTGAAAATCGTGAAATATTTTGATGGCTGTGAACCTGTGCAAAATGTTCAATGTTCATACATGTTACTTAGTGGTTGCGTACTTCTCTCTGCAAATTTTATGGTTTAATGTATTGCCTCAAAGTGAATTGCCATGCCAATTTTTGGATAACACAAATGACAGAACATTGTACATGTTATTGAAGCGAGGCACTGGGGAGGTATCAAGATAATCTGTACAAGTGGATTGTTTTTGCCCCGTTGCCACAAACTGGGGTTTTGAGTGCTTTGTGGTGTCAATGGGCTAATTTTGTATCGGTCATGTCTGGATTAAACTAATGCTTTTCTTTGTTACACACTTAGAGTCTGTTGATAAGGTCTAGGAAAAGAAAAGGGAGGAAAAACTAAGAGGAAAGTTTCTACCTGGGATCTGATTCGGCCTCCAATGGAGTTCTGGCCTCTTTTTTCTTGTCATACAAATTATTAAAGCCTTGTCATGCTTATTAGTTCTATCTGATCTAGAGATGTTATATTAATTACTAAAATTTATACTTCGCGCAAGAAATGTTGTATTTATCAGAATACAACATTTGTAGCTCTTTTATAATTGTAGAGCAAGCAAGTGGTAATTTAGGGTGATCTACAGCTTGTAGCAGCTTTCTAAATCAACTTTTAATTGTTTATGCTCTCTCTCTCAGTTGTAAAGCTCAGTTAATGTACCAGAACTAAAATTGCTTCTGGCCTACTGCAGGTAATGTTGTGTTTCGAAAAAGTTAGAACTTGTATGCAAAATATCTGTTCATTATCATCCATGTCATTGACTTTAAAAAAATGATGCTTCCTCTGTCATGATCTTTCGGAGTTTTGTATTAATTGAATGATCAAGGTCTGAAAACAGAGTATCTGAAAACATAATTATCTTGTTAGTATCTGCACTAGGTTTTCAATTGTCAGTATCTGCTCGAATAAGCTCCATAGATCCATATCAAACTTGGGAGAGCAAATTGTAAAAGGACAAGGGAGGTGAAGCAAGACCATCAACTTTGAGGAAGAGGTCAGCACAGTGAGGTGCACAAAATGTAGGCAATTGTCAAAACACTTGTAATCTTTTTTAAGTTGGATTGTATGGCAGGTGGGGTGATGTAATATTCATTGAAAGTCGAAACAGTTATAATAAGATATATTCAAACAGTATTTTATTTTTAAAACAGTTTTCAAAATAAAATTATCTAAACAACATTTAACCGTTTTCTATTGTTGGAAGCAGTTTTCGAGTTACAGTTATTCAAACATATTTTTTTTCAGAAAATATCAGAAAATTGTTTTCAATTTTTATTTTCAAAAACAGTTTTTAAAAATCGAAAATAAAAAATTGGTATCCAAACATATATCACTTTTCATTTGACTCATATGGTTTATTTTGTGATAAAACATAAATTGGTTTGTGCTCTATTGACAAAGAAGGTGATGAAACAAAACATAAAGTCCAATTTACCAAAAAAATATCGTAAGGGTGAATTGTTTGTTATAGAGAGCTTCCAAATATTGATCCTTTTTTATGTTATTCAAAATCAATTGTATAATATAGAACTAAAACACTCACCCTCTAGGTTTAGGATTTAGGATATATAGAACTAAAACACTCAGCCTCTTCATTTTTTTTATTATATTTTTTTCTCTCTGTCAATAGTATAATATAGATTTAGGATATATTTTGATATATCGGATATGAGCCTACCTTGCAACATTATATATAGAACTAAAACACTCACCCTCTATGTTGGAAATTCACATTTGTGGATGCTGTCAGAGTGGATTTACAGTGGGGGCAGCTGCCCAACTTGATTTTTTAAAAAAAAATATTTTAGGGGTGTATACAAAATTACCTCCATTGAAAATGTGAAATCACCCCATAACTCTACAAACCAAACAACACCTAGCTTTGCAATGATGTGGATAAGACTAATTTCCTATTTTCCTTTGTTTTGTTCTATAGACATCAGTGATAATTATGGTGAGGTGTGCCTTGTGTTGGTGATTGCATGGCTAAGTGACACGTGTTGGTGATTGCATTCAAGCAATTCAATAGTTGGTTTGGATCATTCAATTCAAGTAATATCTTTGAAACTTCAGAATTTCTGATAATAATATTATCTTTACTTGACTGGAAATTTGTGGCCCTCACATCCACATCTATTGCGGTCCAAGTGTTCTAGAGTCTATACTTTGGATCTCAGACTCATATAAAACTGTTAACCGTGAATGGGAATGGCTATTTCATATTCTCCTTTTACCATCAGTTAACCATTTCACAATTTACTAATCAATTTCCATCTCAAAAGAATATGGCTGATGCGATCGTTTCTGTAGTCCTGGACAAATTGGTCTCCGCTCTTGTTCAACTGGTGGATAAAGAGGCGACACTGGTCGTGGGTGTGGAGGAAGAAGTCAGAAGCCTCGAACACAAGTTCGAGGCCATCCGAGCTGTGCTTGATGATGCAGAGATGCGACAGGTAAAGGAGGCCACTGTGAGACGCTGGTTAGGTGAGCTCAAAGATGCATCCTACGATGTGGAGGACGTGTTGGATGAGTGGAACACTGCAATTCTCAAATCAACAATTGAAGGGAGAGAAGAGAAGAAAGGTAAAAATGCCCCTGTTATGAAGAAGGTATGCTCCTTCTTCCCCTCCTCTTGCTTTTGTTTCAATCAAGTCGTGTTGCGTCGCGGTACTGCTCTCAAGATAGAAAAACTGAATGATAGATTAGATATTATTGCAAATGAAAGAGAAAAATACAAGTTTATTGAAGGGAGGAAAACTGTAGAAATTGAGCGAGAAATAACTGCTTCTCTAGTAGATGTATCAAAGGTGCATGGTAGAGTTCAAGATAAGAATAGATTAGTAACCATGTTGTTGAGTGAGAGTAGTGAAGATCAAATCAATCTCCATATCCTTTCTATAGTTGGGATGGGAGGATTGGGGAAGACAACTCTTGCACAACTAGTCTATAATGATGATGAAGTGGATGCCCACTTTCAAATGAAAGGGTGGGTGTGTGTTTCAGATCCTTTTGATAAGATCAGAGTTGCCAGAGCAATTCTTGAAGCTTTTACCCATGCTGCTCCAAATGTTGTCGAATTTGAAGCTTTATTACAAGGAATTCGTGAATCTATTATGGGAAAAAAGTTATTTCTTGTCTTGGATGACGTGTGGACTGAAGATGTTAAAAAATTTGAGCAATTGATAGAAACTTTGAAATATGGCTCCATGGGGAGTAGAATCTTAGTGACAACACGAAAGGACACCGTTGCAAAAATGATAGGAACCACTAACCCCTTTCAATTAGGAAATTTGTCTGAAGAAGAATGTTGGTCATTGTTTAGTCAGGTAGCATTTTTTGGAAGAACTTACGAAGAGCATGAAAATTTGGAAGACTTAAGTCACCAGATTGCAGGAAAGTGTAGGGGATTACCTCTTGCCGCAAAGACTTTAGGAAGTTTAATGCGCTTTAAAGAAAGAAGAGAGGAATGGGAGAATGTTTTGCATAGTAGGATATGGGGATTGGAAGGGGCTGAAGAAGGTCTTTTTCCACCTTTACTTCTGAGCTATTATGACTTACCCTCTACAGTGAGACGATGCTTCTCGTACTGCACCATATTTCCAAAAGACTATAGGATAAAAAAAAATGACTTGATCCAAATGTGGATGGCACAAGGTTATTTGAGCTCCAATCGAAATATAGAGATGGAAGAGGTGGGAGAAAAATACTTTAAAATCTTAACAACTCGCTCTTTCTTTCAAGATTTTGAAAAGGGCTTTGACGGTGACATTATATTTTGTAAGTTGCATGATATAGTTCATGACTTTGCTCAATTTTTGACAAAAGGGGAATGTATTGTGGTGGAGTGCGATGGTGCTAAAGAGCCGAAACTAAACTATTCTCATGTTAAAGCTCGTCATTTAAGGATGGAGCTACAAAACAATGCATCAATTCCTGTTTTCGTTGATAACGCGAAGAAATTGCGTAGTATTCTGGTTGATTTTGACAGAAACAAATCAATGATTGATGGACCCTTAAGTAATTTATTTGATCAATTAACATATCTGAGGACATTGAAATTGTTTGCAGGTTTGAGACCAAATTCAATTGAAGAGCTTCCAGAAGAAGTGGGAAAATTAGTTCATTTGAGATATATTGACTTGTGTGAGAATAATAATTTGAAAAAATTACCTGAATCGGTGTGTAACTTGTGCAATTTGCAAACGTTGAAAATTATTTTTTGTTTCGAACTTGAAAGACTACCTCATGGGATGGGCAAACTAATCAACTTGAGGCATTTTCAGAATTATGGAACTAGTCGCGTAAGCTTTATGCCAAAGGGAATGGAAAGATTAACTTCTCTCTGTACATTAAGAGAGTTTGTTGTGAGAGGGCATGGTGATGATAGTGAAGCAATGACTCTTGGAGATCTTGAACATTTTAACAACCTTTGTGCGTCTCTTAAAATAAGAGGGTTAGGAAACGTGACAGCCGTCCAAGAGGCTAGAAAAGCGCGGCTTCTTAACAAAAAACACATCCGTCGATTGGAACTAGAATTTGACGGAGGGAGAGGAGACGGGGATACGCATGAAGTACTCTTTGAAGCCCTACAACCACCTCCCAACTTGGAAAGGTTACAAATTGCATATTACATAGGTGCCACAATGTTCTCCAATTGGCTAATATCACTGACTAAGCTGAGTATTCTTTCACTCTACAAATTCGAAGAATTAGAGTATTTGCCTCCCCGGGGGAAATTGCCTTCCCTAGAAGAACTCAAAATTCAGTACATGTACAAAGTGAAAAAAATAGGTGTTGGATTTTTGGGAATAGAGACAGATTGCACAACGTCATCTTCATTCTCATCAGTTATTGCCTTCCCCAAACTGAAAACCCTTGGGTTTCGGATAATGAAAAACTGGGAAGAGTGGGATTACGGTGGGATGACAATTGAAGAAGAACAAGAAGATAGTAATACTACTAGTAGTGGTAGCAGAACAATAATAACAATAATGCCACAACTTCGTTCCTTAAAAGTTGATGGTTGTGAAGAGTTAAAAGCGCTTCCGGACCACCTTCTTCAGACGGCACCTTTGGAGGAATTGAACATCTCCCTGTGTCCAATTCTGGAAAAACGTTACCAAAAGAGTAGTGGAGAGGACTGGCACAAGATTTCTCACATCCCTACCATCCAAATTGATAGGGAATATGTGCAAAGAGGCGGCCATTGAACTCTTTAAGGGCCCAACACTTGCACTGATGCCATCCACCAACAAGTACGTTGTTTCTCTAAATCTAACAAATTAAAAACGTTATGTTATTTTTGATTTTATAGAGGCTGTTTTGGGGGCTTTTTTTTACCTCTTGTTTCTTCCCTAATAAGCATAATTTATATTGGATTGGCCCAAATTAAAAAATAAAATACAGATACTTTCCAAATTAAAAAAAATTTAAAGATACTTTCTAAATTAGCAGAATAAATCTTTTCCAAAAATTTGACTTATTCTCCAGGCTCTGAAATTTTCTATTTAAACAGACCATTTTCCTAATCTAGTTTCCGAAACCAAACTGATTTTCTTTATAAACAAACTGATTCTGCAGGCACCTCTCTCTAAAGAGCATCAGTTCGCTGAGGACCTAATTTACATCATCCTTCTAAAGCACCAAAGAGGTCAGTGTTTCTTTCATGGAAACCAATATTAATTACTAGCATTAGAACACATGGAATGTATAACTGATTTTCTAGAGAACATCTTTTTGCTGAGAACGTGATCCATGTCATTTATCTAAAGCACCAGAGAGGTCTATGCTACAAAACTACAAGTGTCTGAATATGGTACATTAATCCCTTTACAGCATGGGATAGGTGTACAGGTCTTGTGTGTTTTTCTTTTTTGTTTTTCATTTATTTATTTGTTATCTTTTTTGTTTTTTTTACTTTATTTACTTTCTAAGAATATTTTATTCTGATATTCACATATAAACAACAAACATTATTAACAAACCACATTTTGCAGCAATTATTGTTTGGAAATATATCCTTAAAGAGGAAATTTCAATTCAAAGATGCATCATCAAGTATAGCATGTTGAGATTTCTAGCAATGACGAAGGAAATTTCAATTCAAAGATGCATCATCAAGGAAATTTCAATTCAATACAAATTTCAAAGTTGAGTGTTATATCTTGTGGATTTCTCATTCTAGTGGTGCGGGTAACATGAATTAAGCAAGCAGCTAGTGTTTCCAACAGAAGCTATGTATGTTAACTGATACAATCTTCTCTCTTATGATACTTTTCCTTCTCCTTCCAAGCTTACCTCATGCTATATGTTTTGTTAGCTTCTGGTCTCAATTAAACCAGACAGCAAAGTCCATTTGGAGAAGCACATTTCTCAATCATACCTTTTAAGGCTCTGTTTGCCCGGGACTTGGTCTATGCAATCTTGCTGGAGAACCAGAGAGTTATGTGCTTTTCATTGTTTGCGCTTGCTACAAGGTAAATCTGTTATATTGAAGTAGTTCGTACTTTAAATTGTTCGATCGAATCAGTCCACAATTTCTGTATTTGAAGTATGCGTCAAAATGGATATATTAGAAAATAACAGCGTTTATAAAGCTCAAGTGGTCCTCTGAGCTTCTATAATGGAGAGGAAAAGAGAGCTTAAGGGTCCTCATTATAACTGATGCTGCTAGCACTCTGGCCATCATCCTTCATCTGTCTTTATTTTGGTTGGGATAAAGAGGAAGGGCAGTTTTTTATTCTTTTTTTATGTATGGTCGGTTAAATAACATTTGCCTTTCTCAAGTTTTTATCCATTTGCAGCCAGTCTGGCCAGTTGCAGTTCTTTATCTTAGGCTATCATTAGTAGAGTGAAAAAGTAATAGGAAAGAAATAGATCCTTAGGAAGTTATCTCCAGTTTAGGAGGATGGCATGGTGAATGCTTTTTATATAATTGCATATTTGCATCTCTAATTCCAGAGTTACTTGTTCTTAGCACTTGTAGGAGCTACTTGGAAATGGAAAAGCAGTTCAAAATCTTTGTCTACAAGGAAGGGAAGCCTCCATTTTTCCACCATGGTCCTTGCAAGATTATATACTCCACGGAAGGAAATTTTATCCACAAGATGGAGACTGAGAGCTGGTTCCAAACAAAAGATACGAAGAAAGAACACTTGTTTTACCTTCTATTTAGTGTGGTAAATATGGTCCGATTTGTTTATTAACGTGACTCACATGATTTTCATCCCATAAGAAGCACTATCATAGACTATGTCAATCTTGTAGCAAGAAGATACCCGTATTGGAACGGTAGCCTTGGCGCTGACCATTTCATGCTTTCATGCCATGTTTGGGTAAGTGTATCACTTTTCTTTGTTTGTAAGCATCCTGCATTGCAACGAAAAATTATTCTCACCCTGAGTTTGATCAGCTGCAACTAGCACTTCGATTTTGTAACAGGGGCTGTAAGCTAGCTTTACACTTTCTTATCTCGAGAAGAACTCAATTTTAGCCCTATGCAGTGCATATATCTCTGAGAGGTTTAACCACACCAAGGATATATCAATCTCCAAACTGGTAAACTAACTGGTTTGGTTGGACGTCCATCTCTGTATATTTATGTGTGTGTGTTTGTGTTTCTTAAGATCGTGGTTGAGAGTTGGTTCCGAACAAAAGATCCTAAGAAAGAACACATGTTTTACCTTCCATGTAGCGTGGCAAAGATGGTCTGTTTTGTCTATGAGCATGACTCATATGATTTTCATCCCATAAGAAGCACTATTGTAGACTATGTCAATCTTGTAGCAGGAAGATTCCCCTACTGGAACCGTAGGCGTTGATCATTACATGCTTTCATGCCACGTTTTGGTAAGTGTATCACTTTTCTTTGTTTGTAAGCATCCACTATAGCAACAGAAATTATTCTCATTATGAATTTGATCAGCTGCAACTAGCACTATTTAATTTATTAATCTGGTTCATGTAGGTTTTTCAGCCTATATATACCCTATATGGCTAACAACTGGCTTTTGAACATTTGTATCCTTTTGGGATTAATTTCATGGTGTTAAAATTATATACTAATTTGTAGGCACTTCAGTTTTGTAGCTGGGGCCGGGATGCTAGTTTTTCATCTCTAGAAGAACTCAATTGGAGCCCTATGCAATGCAAATACCTAGGATGTATCAATCTCCAAACTGGAAAACTAAGTGGTTTGGTTGACGGTCCATCTCCATATATTTATGTGTATGTGTGTTTCTTACATACATTACCCTTCTCTTTATCAAACATGTAAACAAAGTATGTTATTGAATGTCTTCTGGTCTTTCTATAAGTGTGTGTATATGCTTACTGACATCTGCTTTGTCCTAAGAATATCTCATTTTCCTACCAGGTTGCACAGCTATATATGGAACAAATCTTCTTTGGGCCTGATTCTCACTTGAATCTGATGGAGATGTCCCACTCAAGCTGAAATGGAGTCCACTCTCTGAACAAGACCTTGTTGTCCATGCATTTACATGTGGCTGCATGCCCAAACCTCCTTTGATTCTTACAAGCAGCAGCAGAACTACCCTGTGTTCAAGGCTAACATCGCTATCACTTCACTGGTCCCCCTGTACGGCCTTGGCATGTCTTCTTCTGAATTTGAATCAAAGAAACCTGACTTGGGTATGGTCATATATCCTTTACACCACCTCCTTCTGGCTTGAACGGTTTACTTCTACTTTAACCTCTACTCTGCATCCAAGCGAGCAACTTCATCAGAATTTTTTCATTCGCATTCTCAATCGTTTCATCACCAGTGATACTTCTCTCATCCTCATGGAGGTTACACAGAAATGACATAAACTAATCTTGGTGGTGCAGCAATGACAAGTTTCATGGTTGGCAACAGTCCTAGGATGAGAAGGCATGAAATGCGGTATTTTAAGTCTCTTAATAGGGTATCTATCTTTCTTTTTTGTTTCATTATTTTGTCATATATTGGCTGTCTTTTTGTATTGTTGTGATGTAAAAAGCTATTAGAAAAGATACACAGTAACACAGACATGAGCTAATTGGAAACTTTTCTGGAAACTCCTTAAGACTTTCGTATATCGTAATAGCAATTTTTCAGATGTAACATGCAGAAAGTAGAAATTATTTGCACACTGCATTGGAATTTTTCAGAATTAAGTCACTATGATATTTTTTTCAAGGACGGTAAGTTATTATCTGGTAACCATGATCAATGGACTAATCAGCTTCCTATTATACTAGCAGCATTTTTAACTGTAGCCTTCCTCTTTATGGATCTGATTATCAATCTTTATTTTGACTGTGTTGATTTGCACTATCTGATGATCACGTTTTTTTATCTGTAAAATAAGAAGCTTGGTTTATCAAATTTTTTCTTAATATAATTTAATTATAGTACTAAACTATGTAATCTTGACATTTTTTGAAAGGATAATTCTTATTCAAACAGCAGCATCCAATGAGTGCTAAGCATAAAGAAATTGGGGAGAAACCCCCAGATCCTATAGTTTATTACAAATAAAGCTTGCCGGGCTAGCAAGGTCCTGTCTTAATAGCTTACAGAAAGTTCTTCAAGAAATGGAGTGCCAGCTTCACATCTCCATGGACTGGACCAGCTTCACATCTCCATGGACTGGACCATGTATTCCATGGTGGCCAACATCTACATAAAGGAAGGTATCAAAGAAATGGGAGGAGAAAGTGTGATGGAGCCCACAGTACTCTCATCTAATAGGATGTCGACACGTGGGGTCTTCCATCCCCAATAGGACACTGACACGTGTTCAGCCTCCGCGACATAACAAGGCATACGTAGAACAGGCAAATCATGTCATCGTCACGTCAAAGCGTGATTAGCGGACCTAACCCCTCTGAAACACGCGACCCTCTGAGCACGCAACTAAGACCTATCGTCAGAAGCCCGGAATCACAGAGACGAAGCCGTCTCTCCCCCACGTGGATGACCTCCGCTCAGAATCCTATAAATAGCCTAAGGTACGTGAGTTCAAGACACGACTTTTTCACCTTACAAACACAAGGAAAAATCCGCATCAATCTGTTTTAAAATTAATTCTCGGCCTCTCTTAAGCCCTCGAGCTAACTAGAGCGTTGGAGCGCCCTCGGAAGCCTATCCTTTCTCTCTTTCTGTGGGCCTCCTAGTTCATTCCTGTTCATCTGTGCAGATCCCAAGAAGCCAACACCAAGTCAACAGCGTTCATTCGACATCAACAGATTGACGTCATCCGTGGGAAACCAGTATCTCTCCCTAACAGTAAAAGTGAAGAAGCATAAAAGAACTCATCTGTTGTCATGCCGCCTAGGAATGCCACGAAAAGAACCAGCAAGAGAGCCCCCATCGTGTGCTCCGCTCCCGTCCGGAGCCACACCCAGAGCGAACAATCCAGGTCAAGATTCCCTAGAGTACCCGAGCATGCGACCCTTGGGTCAAGCAAACGGCCTCCTGTCAGAGAGCACCATCCTCGCCGCTCCGAAATCGACTCCCACGACTCCAAAAGAGCAGCCATGCACCCTCAGATAGCCCTAGTGACTCAAGCTCAATTCCAAGAGCTTTCTCGGATGATAGTAGACTTGGCGACCCAAGTCTGAGGTGGGGGCCGACAACCCCCTCCCCCTTACCAAACTCCCGAGCAAACCGAGTCCTCTGGCGGTGATGATCCGGTCGGCAGCCGTTCCACTGCCGAGCCTCCGCCACCCTACGACAGATCCAAAAAAAGTTTCTCTTCCAAGAGCAATCCCAAACTGGACAGGAGAATCAAGGAGATGGAAGAAAAAATTGACAGAGCACTCAAGCACCGAAGTCATAGTATCTTGGACGAACTCAATGTCCAAGACCCCCATTCACAGACGATGTCCTCGAGACCCCCCTTCTACTCAACTTCAGAATGCCACAAATCAGAATATATGATGGTTCGGCAGACCCGTTGGACCACCTGCAACATTATAAGACGGCCATGACGCTGCACCGGTACTTTGATCTTATCATGTGTCGTGCTTTCCCCTTGATGCTTGAAAAGGCAACTGGCACGTGGTATTCGCGCCTCAAGCCAGGAAGCATCGGTAACTTCAGAGAACTCAGCTATGTTTTCGCCTCTCACTTCCTCAGCAGCAAGGGGCCGAAAAAGACTTCGGAGAACCTGTTCAATATCGTCCAGCACCGGGGAGAAAGGCTTCGGGCCTACATATCCAGGTTTAACACAGCTGCGTGGGAGATCCTGGACTTCGACCCCCACGTCCAAATGTTGGGGTCTTCAGTTCCAAGCTCACTAGGCGCCCCCCTAAAGACATGAATGGGGCCTTGGCTCGGGCTGAGAAGTATATGCTGGCGGAGGACGATCAAACCTTCAGAAGAGAAAGAGAAGGAGAAACAGAAAAGAAGAGGAAGGACTTCGACCCCCAGAGAGGAGCTGCTAAAAGACCTCATCAGGAGAACAGGTATAAACCTCATCCTCGGTTCGACAGCTTCACCCCACTCAATGCGTTTAGGACAAAAGTCCTGATGCAGCTCCAGGACAGATCAGTCCTTCAGTGGCCGCCCAAGCTAGCCTACCTTAGTCTGGACCAGAGAAAGTGGTGTCGATTCCATAGGAACCACGGGCACGACACCGAAGAATGCCATAGCCTGAAGATGCAAATTGAAGCCTTTATCAGCCGGGGACACCTAAAATAGTTCACCAGGTCTTGGGGAAGGAAAGCACCAGTTCAACCAAGGGGGGACCTTGGACGCCCCCAACCCCCACAACAGGGGCGACAAGACTTTTGAAGAGACCCCAGGCCCGAGTAGGAAAGGCCCAATCAAAGGAACCAAGAAATAGCAACCACCAGGATCATAAAAACAATCTGTGGGGGCCCGGCGACCAGAGGTAGCTCAGAGCAGAGCGGGAAAGCCTACGCCAGAGTTATGGCCTCCATCAACAACCCCTACAAACAAAAGAAATCAAGTCTGGTAATCTCCTTCACGGATGACGATTTGGAAGGAGTATAGGCTCCGCACGATGACGCCGTGGTGGTCTCCTTTTTGGTGGCCAACCACGATGTAAGGCGTATCCTGGTGGATAACGGAAGCTCGGAGGACATCCTGTTCTATGATGCTTTCCAGCGAATGGAGTTGAGGACGAGCAGTTAGAGCCGGTCTCGGCCCCCCTTTATGGTTTCGGCGGAACCCTTGTGTTCACAGAAGGAAGTATAGTCCTCCCCGTTACTGTAGGAATTGTGCCACGAACAACCACCGTTCAAACCACCTTCCTGGTAGTCAAGAAACCATCCTTTTATAACATAATCTTCGATCGGCTAACCCTCAACAAGTTGAAGGCAATTGTCTCCACCTATCATTTAAAACTCAAGTTCCCCACCAACGAAAGAGTAAGGGTGGTCAGAGGAGATCAGCGAGCTTTCCGGTCCTGCTACCTAAACGCCATCAAGGAAAGAAAGAAGACTAAAGCCCTACCCCTCGAAGTGGAAGATTTCATGGACGAGGTGAAGACTCCAAGGGGACAACCCGTGGAAGAACTGACTTCGGTCCCCTTCGGAGAAGACCTATCCTGAACCATCCAGATTGGATCCAATCTCCCTGAAAGCCATCGGGAGGTGCTCCTTTCCCTCCTCAAGAAGAACTAGGACTTGTTCGCCTAGTCTGCGTTAGATATGCCTAGAATCGACCCCAGAACTATCGAGCACTGTCTAAATGTAGATCCAAAGCACAAGCTCGTCATTCAGAAAAAAAGAGCTTTCACCCCCGGAACAACAAGTCACCCAAGACAGAAGTGGACAAGTTACTTGAGGCCAGCTTCATCCGAGAGGCAAAAGACCCCGACTGGGTGTCTAATGTAGTGATGGTCCGAAAGGCCAACGGTAAGTGGCGAATCTACATCGATTTCACCAATCTGAACAAGGCCTGTCTCAAGGACAGTTTTCCCTTGCCACGGATCGACCAACTGGTGGACACTACCTCGGGACATGAGCTTTTAACCTTCATGGATGCATATTCCAGCTACAACCAGATCCTTATATACAAGCCCGACCAAGATAAGACCACCTTTGTCACCAATCAGGGGCTGTACTGCTATAAGGTCATGCCCTTCGGACTCAAAAACGCTAGTGCAACCTATCAAAGGTTGGTGAACAAGATCTTCAGGGAATAAATTGGGCGAAATATGGAGGTTTACGTAGATGACATGCTAGTCAAGAGCACCAAGGCGCAAGACCATGGTTCCGACCTAGAATAAGCATTTAGGGTACTACAAAGGCACAAGATGAGACTGAACCCAGCGAAATGCGCGTTCCGAGTGACGGGGAAAGTTCTTGGGCTTTATGCTCACTCAAAGAGGAATAGAAGCCAACTCGAAAAAAATAAAGGCCATCCTCGATATGGCCCCTCCTAAGACCGTGAAGGAAATGCAACGACTCACCAGGCGAATAGCAGCCCTGAACCGTTTCATGTCAAAATCCGTGGAGAGGTGCCTACCTCTCTTCAAGGCCATTAGAAAGGCAAGAGATTTCGCCTGGATGGAAGACTGTCAACAAGCATTTGAGGAATTGAAGAAGTACTTAAGTTTACCCCCGCTCTTAACTAAGCCACTCCCGAGCGAAGATCTATATCTATACTTGTCGATTGGACCAAACACCGTGGCATCCGTCCTAATCCAAGAAGAAGAAGGAGTTCAAAAACCCATCTATTATGTCAGTAAGATCCTCCACGAGGCAGAGGTAAGGTACCCTTCGATAGAAAAGGTAGCCTACGCCCTTGTGATATCAGCAAGGAAACTCCGACCGTATTTTCAGGCGCACACTATCGTTCTCCTGACTAACCAGCCATTGAGGCAAGTCCTGCACAACCCAGATGTCTTCGGAAGGATGGTCAAGTGGTTAGTGGAGCTCGGGGAGTTTGATATCTGGTATCTCGTAAGGCGATTAAAGGCCAAGTCCTAGCCGATTTTATCTTTGAGACGACCCTCCACATAAATCCAAACAAAGGAACAGGATTAGTGTCAGACGAGCCACCTCTAAGATGGACCCTTCATGTGGACGGATCCTCGAACACCGCAGGAAGTGGAGCAGCGCTCATCCTCTGTAGCCTGGACGGCTTCGTAGTGGAGTACGCCTTGAGATTTGGATTCAAAACCTCCAACAACGAGGTGGAATACGAGGCCCTGCTTGCGGGTCTGAAATTAGCAAAAGCATTGGCCGCCGAAGTTCTAGACGTGTATAGTGACTCACAGTTGTTGGTAAGTCAAGTAACGGGAAAATTCGAGGCCCGAGGAGAAAAAATTGCTCGGTACCTTGAGAAGGCAAGAGAGCTCACTGTTAGGTTCAAAACGTTCCGAATAATTCACGTCCCACGAATGAAGAACTCAAAAACGGACGCCTTAGCCCGACTGGCCTCGTCCCGACACCTCGAGCCAACTCAAGCCGTGTACCTAGAGACCCTCTCTGTCCCAAGCATAGACAAAACTTCAGTCCTGCTAGTAGTGAAAAAAGAGACATGAATGGACCCAATCCTCCGATTTTTGAAAAGTGGGGAATCCCTGAACAGAAGAACGAAGCAAGGAAGCTAATCTCCCGCACATCTCGGTACACTGTCATAGATGGACAACTATATAAAAGTGCTCTAACCATGCCTTACTTAAAGTGCCTCAACTCGGTCGAAGCTGACTGTACTCTTCGAGAAGTCCACGAGGGGATATGTGGAAATCACTTGGGGGCTCGTGCCTTAGCCTTCAAAGTCCTCTGAAAAGGTTATTATTGGCCCGGGATGAAGGAAGACGTGGATTTGGTTAGGAAATGCAAAAGCTGTCAGCAGTACTCACCTATGTCCCGCCAACTGGCCAATCCTCTCACTCTAATCACCAGTCCACAACCTTTCGCCATGTGGGGAATGGACATACTCGTTCCATTCACTGCAACCTCCAGGAAAAGAAAGCATCTCATCATGGCTATTGATTACTTCACCAAGTGGGTCGAAGCAAAACCGCTAGCCAGCATCACGGATTACCAGACTCGGAGCTTTGTTTGGAAATCCTTCGTATACCGATTCGGCATACCTCGAGTGTTGATCATCGACAACGGCAAGCAATTTGACAGTTCTCGATTCAAAACGTTCTGTGAAGATCTCCGCATCGAACATTGATTCTCATCCGTTGGATATTCACAAGCTAATGGCCAAGCTGAAGTGACCAACATAACGCTTCTCCAAGGTATCAAGAAGAGACTCGGACGAAGTGGACAAGTGATGGACCGACCAATTCTCCAATGTCTTTTGGGCATATCAAACAACCATTCGTACTCCAACAGGGGAAACCCCATTCTTCATGACATACGGCTCAAAATATGTCATCCCTCTTGAAGTGGGGATACCACCGATACGCGTGCAACACTTCGAACAAAGTAACAACGATGAGGGCTTGCGGATGAACGTTGACTTGGTCGACAAAGCCCGAGACAAAGCCCAGGTCCGTTTAGCTGCGTACCAATAAAGGACTACCCGATACTACAATTCATGAGTTCGAAATAGGAACTTCAAACTGCATGACCTCATTCTTCGGAAGAGCGAAGTATCCCGTCCTCAGGAAACGGGGAAGCTCGTTCTGAACTAGTAAAGCTCGTATAGGATTCGAAAAGTATGCTGAGTCGGCATCTTCGAACTCGAAAAGTTAGATGGCAAGCGCATCCTGCGCACTTGGAACGCAGAAAATCTCTGTAAGTTCTATCAGTAACATCAAATGTAAAAACGAGAAATGAAGAAATAAAAACTCAAGTTTACAAAAGATCGATATTTCATTCAAAAAGTTTGGATTACAAAAAGGGGCGATATCGGCCCTCACATACGAAAAACAAAAGAAGTAAAACTATGCTAAACCATCTGAGGCTAGCCTCCAGCTGTGTCCTCGGCGTCCCCACCAGCAACGGCAGTGCCCTCCTCTTTGGAGGACTCCAGCTCAAGGCCAAAAAAGTCAGTCTCGGGGAAGAGAGACTCGGTATTCCTCTTGGCCTCATAGAAGCCCTCAAGGAATTGGCCTCCAGCCTCCTCCAGCAAGGCCTCATTCTTCTCAGGGACCTTACGCATGGCCTCCGCAGCTTCCTTTCGTGCCTGGTGCTCGGACTCACGGGCCGCGTCCTTCTCCGCCCTAAGGGCATCATCGGCCTGACACCGCTGATCCCTCTCCCTGATGGCCTCCTCCTTTGCCCACTCGACCGTCTCGAGAGAAGAGGACAACGTCCGGACGAGCTCCCGGTTCTTGTCAAGCTTTTGTTCGGTTTTTCCTAGACAGTCGGCCATGTCCATGCTGCGCCGGAACATGACACCGATAAAAACACTGGTTTGAAACAAGTGCAGAGAGACGTCAGAAAAAATAGTTAGAAAATAAAAACTGTAACTACAAAGAGGAAAGACGAAGGATAATACTTGGGAAATCACGGCCTCAATGGCCAAGCAGAGCCCCTTGAAGGGCCTCCAAGAGACCTCTAGCATATCACGAGGAGGGATCCCCATGATGAGGTGCTCTTAGGTGACCCTCGGATGGGTGAACACTGAGTCATCGCACTTCAGCGTCCACTGGGGAATGAAGGGAGTAGAGGCCCCAAGTACCTCCCTGGACGAAGAAGGGCCCTGGGGTGGAGGTAGCGCCGCTGGGACTACTCGCGGCTCTGGAACAGGAGGCGTCGGAGGGCTCTCCATGGCAAAGGGAACCGGGCTGGATGCCCGGGCCTTCTTCTTCTGCTGCTACTTCGGAGCTGAGCTCTTCCCCTCCGAGGCCCGTCTCTTTTCCCTGGCCATCTTCTTGGTCCTCTCCCTCGCTTGCGCAGCCATCTTCATCTCTGCTCAAAGAAAAAGTATTAGCAGATAAAGATAAAAAAAACAACAGGTAAAAATTAAACAAGTACTAAAAAGTTACCATGCTCCAGGTCCGTTGGGGGGCAGAGGCTGCGCCTATGAAGCTCTTCGTTGTCACAAAGCACTTCTGCATCTAAAGGCGCGGCCAACATCGCCTTCAACATCTATTACTCTCGGTGCAAAAAGTACAACTTCTTGCATTTGCCAGCACGATCTAAGCTCCAGCCGAGGGGGATGTTGAGTCTTTCGGCACTTCGGATGAAGAAGAACGATCTCTTCCACTTTTTTATGGAGGACGACTTCTTCTTCAGCACGTTCCTCTTAGCCCTCGAGCTGACTATAACCTACCCAGTCTACCCATGCTTGTTGATCTGGAAGTGGGCTTTGAAGATGTTAAGATTCATAACGCCACCCACTTCCTGGCACACGGCTATGAAAGCCATAATCAGGTGCACTGAGTTGGGCACCAGTTGGCTCAGTGCTATACCAAAGTACCTAAGCACTGAGCAAAAGAACGGGTAGAGAGGGAACCTAAGGCCGGCCTTCATGTGCTTCTCATAGACGCATAGCTCGTAGGGCACGCAGCTCGGAAGGGCATCACAAGCCCTCTCCCCACCCTCTGGTGCCCGAAAGGCATATTCCATTGGAATGCGATAGGCCATCCTCATCTTCTGGAGATCTGCCTCCCCAACTATGCTAGGCATGGAGTTGGCCTCGATCGACCACTCCTCCCGTTCCGTCGCCGAGGCATCATCCTTGATCTCTATCAGCGTACGATCAGCCTCATTCTTTTCGTCAGAAGAGGCCTCCTCCTCCTCACTTTCTTCTTCATTATCTTCCCCAGGGACAAAGGGCACCAGGGCAAGGGTACCCTCCCGAGGAACGATCTCCAAGGAGGAGACGTGCTCACTGAAGGAGACATTCACAGCCTCCTCCAGCTCATGTGACAAGTTCCCAGTTCCCTCACTACCAATACTAACTCTATGATCAGACATAGTAAAAGGAACAGGGGACTCACCAAGGGAATGAATTTGGATAGTGCGTAAGGCCTCGGTCCCTTCACGATAAATCACCACCTCGAGCGCCTTGAACTTTGAACCCTCAATCCACCAAGACTCTCGAGTTGTTGATCAAAGGACTCCGAACTCTCAATCAGACTTCGAGTGCTCTCAAATTTTCTTTATCTCTCAAAAGCTCTAAAAATGCAAGTGAGGAGAAGAGGGGAGGGAATCATCCTTATATAAAGATTGCAGCAGCAGGAACGAGGGACATTAATCTCTCCCTAGCTGAAAAGACGTGACCCTTGATGTCACCCAGGCGTCGTTCGCTCTCCCCAAAGCACCAGCTGTCATAAAGGAACGATCCTTCCCATGCTCCAGGCAACGCCATACGAAAAGCAGCCACCACCCTATTTAATGTGCCTTTAAACTTAAAGAGAGCCCATGAGACCAAAGAAAGAAAGCCCATGGGCCCAAGGAAAGAAAGCCCATGGGGCCCTTAGCAAAAGCCCAAGGAAAAGAGGAGCTCAAAGGAAAATCTCCAAAGTCCGAGCATGTGAGCTACTTGTCACACACTCGGCTTAAAGTCTCCAAGTCCGAGCGTATGGACTGCTTGTCACACGCTCGGCTTAAAGTCCAAGTCCAAGCGTATGAACTGCTTGTCACACGCTCGGCCTAAAGTCTCTAAGTCCGAGCATATGGACTGCATGTCACAAGCTCGGCCTAAAGTCTCCAAGTCTGAGCGCATAAACTGCTTGTCACATGCTAGGCCTAAAGTCTCCAAGTCCGAGCATGTGAACTGCTTGTCACACGCTCAGACTAAAGTCTCCAAGTCCGAGCATGTGAGCTGCTTGTCACACGCTCGACCTAAAGTCTCCAAGTCCGAGCGTATGGACTGCTTGTCACACATTGGTCTAAAATCTCCAAAGTCCGAGCGTATGGACTACTTGTCACATGCTCGACCTAAAGTTTCCAAAGACCGAACGTGTGAGCTGCTTGTCACATACTTGGCCTAAAGTCTCCAAGTCCGAGTGTATGGACTGCTTATCACACGCTTGGCTTAAAGTCTCCAAGTTCGAGCATATGGACTGCTTGTCACACGCTTGGCCTAAAGTCTCCAAGTCCGAGCATGTGAGCTGCTTGCCACACGCTCGGTCTAAAGTCTCTAAGTCAGAGCATGTGGACTGCTTGTCACATGCTTGGCCTAAAGTCTCCAAGTCCGAGCGTATGGACTGCTTGTAACACGCTGGGCCTAAAGCCTCCAATTCCGAGCGTATGGACTGCTTGTCACACGCTCGGCCTAAAGTCTCCAAATCCGAGCATGTAAGCTGCTTGTCACACGCTCGGCCTAAAATCTCCAAAGTCTGAGCGTATAGACTGCTTGTCACACACTCGGCCTAAAGTCTCCAAAGACCGAACGTGTGAGCTACTTGTCACATACTTGGCCTAAAAATCTCCAAGACCGAGCATGTGAGCTGCTTCTCACACCATCGGCCCAAAAATCTCCAAGACCAAGCAGGTGAGCTACTTCTCACACGCTCGGCCCGAAAACCTCCAAGACCGAGCATGTGAGCTGCTCCTCACACGCGCAGCCCAAAATCCCCAAGCACGAGCACAAAGGCTATACTCGCTCTGAGATTCCCCAGTTTGAGGACGCGAACCATCTGTTTCCCAATATCTCTAAGTGCAAACGCTCATCCACGACACAAACATCACATCTTACTTTCTTGGGGCACAAGTTCCTGAGGAAGTGGGGGGCCTGTGATAGAGCCCACAATACCCTCATCCAATAGGACGCCGACACATGGGGTCTTTCATCCCCAATAGGACGTTGACATGTGTCCAGCCTCCGTGACATAACAAGGCATACGTGGAATGGGCAAATCACGCCATCGCTACATCAAAGCGTGATTAGCGGACCTAACCCCTTTTGAAACACGCGACCCTTTGAGCACGCAACTAAGACCTATCGTCAAAAGCCAGAAATCACAGGGACGAAGCCATCCCTCCCCCAAATGGCCGACCTCCGCTCAGAATACTATAAATAGCCTAAGGTACATGAGTTCAAGACACGACTTTTTCACTTTACAAACACACGAAAAAATCCGCATCAATCTGTTTTAAAATTAATCCTCAGCCTCTCTTAAGCCCTCGAGCTAACTAGAGCGTCAGAGTGCCCTCAAGAGCCTCCTCCTCCTCTCCTTCCGTGGGCCCCCTTAGTTCACCCTTGTTCATCTGTGCAGATCCCAAGAAGCCAACGCCAAGTCAGCAGCGTTCATTCGGCATCGACAGTGTGTAAAGATACACTAGGCTACAATCATTTGATTTCACTCTATGCATGTCTTGGAAATAAAGATGAGATGATAAGTATTATAAAAAAAAAAGAAAAAAAGATGAGATGATAAGGCTATGGAGACTTCAAAAAGTCCTGTGTAAGAAGCAAATCAACAGGGATTATATAACCATGCTGGGTTCTTTAGTGAAGCTTGGGGAGCTTGAAGAAACTGAGAAATTGCTTGAGAGTGGAAGTCCTCTTGTCAAAATTACGATTCCAGAGTGCCAAGTGTTTTTCTTATTGGGTTTCTTATTGGGTATTCTTAGAGGGGAATGGTTGAGAAAGCTGAAGCAATGCTACAGGACATAGTCAAGAAACAGAAGACTTGAACTCCGAATAGTTGGGCTATTGTTGCGGCAGGGACGCAGGGTATATGAATAATGATAATATGGAGAAGGCTTTTGAGTGCTTTAAGGAAGCTTTAGTTGTGCAGGCAGAAAATAAAGGGTGGAGGCCCAAACCTCATTTGATTTCTAAGATATTGAGTTGGCTTGGTGAAAATAGTGATCTTAGAGAAAAGAAGTAGATAGGCTATTGGAGAGCTTGAGAGCTGATAATGTAGATGAAGATGAGGAATCAAAGAAGGTACTTATCTCAAGATAGCATAAAATATTAATGTTTTTCTCCTGTCTGAATTGAGATGATCGTTTTTTATATATAATTAATGGCGAGGGAATTTGAACTTGGATCATGCCTAAACCAGGTGATGAATAATTTTTTTCAATGTGAAAATTTCTATAGCTGAAGCAGTAGGATCATTTGACCCTCACACATCATGATCATTTACTCTTGGTCTAGCATATATTAGCCAGATGCTTGAAATTATGTATATATTATTATTATGTATTTTTTTTTTTGGAGAAATAAGATTCGGAGCTGTACTAATTTTTTGGTTTTCTTTTCCTTTTCGGCCTCGAATTCTCTTGCATCCATCTTATTAGAGCACTGCTTTATATACACTTGATTTTTTTGGTTGTTTAGGGTACCCTGATAGCTCTAGTAATCATCGGAGAGCTCTTAGTAATAATTTGAGTGTTTGTTTTGAGTGTCAAGTTGCGATAAAAAAAACTTTACCCATTTTATTATGGGCTTTGATTTGAAGTTTTGATCCATATTTATGTTGTATACCCTTCATTCATTTAGGTGAATACTAGCCTATATTATATTCATTACTGTGGTATTATTCCAACAAACTTTTATTTTTGTTTATGAAGTCCCCTTTTAGCAATAATACAATATGGATAAAGAATTTATATATACTATTATTAGCAATATAATAAATTTGATATATGTGCCAGTTTAATTATCTATATATATAAATGCTATTTGCTTTTTTGAGTAATTTATATATACTATGATTGGCAATATAATAAATTTGATATCTACGCCAATTTAATTATCTCTGTATATAAATACTATTTGCTTTTTTAGTAATTTATATATACTATTACTGGTAATATAATAAATTTGATATCTACGCCAATTTAATTATCTATATATAAATACTGTTTGCTTTTTTGAGTAATTTACATATACTATTAATGGTTGTTTGTTAGGAAAATTAATAAATGACATATTTTCATACTAAATATAGTCATATAATTAACTATACAGTGCTGCTAATGTGTTGGATCAACTTGTATATTTTCACTTTTAGGAAAGTTAGGTACTGCTTCCCAGTCTTGGTTTGGTTGTAGTTTCGGTTTATGATTGTCAAAAAGTTTTTGCAACAGTTTTTGATAAAACTACTATAAAACTAAAATTTGTTTAATGTTTGATAAAACATTTTTTTTATACAAATTTAAATTTTTATAAATTATTTTTTCAGCTTTTGATTTTATTCTTAAAACTGTTTTTTAAAGATATGATGTAACTTACGGAGACGAAAACCATTCCATAAATTGTATCAATCATGATATAAAAAGGGGATTTAGTTTTGAAAATGCTTTATTGGTTGCTAGGGAAACCATATGACTTATTTTTCTCTGCAAAATTATTTTTGATAAAATAAATATTATTTATTGTCTATATTAAACTTTTTATTTAAATAATAAATTATTAAATCAAAACAAAATTTTATTATATCTTATATATATATTCACGATTACAATATAAATATTTTTTATATTTTATGGGATAGATATTGAAAACAAAAAGAGAATATTATTAACTGCTTATATTATATTAAAAAACAATATTTTCCTTGTTTAGTGGTATAATTTGTTTTCATATTTATAAAACATTACATAATAAATCCAACACTTTCCTTTGGAAAAAAGGACCGAAATGGTCCTCCAGGGCTTTAATGGCTCAAAATGGTCTTAAAAAAACAAATGTCAAAATGCCCAGAAATTGAGGGGAAGACCGGAGGAGGGAGAGAGGGAGTAAACTACTGTTCATTGTGATCTTCTTAGTAGAAGAAGAGCAGTTCTCTCCATGTCATGTTCATCGTATCATTTTTAAACTTTTTTCGATTTATTTTCTTTTTAATTTCTTCTTTTTATATTAAGCTTTAATTTTGTTGGGATATTCATCAAATTTCATGTAAAAAGATTTTATTATAAGTAATTCTAATTCCACATTATTTATGTATTAAAAATATGTGAGTACTAGTTATTATAAATATAGACATAAAGAGAGTTAGTCCATCACCCTATTTCTGAAATTGAGAAAGTTTTTATATAGTTTTGTCTAGAAAAATTGTGTATTGTTGTGGGAAGAGCTTTCGTATAGTTCTATTTTTCAAAAAAATTATGTAATGTGGTGTTGTGAGATTTATCAGTTTTCCTCAATCCAAAAATTACAAAAAAAATTGAATAATGATTGACTTGTAAATATAGATAAAGAATTGTGCTGAATCACGTTAAAATTTCTCTATAATTTTACTATTGTAATTGCTTTATTTTTTAGGGTGTCAGATTCTCAACACACAGTAAAGGAAACGAAAAAGCTAAAGAGATAAGGAAAAATGGAATTTGGGTGATTGGGTCTGATGTTAATTTGTTGATAACTGGATTCCCTGAGGTCCTTTTCTCTTGGGTTTGTGGGAGGATTTGGGGGAAAGGAAAGAGGATACTTTTATAAAATAAGTAAAAAAGGGAAAGTGGAAAGTGAAGAGGATACTGGTTTCATGCTATTTTTGTTGGGCTGGGATGGTAAACTCACCAATACAAAGATAGCTGGTTGTATTGGGTCTGAGAAGAGTCCTTCTTTCTTACATGTATATGAAACAAAGCTTAATGTATTGTTTCATGTAAATTTTGGGTTGTGACAATATATTAGTATGTTGGTTTGTTTTTTTGTTTTTTAAAAAAAAATTAATTTATACGATTTAATTAAGAGGCATTGTCTGAGAAAACATAATCTAATTCAAATTAGATTTAGAATGCAAGTATTGGAAGCAAAGTAATTTCTTTGACATACAATGTCATGGAATGTTGAGAGAAGGTTGACCATTTTGGTTAGAGTAACACTTGCTTCAAAAATCATTAAAATTATAGCATCCTTTGATTAGCACCTTCTAAGAATCTTCTTCTCTGCTCTTCTATATACAAATCTTCAATCTAATTTATACCACCACCCCTTTTCTATTTCTTTAGGTCTTTGTACTTCCAACCTTCCTAGAGATGTGGGTGTTCTAGAATTAGAGGTAACACCCATATCGACAATTAGTGAAGTGATGGTATTTAACTTCTTTTTTTTTTTATATGGAGAAATAATATATGCTATATATACACTTGATTTTTTGGATATTTGGACACCCTGGTAGCTCTAGTGATAATCTGTCAAGAAGCTTTTGTTGAAAATTTATACAATTTATTATTTTGTTATTATTGAAATCAATGTAGCAAGTGATCATTGTATCTCATTCGTTTATTGATAATTTAAGTGTTTAATTTGGGTGTCAAATATCATTACCAATTTTTTATGGGCTTTGAATTTGAGTGCTTGATTTAGGTGAATTCTTCCACCTATTATATTTATTACTGTGATATTTAAGGTTAGATCAAATAATACTTGTTTTTTTTCCAATGTACTTTTATTTTTTTGTTATGAAGTCCCATTAGCAATACTACAATGGATATAGAATTTAAGAAATATAAAAACAAATAACTATTATAGAAATCAACCTCGATCTTCAGCACAGTTTTCAGGCATAAACCAAAGATCCTTATCATAGAGATCAAAAATGAATCTCGTATTATGTTGTTGCCATGCACCAATAATATTTTTCACATCTAGTGGTGCAATTGCTAGCATGAAGAACTTCTCATCCGGGATAATGACAAACAAATTCTTCGGCTCTATTTTGAGGTCGGCTCCTTCGAAATGATATGTCATCGAAGTAAAATTATTATAACCCCTCGAAGGTGTTGTATAACAAAGTTCAACCCGAAGAGGACAAGCCACATGTTTGTGAACACCAGTAATAGAAGAGAAAAAGTGTTCAATTTCATTATGTACCTTCCAGTAAACATCTTTTTGAAGAAAACTAAGTAGTGAGCCAGAGTCAATAATGACACCACCAACTCCGCTGGCTTGAACTTTAAAGGTGTCTATTGGAAAATGTAAGCGCTTATCGCCGACGCTAATGTCTAATAAGTTCAAGCCATAAGCATAAGAATTCGGGTGCTCCACAATTGAGGTTCTTTGAACAGAACGTTGGGCTTTATAGCCCATGACATCATCACCGAACTTCAGATAACTCGTAGGGAGTTTTCCGTCAGGCGTTTCTTCAACAAAGCAATAAGAGAATTGATTTGAGACAACTGATCCAAGTTGATTTATCAAAGAAATTGGGTCTTGATTCATTCCCAAGATTCCAGCAGTGTTACTACTACCTTGTTTGGCATTATTGTTAAAACTTTGGCTCCAATGTGTGCAACCAAACAGCACATCATTCACGGTTGTATATGCTTCATCATTTGTCTTGAAGCTGAAGGTTTCCCATGAAGCAACTCCTTTAACTATGGTTGATCCGATGCCGTATTGGAGTTCGTAATGACATTCCCCATCAGTGCACACGTAACGCTTACATAAAGGATTATTGCATGGGACCTTCCGGTATGTGCTGGATTTCTTAGGATCAAAGATTTCTTCTTTCTGGGGAAAACATTGTTGGCATGGTTGGCATTGTGTCCAGATTTGGCCTCCACCTGTATCTAAAGTTAGCAAGTACATTTTTCTCGGCATACCGATCTCTAATCTAACCATGTAAATGAATTTGTCAGTGTAAACATAAGGATGCATCATATCAGGCTGCATAGTTTTGTTATTTGTTGTGATAGTTGACGACAAATACGAAGCTCTCAATTTAGAGATTTTTACGTAATTTTTCACTCTTTCAAAGAAAGTGAGGTTTCCTGGGTAGAAAGGGGATTCAGGTGAATCTCTATGGATAACTTTTAGGCTGAAACTAGTTGAGTTACTAGAAGAAGCAGCTACTGCCAATTGGAATTCAATGGCAGCTATGAGGGAAAAAAAGGACATAACAACTGCGAAAGCCTGAAATGTTTTCATGTCTAGAAATTAAGGGTGTAGGTGATAAAGATGTTGCTTGCTATTTGTTTGGATACTGATTTATATATGCTTAAATCAATACCACTTAAATTCATTCAGTACTCAAGCGTCATCATAATTATCTTATGAATCTTCTTATATTATATTAATAAATTTGATATCTACAACTCACTTTTTAGATATATTATTACTTTTTTTACTACTTTATATATGTTATTATAGGCAATATAATAAATTTGATATCTGCACTAATTAAATTATTTCTATATATATATAAACACTATTTGCTTTTTTTGAGTAATTTATATATACTATTACTGGCAATATAATAAATTTGATATCCGTGCCAATTTAATTATCTATATTTATAAATAATATTTGCTTTTTTTTTAGTTATTTATATATACTATTACTGACAATATAATAAATTTGATATCTGCACCAATTTAATTATCTATATATATAAATACTATTTACTTTTTTGAGTAATTTAGATATACTATTACTGACAGTATAATAAATTTTATATCTGCACCAATTTAATTATCTATATATATATATATATAAATACGATTTGCTTTTTTGAGTAATTTATATATACTATTAATGGTTGTTTGTTAGGAAAATTAAAAAATGACATATTTTCATACTGAATATAGTCATTTAATTAACCATACAGTGCTGCTAATGTGTTTGATCAACTTGTATATTTTCACTTTTAGGAAAGTTAAATACTGTTTGCCAGCAGTTTTTGATAAAACTGTTGTGAAGCTAAAATTTGTTTAATGTTTGGTAAAACATTTTTAATACAGAAGTTAAATTTTTATAAATTATTTTTCAGCTTTAAATTTAATTCTAAAGACTGTTTTTTAAAGATATGATGTAGCTTCTCTTTCACGGAAACGAAAACCATTTCATAAATTGTATCAAATAGGATCTAAAATGGGGTGTAGTTTTGAAAATGCTTTATTGGTTGTTAGGGAAACCATATAGCTTATTTTTCTCCGTAAATTTATTTTTGATAAAAGAAATATTATTTAGTCTATATTAAACTTTTTATTTAAATAATAAATTACTAAATCAAAACAAAATTCTATTATATCTTATATATATATATATATATATATATATATATATATTCACGATTACAATATAAATATTTGTTATATTTTATGGGATAGATATTGAAAACAAAAGGAGAATATTATTCACTGCCTATATTATATTCATGAAAAAACAATATTTTCCTTGTTTAGTGGTATCATTTGTTTTCATATTTATAAAGCATTACATAATAAATCCAACACTTTCCTCTAGAAAAAGTTGTGGGAAGAGTTTTCGTTTAGTTCTATTTTTCAAAAAAAATAATGTAATATGGTGTTGTGAGTTTTATCAGTTTTCCTCCATTCAAAAGTTGCAAATGAATGAAATAATGATTGATTTGTGGATGTAGGTAAAGAATTGTGCCGAACCACGTTAAAATTTCTCTTTAGTTTTGCAATTGTAATTGCTTTGTTTTTTGGGGTGTCAGATTCCCAACACACTGTAAGGGAACGAGAAGGCTAGAGAGATAAGGAAAAATGGAATTTGGGTGATTAGGTTTGATTTTAATTTGTTGATAACTGGATTCCCTGAGGTCCTTTTCTGTTGTGTTTGGGTCTGAGCAGAGTCCTTCTTTCTTACATGTTTATGAAACATAGCTTAAAATATTGTTTCATGTAAATTTTGGGTTGTCACAATATATTAGTATGTTGGTTTGTTCTTTTGTTTTTTTTTATTAATTTATATGATTTAAATAAGAGGCATTGTTTGAGAAAACATTATCTAATTCAAATTAGATTTAGAATGCAAGTATTGGAAACAAAGTAATTTCTTTGACATCTAATGTCATGGAATGTTGAGAGAAGGTTGACCATTTTGGTTATAGTAATACTTGCTTCAAAAATCATTAAAATTATAGCATCATTTGATTAACACCTTTTAATCACTACAAGTTAGATTACACCTCACATTTTACCCATTTTTTTTTTATTTATCAACTTATTCATTTGTAAATAACAATATATTTTTGCAAACATGCATTGCAAATCATCTGGAATAGATTTTTTTTTTTGGTAATCAGAGGTAGATGATTTGAACTTGAGTCTCCCTCTTTTTACGATTTTCGGTTGGAATTCTGAACCCAAACCACATCAAAATGGAAGACTTAATTTGAGACAAGAAAAAAGATATAATAATCAATTGAGCTATATCCCAACCATAGCAATAGGTAGTTTTCTTCATTAATGGAAAAGTTTTTTTAATAAAATAAATATTTCGTAAGGGAAAAAGAGAAGTGTTTCAATTCTCTAAAGTTGGAATCATCTTTAATAAATTTGAAAGTGGATTAGTAATGTTATTTTCATTGTACTTATCTAGTAAATTCATATAAAAACCATAACATCGATTCTTGGAAATTTTGCTGGAAAAACAAGATCCAGTCTATTGAAAAGAAGGATTCATGTTTTCATTATATATTCATCTCTATAGTTACAATGGTATTTATAGAGCTTGATTCTAGGGAAACCCTCCCTAGAATCAAGCTAATACATAATCTAAATTAAGAAGGCAATTACGTAAAATAGGAAAATTTGATTTATGCCTAAATTTAACACTTCCCCTCAAGTTGGTGCATAGATATTCCACATGCCCATCTTGTCAAGAAATTTTAAGAATACCCGATTTGAGATTGCTTTGGTAAGGATGTCAACAAACTGATCTTCTGATCGAATCTTAGGTAATTCTACAATCTTTTCATCCAACTTTTCCTTAATGAAAAACCTGTCGACCTCGATGTGCTTTGCACAGTCATGTTGAATTGGATTATGTGCTATATCACATGCTACTTTGTTATCACAAAATAATCGGATAGGTTACTTGGATAGATAACCCAGATCCTGTAAGAGGAGTCTTAGCCATAATGTCTCACACAGTACATTTGCCAAACCTCTGAATTCAGCCTCTGCACTTGAGCGAGCTACAACATTTTGCTTCTTGCTTTTCCATATCACAAGGTTACCTTCTAGAAAGGTAAAATATCTAGAAGTTGACCGCCTATCACTCACATCACCAGCCCAATCAGCATCGGTATAGGCTTCTATGCTTTGATGGTCTGCGTTTTTTAAGAATAATACTCCTTTTCCCGGAGCAGACTTTAGGTACCTCAAGATGTGGATAACTGTATTCATATATTGTTCTCCAAGATTATGCATAAACTGGCTAACAATACTCAAGGCATAGGTCATATCTGGTCTAGTATGAGACAAGTACAACAGTCTCCCTACCAGTCTTTGGTATCTTCCTTTGTCGACTGGTACATGGTTGGGCTCAACATATAGCTTTAGACCTTCTTTTACTTGTGTATCCACTAGTTGACATGCTGTCATGTCAGTTTCTCGTAATAAATCTAGAGCATATTTTCTTTGAGACAGGACTATCCCTTTGTTAGATTAGGATACTTCAATCCCAAGGAAATATTTCAGAGATCCTAAATCTTTCATTTCAAATTCTTTAGACAAGTAATTTTACAGGGTTTTTCTTTCATTTGGATCATTCCCTGTAACCACCATATCAGCCACATATACAATGAGTGCAGTTATCTTACCTTGCTCCCTTTTGAGAAAAAGGGTATGATCTGAATTGCTTTGATGGTAGCCAAAGGCTATCATAGATTTTGTGAACCATCCAAACCATGCTCTAGGAGACTGCTTTAGCTCATACAATGATTTCTTTAGTTTGCAGATCTTCTGGCTGTGTCATTTTGGTATCATGCATCCCGGTGGGATGTAGACTTCTTCAGATAATTCACCATGTAAAAATGCATTCTTCACATCAAATTGTTGCAGTGGCCAATCCAAGTTTGCAGCCAAAGACAGTAGAACACGAACTGTGTTGATTTTGGCTACAGGCACACATGTTTATGTGTAATCAATCCCGTAGGTTTGAGTGTATCCCTTTGCTACCAGTCTTGCTTTAAAGTGCTCAATTGTGCCATCAACCTTGTACTTCACGGTGTAGATCCACTGACATCCAGTTGGTTTCTTTCCTGGTGAAAGATCAACTAGTTCCCATGTTTCATTTTTTTTCTTCTAAAGATTTCATCTCATCGTTCATAGCTGCTTTTCACCTGGGATCAGATAAGGCTTCCTGCACACCGTTAGGAATAAATACAGTAGATAATTGATTCACAAATGACATATTTGATTCTGACAAACGATGGTTGGACACATAATGACTTATGGGATATTTTATTGTACTAGAGAGTTCAGGTTCATAAAGGGGATTCATGAATACCTCTCGTGTGGTGTTGTGGTAACTGTCTCCTGTGTGGCTCAAGAACACCTCCAGTAAATGATTGGTGTGATATATCGATAAGGGATGGAGCATGATCGACGATTTTCGGTTGGGTTGGAGAATGATTCATCTCTTCAGATATTTGGTTCTCAACGGTTTCTGGCTGGGTTGAAGAATGATTCATCTCTTCAGGTATTTGGTTCTCATCTTGGACTTGATCTAATATCATACTACTTAAATCAAGTTCACCAATTTCCTCGTTTACTCTAGTCTTTGAGTCATCACCACTGGAATCCAATCTCATATCCAAATTGTCAGGCTCTTGATTATTGTAATCTAAGCTTTGAATTTCCTTTTGATACTCCCCCTGAAATTCAAGCTTGGAGAAGTACATTGTATCTTCATAGAAAACAATATCCATCGTGATAAATAGATGACATGTGGGAGGATGATAACATCGATATCCTTTTTGATGAGTAGCATACCCAACAAAAACACATCTCAATGATTGGGAAGTTAACTTGGTGCGCTGATGTTTGTGTAAATGTACAAATACCAGACATCCAAAGACATGAGGAGTTAAGCTGGAGATAGATGGAGCATCAATCATATCATCAAGAGTTTGGAGTGGTGTTTTGAAGTTGAGTGTGCTGGAGGGTACCCAATTTGATTAAGTAAGCTGCAGTCGTTAAAGCCTCTCCCCAATAAGACAAAGGCATATGGGCTTTGATTAACAGAGCTCGAACAACCACCAATAAGTGTCGATTTTTTTCGCTCGGCCACCCCGTTCTGTTGAGGCATGGTGGAACAAGTAGTGTGATAAATCATTCCTTATGCTTCTAAGTAATGTTGAAATTCAGTATTCTAATATTCCCCACCATTGTCACTGTGAAGAATTTGAATCTTTCTATTGTACTGAGTTTCAATCCGTTTGTGAAACTTTTGAAATAACGAGTTCACTTCACTTTTGGATTTCATCAAGCAAAGCCATGTCATCCTGGTACAATCATCAATAAACATTACAAATCAATGTGACCCACCCAAAGTAGTGACTTTCGATGGAACCCAGACATCCGAATGAATAATCATAAATGGAAGTTGATTTTTATTCAATCGTAATGGAAACGAAACACGATGGCTTTTTGCCAGTTCACAAGTCTCAGAAAACTAAAAACATCAATATCTATAAATAAACTAGGAAATAATCTTTTGAGATATCTAAAAGAAGCATGCCCAAACCGTCAATGTCTCAACCATATTTCTTTCTGTTTTTTTATCTTCATAACATCCTACTGCCAAAGCTTGTCATAGGCTTTCAATACTCTTTAATTCTAAGTCCAGGTAATACAGCATCCCCCGTCTAATACCACAACCAATTGTCGTCCTGGTTTTGATGTCCTTAAACACACAAAAATCAGGCCAAAAAATTACAACACAAGATAAAGCAGTGGTTATTTGAGAGACTGGCAAAAGATTATAATATAAGGATGGAACAACTAAGACTGAATCTAAATTTAACGTATTGGTGAGAGTCAAAGATCCTTCCCCAATCACTGGAGTCGAATTTCCATTTACGGTAGAGACAAACTTTTGGTTAGAGTGATTGAGTTGTGAGACATGTCTAGAATCATATGTCATGTGATCAGTTGCACCAGAATCAATTATCCATGTATTATTCAAAATAGATGTTGAAATATTTAAAACCTTACCACCATTGTCTACAACTATTACCAATGCTGAGGCGTTGTCAGTGATTTCATCTTCCATTTTTGTTTAAGCAACTATTGTAGTGAAAGGTTTTTAGTGATTTTTCTTTACGCGGCTAGGATCCCACCATTTTGGATAGCCCACCAGTTCAAAATAACCACTTTTAGTATGGCCGGTCTTATGACAATGAGTACACTTGTATGACGATTTGTCAACCTCCTTGGTCCATCTACCAGTGTTAGGTGATAAGTGCTTAAATATTCATATTTAAGCCCTTTCATTTACATTTGTTAAGTCCTATTTTATGTTAATTTAGTTCATTTTACTTCATTTCTGTGTTTTACACGCTTTTATAGGGTTTTAGAAAAGAAAAAAGCATTTTGAAGCTTAAAAGGAAGAAAACTGGAAATCCTGGAGCAGCTGCTGCTTGGAGTGCGATCGAGCGCACCAGGCATGCGATCGAGCACCACAGCACATGCGCGCACGGGCGATCGAGCACTGCAGCAAACACACACAGGCCAGATCGAGCGCATAATTGCGATCGAGTGCACAACATGTGCGATCGAGCGCATGGTTGAGATCAAGCACACCGCGTGTGCGATCGAGCACACCTGTACGAGCGTGAACAGTAAAGTGGCAGAACCAGTTTTGGAAATAAAAGAGTTTTGTGTTTTAGGAAAGTTTAGGAATTCATAAGCCTTCTAGGATTATTCAGCCCCTATAAATACACTTGTAAAACACACAAAGAAGACATCATTTCTTTTACCTTTTGTTTAGTTTAGAGTTGTAAGCTTTGGGAGAGAATTGACGCCTCTTCTTTCGGGTTTGCTCTTTCCCCTTTATTTTATGAATATATTTACTTCATTTAGCATGTGTAACTAAACACTTATAGGGCTTGATTGAAGTCTTAGTTATGTTTTTCCACATATCTATTCATTGACTATCTTTGCTATAGCCTTGTCTGAATGTTTAACTTGATTAATACCTGTTTGTATTTAAATTCCTCGTATGTGTGTGCCTGATCAACATATGCATGTGGTATGGATAGGTTAGTCGGATCAATTTGGATGACCGAGTCCTGGGTTCGATATTAGTAACAAGGGATATCCGCACCTGATTCCCGGGTTAATCAACATGGGAAACCGGGAGCAGACCAAGCCCTAGGTCCTGTGTGGTTGCCGATCTCCACAGCCCTCATGCTCTCTTAAGGAACAACTCAGTATACACCCATGTTGAATCCCTTAAGAGAGAAAAGAGTTAGAGTATACACCATGCCTAACTCGTTGCATAGGGAGATCAATAGCCTAAGGTGTGGACCAAGCCCTTAGGTTGGCAACCATTAGATATTCATGATAAGGCTAGAGCATTGAAACTTTACTTAGTGGGAAAGTATAATTAGGGTGGATATCGTAGTCCTATATTCTCATTATTGTTATTCACTCATAATCAACTATTATTTCTCTTTTCAAACTTGAAGAAATTAGTCAGAAAGAAATTCACCAATCCCTATGGAAATGATCTCGCACTTGCACATTATGCTACCACAGACCTTGTGCACTTGCAAGTAAAACTAGAACGATTATCTGCTTATTAATTTAGGTATATTTTCATCCAACATTAGGTTGTGCTCGAGGTTGTTGACGCTTATTTGATCGATTCCGTGCCACCATGGCACTAGGTTCAGATGTTCCAGAATCACCCTTTAGGGTGATATTTACTGCCTCCCGTCGAACTAATGAGTAACATTCTTCCAGGTTTGGCACTGAGTCTTTTCTCAAAATCTTACGTCAAATTGAGTCAAAGGCCTCATCCAATCCAGCAAGAAAGATGTGAACCCGTAGTTGTTCAACAGACTGGCGGTAGGTTTTGACATCGTCTGGATCTTTCATAACTACCTTATCAAGATAGATCTTGAAAAATTTCAGTTAATTCTCCGTAATACACATAGAGCATTTGTCCATTTTGCCTTGCAAAAAAAAGCTTTTTGATTCAAAATAAAGGCTTGCAACTCATCGTTTCCATCATAAAACGCTGTGGACATGGCAGTCTAGATTTCATAGGCAGTGGGTAAGTGTAAATAATGCCTCTTAATATTTGGAGACATAGACATCAGTCGGCTGAATGTTCGTTATTGTAAAATTTGAGTTTTGTCAAGTCACTTTTCAGAGAGTTATGTCTTATAACTCATACTTCTTCACTTCTATAAATTTATGGAAGTTAAAGAGAAATTAAATAACTGTTATTTCAATTTTAAAAACATCATTTCTTCTTCTTCTTCTTCTTCTTTTTCTTTATCTCTTAAGATTTTTATTGTCATGGTGAATCACTTTTTCAACGAGAGTTCTTAGGGGATTCAACAGATTTGCTATATGTAAATCCTAGATACTTTGTGTATCATTGAGAATATTTATCTGTAACCCATTAGTATACTCATTATGGAGTGGCGACAAATAAACCCTTAGGGAAAACAATTTTTAACGTTCAACAAAGTCTCGATTTGGTTTTCCTTAAATTTAATTTATTGTGTCTTTGATTCCTACTTTAGAAAATGTACCAATATTGATTGCTTAAGTAGAACCAATTTTTTTTTAATGTTAAACATAAAAGGATAATAAAAAGCAATAAATAATTTATCAAACACGAAAAAAGGAAAGAAAAAAAAAGAGAGAAGGATGAAAGATAAACTAGTAAACTTCCCAACTCTACATATAGCTAATAGCTCTATCCAGTGGAAAATATTTGCCTGACCAATAAATTAAATAGATGGTCAAAATTCGATTTTCATATCAAATGATATATATATAAGCTAAGGTATCATATCCTTCTAGATGGTCACAAACACATACGGTCTAATTCATGTTTTTAGATTTGTTGATTGTTTTTTCCTTTGCCAACTTTATTTTCTATTCAATATAAAAAAAAAGTGTTATCCTCAAACTTGAATAATGTTACTGGTGATTAATAAATATCGTATATACAAGATCATGCGTATTCAATATAAAAAGGTCTTATCGGCATTATTGAATAACATTATTAATGATTAATAAATATCACATATATGGAAGTCACACATACATATATGATCATAAGTGTAATTTATTTCTATTCAACAATAAATATGAGATAAAAAAAATTCAAAATATTTTCTTTTTCATAATAAAAATCTTTCTCCTTAATAACCGGTTTTAAGAAAATGATTATTGCACATGCATTATTACTTAATAACCGGTTTTTTTATTATCCAACTCCAATGGTTATTTTATTTATTTAAGATGAAAGTACAGTCATCATATTTGTTGATAATTAATTAGATTTTTATATTGTTTTTTTAATTAAATTTGAAAATAATAAATTATGACATTTAATGATAAGTTAATAATATTAGTGAAAATATATTTATTTTATCGGTTGAAAGACGTTACCAAGAGCAGACAGACGCGGTTACATCACCCACTCAGGCGCCCACTGAATATATATTTACTTGCAAGCTTAATTTTGCCCTTCCAGTTCCACAATTCATTCACGCTCAGCTATCTCTTTCAATCCCACAATTTCATATAACATCCTCTCTATCAAGGAGTTGAGAGTTATAATTTAGTTTTGATCAGATTGGGTAGCCATTGAATGCTCTGTTTTTAGAGATCTTTTTTCTCTTTTTCAACACAGTTTGGTCTGTCTCAGCTTTCTCTGGAAGGGTATGGACATGTTTGGAGAGAGTTTTCGGTGTTTAAAAACTGTTTTCGAAAAGAGTTTCTGAAAACAGTTTTCAGCTGTTTTCAGTGTTCGAAAACATGTTTGGATAACAGTGTTTGAAAACTGTTTCCAAAACAGTTTTTAGTAAAATATTGTTTGGATAATCAGTTTTCAAAAACTATTTTGAAAATAAAAAACTGTTTGGATTACACTTTCTTGTAATTGTTTTCAGCTTTCAGTTTTCAGTGTTCAGTTTAAATTTTAATATCTAAAATTAATTTTATTTCTCATATTTACTAAATATAATTTTTTAAGCACACACCAAATACTTGGAAATAATTAATATTATTTTATTTTTAAAATGTTAGTATTTTTTATATATCATCGATCAAAAAGCAGCATAAATTTAGAAAAACAGATTGGTTTAGGCAACAGTATCAAATACTTTCTGTTTTAGATTATTGTACGAAAAAAACTGGGAAAAAAATTCTCTTCCTTTTATCACCAACCATTTTACATGAGGAATATAAAAAAAAAAAAAAAAAGTAAAGACAAATTTGATACCATTGTTACTTTGCTCATGATTAACATATAAGGTCCATTAATAGAATCCACATTTATAACATACAATGGAAAATGAAACACAATCTCGTTGGCAGGGCTAGCAAGCAAAGTAGCAAAACTCATCTCTCAATTCCACCTATTGTTATCAGTAATGAATTCTGAAAGATCATTTAACCAACATTGACAACATGGTACATCTTTAATGGTAAAGACAGTTTCGTCTTGAAGATAGCTACAAAGATGAATTTTGGAAAAATTAAAACCACATAGCATTTCAAATGAAGTGATAAAGTGATGCATTACATGAGAAAAAATGTCACTTGGCTGGACTTGAATGTCACAATGAAATTAAACAGAGAATAATAAATCATCAGGCATACCAAACAAATGGCATACAATCATGAATATTTATACTACTACAATTGCCTAAAATTTGTCCCTGCGTTCCTCCCCTTCTCACTTTCCTTTTCTGGCTTTCCTTGGACAATCCATCACCCACTCATTTGACTCTTTGCCCATTTGCAACAGGAAGATGCTTCATGTACAATTTTGAACTTCAATGCGGTAGTATAAAGTGGGGAATAGCCCTTTAAAACTGCATCATTTGCGCCAGTGTCATTACCATAAGCAAGTCCAGGATTTGACTAAGATTTCAATGATTTGGATTTGTCTATCACTGGAGGCCACATTTAGAAAATCAATCTGTTGCTCTTCTCCCTATAGCAGCAGCCAACCCAAGCTCCTTACATTTAAGACAGACACATCTTTCCCAATCCGTTGTGTGATTAATACTTTCTAGTGCCAGTTTAATGTCATACTAAAAGAAAATAAAAAAGAGAAGGTGCAAAAAACAAAGCTGTAGATTGCTTTAAATTGTAGAAGGATCCTTGCCTCACTGCTAGTAAATGGTATAACTGATTGTGGAAATTATTGAAACAGACATGATGAATCATGTTAAATGTATTCTACTCACCATTTATTAAGTAAAATCTTTCCAGATTCAAATATTTGAAGATTAAAAGCAACACTTCCGATCAAATACATTTACAAAATAGTATAGCCAAACAAATACATTTAAAAACATGATACCTGTCATCATGCCAAAAGGAATTTGCATCCAAATCAGGCAACACAAGAGTAGCATTCATGATTCTTGCAGCAAGCACTGCATTACAAATCTACAATATCCCGAATAACATTCATTAGTTTATTTAATGCAACTCCACCAAATGGGCAGCACCATCCCCATTCAACTAATGGTTCTAATTTTATTTGAAATACAGCTTAATATTAAAAAAAGAAGAAGCAAATATGAGAGGGGAGTATTTGTCTGGCAAGCACCAAACAGGATCTTTCAATAATAATAAAAGGAAAACAAGCATGAACAGGATAATATCACAAATTACGGCAAAAACAGGGTACAGACCAGACTATGTTGCTGATTCAGACCACCGTTACAACGTACACGAAGATAACCATTGCTCTCTTTTGGAGGAGCTGCCACAATGTAACAACCCAAAAAATAAGTTTCATTGTAAAAAAATTCCAAACCCATAAGATCATTAGCACAACATGATTCAATTTATCATTGGGACTTTTTCTGCTGGAGACATGAGAGTTACACACCGGGCCAGTCAGATCGTGGAGCAGACGATGGCCTCCAACCACCAGAGTTATCACTTTCCCAAAGTTCTTCTGTACTGATCTGCTTAAACATTGCAACAAAAGGAATAGTCAAACACTAGAATGATCAATAATGATAAGCAACAACTAATAAAGAAAAAAGAGTGAAGAAAAATCCAAGATGTTTGTGGACGTATACTTCTCAGCATGTGTAAATCAAATTTAGATGTATTGTTTATCAATTTTATTTGCATGTCTAACTTTGAAATTTAGAGCATGATTGCCTGTCACAGAGAATGACTCTTTCTAGCTATCCTCGATTTATAACCTTCTTAAAAACACCCAGTATTTATACTGGATGTTCACAAGAAAGAGAATCACAGTTACCCACTAATTGTAAAAGGAAAAAATGGGATCCCTTTTGGAATCCTTAGTACTAATTATATAACACCACTTTTTGTAAGTTTTAACAACTTCTATTTCTCGAATGGTATGATCCAAGGTTAAGGATTGGAAATGAATTTAGAAGAAAACTAAGGGCTTGTGATCCATAGGACACTAAAACGTGCCACAAGTTTACAATTTATCCAAAAAGCCTTGCTTACATGCTTTCTTTACTTTTTTGAAAAGAAAGCATTGCTACACGTCCAAGATATTGCAATGGTACTGAATAATACTTTCAATCAATAAAGAAACCAAGAACAGCAGTATTCCTCGCTAAATTTAGATTTTGTAACCAAATAACTCATCCGAGGCTCACAACATTGAAACAGATCACTATTTCATTGTTTGCTGACTTCATTTGCTTGTATTTGAAGCATCTATTAAGTGCACTTTCCCATGTCACTTGATGATTAAACTTCTCTTTTTGTCTTTGACATATAAATTTTTTCATAAGACCATCATCTTAAGGTGGGCTATTGCAATACTTCTACATATAAAAAAAAGAGGTATACCATTACAAGATATGAAATCATAGCTACAATAATAATCCGAAGAGGGGGGGTGGAGGCACAGGAAATCCTTAAAACCTATATACTAATCAAATACCACTTCTGGTAATGGCATGTAACCCGAATGCATTTTGCATCAAAAACATCACTTCTATAACTAGACAATGAAACCAATAACAATGACATTGCTCTCAAAATCAACGCATTATTATTAAACTATAGGTTTAAAAGTGGAAAATTTCGAAAATAAGCACTGATCAATTGTAATATTACTCCGAAAATTCAGGTTCACCAAGCTCACAGTAACTTAGGACAGTAATAAACAAAAACCTTGACTCGGTGACCAATGAAATCGTGTAAAATTAAGTAAATAAGCTGTATTAGAAGAAAAAACTTTTCCTGCTCGGAAGTGTTAAGTTCATTTTCCTGTTATTTTATTGAGTTTGAGGTTCTAAAAGTTCAGTTTTTAGAAAATGAAAATTTTGAGCATCAGACTTTCAATTTCTTCCAATTTTCGGATTTTTCTCACCAACCAAACATGATTATAATCGAGAAAAACATTCACCAGCTTACGCAAGCGTGTTTCGACTAACCTCTGATGGACCGCTAGATCTGCAATTCCCACTGATAGTTGCCGAGAACAGAAGCGAAATCGTGCAGATCAAGAGAACAACAACTGCAATCGACAGCTTCGCCAACATTCCCTTGACTCCTACGTGTTTCCCATGCTGTCGATGGTGCCCTAACCTGCAACAAAATCAAATTAATCATCAAGCACATAAAAAATTTTATTTAAAAAACTGAAAATGGAAATGGAAATTTCCCGAGACAATGTTATCCAGTAAAATGGAGAAGAGAGTGACGCTGTTTGTTTGTACCTCCTCATTGCTAAGGATTTGAGCTGTGCTTTGAACATCGGACAACCAGTTGGCTTATCCGCCGTTACAAAACAGCTCTCCTCTCAAATCCGTCGCCATGGCGACGGGGAAATTCGAGCATGTGCCGTACACCACGATCAGGCTGAGGCTCTCCCTCTTATAGTTCTGTTGGGCCGTGGAGACGGGCTTGCTGGTGTTGTTGCTGTCGATGTCGTCATTGATGAGGAAGAGAAGAGAGCAGCGAGCAGAGAGCAGAGAGTCGCAATTTTAGGCTGAAAAATAAAAATGAAAACCGAAAACTCTGATTTGGAGTTTTGTAAAATCAGTGAGGGCATAGAGTCTTGTTTTTCAAAACTAATAGACAAACATGATTTTGGTGTTTAAAAAGAGTTTTAAGTGTTTAACCACTAAAAAAGGTTTTTGAAAACTCTCTCCCTCTCTCTTTTGGTATTTCATTGGTCTAAAATACTCCTGCCCAATGAGCGGCTCATAAAACTCTCCGGTCCAATGAGAAGCCCAGCGAACTCTCCAGCCCCAAGGATATTCTGGCCTAGCGAACTCTCCAACCCAAAGAGTATCCTGGTCCAGTAAACTCTCCAGCCCAAAGAGCACTCCAACCCAGTAGACTCTCTAGCCCAATAAGCACTCTGGCCCAAATGAAGAACGATCCATCAACCCTACACACGTAGCCACCCTACAGCCACTTGCACGCGCAACCCTACAGCCACCCTATAGCACGCCGCCCTGTAGCCACTCTATGGCGCGCAACAGCCACCCTAAGACGCCACCTCTTGAGCATGTAATCAATGCCTCCCCACTGGCAGACGACTATAAATAGGCCAAGGTATGGATTTCATAAGGCATTCAGAGTCATCTTTACTTACACTCCAACTATTTAAGCCCTCGGCTTCAACCTTAAGCCTTCGCTAGCTTAAGCTTCGGAGCACCCTCAGACGCCTTCCCCTCCCCTCATTCCGAGAGCTTTTAGTTCCTTTCTGTTACTTGTGCAGGGCCCAGGCCACATCAGCACCCAGGTTACGTCAACAAAAACCCCTTTTTAGCATCAACAGATTGGTGCCATCCATGAGAAACCACAATCTCTCGCTACAGTGCAAGCGAAGTGATAAGAGTCATAAAATGCATCTTATCAGTACTTAATTGTTAGCATTTTAAGGTTGATCTAGGTTTTAATTGCACTTTTATACGTTAACAACTCTAAAGTATCATTCTTGGATCATTGATCTATTTCGGTGCATTTTTAGGTACTTTAACCTCAAAAGAGGAGGAAAAGTTATCATTGCTTGAAGCACAAAGACTCGAGGCATACTGGAGTGAAGAAATGCTTCCGAAAGGACAAGATGGAGGGCTTAAAAGAGCAATAGCTGCTGCCCGCACTGGAAAAGAGTTTCACTAAATTGCCAGAATTGCCCATACAGATCAATCATCTTTGAAAATTAAACTGTATTGATACAAGAAGAACCAGGAGATGAGCCATATATGCTTAGAAAGTCCGGAAGTTTGTTTTCTGGAGAATTTTACGGTTCGTCAAACGGATTTTTATAGAGAAAGTTATGGCAGTTTTAGTAGACAAAAGTCAAGCTGTGCGGGCTGTGCGGGATTTCAGCGTGATTTTGGGTTTAAATCTCACATCCAACATCGGATGGAACACACATTGCACTCTTGGTATTTGCTTATATAAGACCCACTCCACTTTAGCTTTGGAAATCAATCGGGGATGAATCCAGAGGGTCTTTAGAAGCAATCCAGAGGGCCTTTAGGAGGAACTCGAAGTTTAAAGTTTGATGGTCGGGAGAGATGATCGTCGGGAGGCCGGAGGTAACTCGAGGACGCATGAGCCCCATGGCCGGCTAGTCTCCAAGCAAGGCGAAGGGATGAATCCCTAGGTGTAGTTGTTCTTATTTTTCCTTTATTTGATTCGGTTGTAGTTGAAATTATTTTCGTTAAATATTGTTATGTTTTATTCTTTAATTTAATTAGTAGATTTATTATAACTCCGGTGGTTGCATACTTCTTTTCCCTATAAGTCCAGTCAGGCTTTTCTTATGTGTATCTGTTTGGGTGTGATTGAGTCCGGTAGATCTCTTTTATAGATTTGTCCATTACTGCGGTATCGTCGTTTAGATATATCGTCGTCTCTTGATAATTTATAAGTTAGGTCATGTGTGCTTGAAAGTAAAGAAGATTTCGTAACAATTACATTAGGGTTTATAAATGCACTTTAATTGAATATTTTTCGATTGCCTGTTTGGGATGTGAAACTTGTAATCGAGATAAAAACAACTGAATTAAGTTAGGATTAGAGCAACGAACCTAGGGAGGATTTTCAGAACCTTGTCATTTTTATTTTAAACTTATTTACACAATTATCCTTTTTCTTAAACAACTCAGATTCTTTTAATCTTTTATCGTTTGTGTTGAGGTTTACACATTCTGTTGTACTTAACTTGTTTTCCTGTGGAATCGACACCCCAAAACTATGCTACAATAACCGTGTTATGTTTTGGGCGTAATCACGAAGAAATACAAAAGAACTCATCTGTCACGATGCCACCAAGGAGCAGTAACAGAATGACCAACAAGGAAACTCCAACAACATGCTAAGCTCCCATCCGAGGCAGCACTCGCAGTCACCAATCTGGACCCAGGTTCCCCACGATCCCCAAGCATGCCACCCCTGGACCAAGTAGGAGGCCCCCTGCTAGAGAGCAACACCCTCGTCTCTCCGAAACCGACTCTCCTAATTATGATGAAACAGTTGCACACCTTCAAGCCCCAGTGACTCAAGCCCAGTTCCAGGAGCTCTCCAAAATGATAGCCAACCTAGCAGCCCAGGTTCGGGGAGGAGGTCAGCAACCTCCCATCTCTCCTCACCAAGCTTCAGAGCAAGCATAGTCATCCGACAGAGATGACCCAACCTATAACCAGCCTCTTACCGAGCCCTCGCTGCATTACAGCCAATCCAATGAGAGCTATTCCTCAAAAAATAACCTCAACTTAGATAAACGGTTTGAAGAAATGGAAGGGAAGATAGATTTAGCTCTGAGACACAGGAATCTCAGTATCATGGACGAGCTCTGCATCCAAGACCCTCTATTCACGGAGGATGTTCTCAAGACCCCACTTCCACCCAACTTCAGGATGCCTCAAGTCAGAATGTACGACGGCTCCACGGATCCCATGGACCACCTACAGCACTACAAAACAACTATGATGTTGCAGCGGCACTCTAACCCAGTCATGTGCCGTGCCTTCCCTTTAACTCTCGAGAAGGCAGCAGACAGTTGGTACTCACGTCTGAAACCAGGAAGCATTAGAAATTTTAAAGAACTCAGTTACGCCATCGCATCGCCTTGCATTTCCTCAGTAGTAAAGGGCCCAAGAAAACTTCAGAAAACCTCTTCAATATCATCCAGCATTGAGGGGAGAGGCTTCGAGCCTATATATCCCGGTTCAATACAGCAGCATAGGAGATTCTTGACCTCGACCCAAATGTCCAAGTAATGGCTTTCAAGAATGGATTGAGGTCTGGCATCTTCAGCTCCAAACTAACTCGGTGCCCGCCCAGAGACATGAACGAGATCCTGGCCCAAGCTGAGAAGTACATGCTGGTAGAGGATGACCAAGTCTTCAGAAGAGAGAGAGAGGGAGAAGTTGAGAAGAAGATGAAGGACTCCGACCCTTAGAGAGGAATGGTCAAGAGGCCCTATCAAGAGAACAGGTATCGACCCCACCCCTAAGTAGACTACTTCACCCCTCTCAATGCGACCAGGACCAACGTCCTCATATAATTCCAAGATAAGTCAGTTCTCTAATGGCCACCTAGGAAGCCGCATCTTGGGGGAACTAGAGACGGTGGTGCCGGTTCCACAAGAACTATGGTCATGACATTGAGGAATGCCATGACCTGAAGGAGCAAATTGAAGCTCTTATCAACTGAAGATACCTAAAAGAGTTTACTGAACCCCGGAGAAGGGATGAGCTTACACTGCCAAGAAGAGATGTTGGGCGTCCCTATCGCCAACAGCAGAAGTGTTGGGACCCTCAAAGGAATCCCAAGACTGAGTAAGAAGGGCCTAGTCAGAAAAAGTAAGAAGTAACAACCGTCACCCGAATCATCAAAACAATTTACGGAGGTCCGACAGCGGGAGGCAGTTCAGGACATAACAGTAAAGCATAGGCCAGAGTCATAGCCTCCATTAGTGGTCCCCACAAGAAAATGAGAACGGAGCCAGTGATCTCTTTTACGAAAAAAGATTTAGAAGACGTGCAAACTCCTCACGACGATGCAGTGGTGGTTTCTCTCTTGGTAGCCAACTATGAAATACGACGGGTCCTGATTGACAATGGAAGCTCCGTAGACATATTGTTTCACGACGTTTTCTAATGTATGAAACTGAAGAGTGGGAACCTAGAGTTAGCCCCGACCCCCCTCTATGGTTTCGAAGGATCTCTAGTGTTTGCTAAAGGAAGCATAGTCCTCTCAGTAACTGTAGGAATAGCGCCAAGGACCTCCACAGTACAGACCACCTTCCTGGTAGATAAGCAGCCCTCCTCCTACAATATGATCATCCGTCGACCCACCCTCAACAAACTGAAGGCTGTTGTCTCCACCTATCACCTGAAAGTCAAATTTCCCACCAATAAAGGTGTGAGAGTGACCAGAGGAGACCAAAAAGTGTCCCGGGCCTGCTACCTGAACACTATTAAAGAAAGAAAGAGGACTGATGCCTTGCCTCTCGAAGTAGAAGATCTCAGGGATGAGATGAAAACCCCAAGAGGACGACTTGGGGGAAGACCTTACCCGAACCATCCAAATAGGTGCAAGCCTCTCTGAAGAACACAGGAAAGAACTCATCTCTCTCCTTTATAGAAATAAAGACCTATTCGCCTAGTCAGCATCGGATATGCCAGGAATCAACCCTAGAACCATCGAGCATTACCTGAATATGGACTCCAAGTGCAAGCCGGTCATTCAGAAAGAGAGAACCTTTGCCCCCGAGCACCATGTGGCTATCAACACTGAGGTAGATAAACTGCTGGAAGTTGGTTTCATCAGGGAGACGAGGTACCTAGAGTGGGTGTCTAATGTGGTAATGGTCCAAAAAGCCAGTGGTAAATGACGTATCTGTATCGACTTCACCAATTTAAACAAGGCCTGCCCAAATGACAACTTCCCTCCCCCTCGGGTTGACCAGATGATGGACGCCACCTCAGGGTATGAACTCTTTTCTTTCATGGATGCATACTCTGGCTACAATCAAATCTTCATGCATAAACTAGGCCAGGAAAGACTACCTTTATCACTGATCGAGGGCTGTACTGCTACAAAGTCATGCCCTTCGGGCTCAAAAATACTGGGGCAACCTATCAGAGGTTGGTAAACAAAATCTTCAAGGAGTAGATAGGGCGAAATATGGAGGTCGATATGGATGACATGCTGGTCAAAAGCACAGAAGCATGGAACCATTGTTCCAACTTGGAAAAGGCATTCAGAGTACTACACAAACACAACATGAGGCTAAATCCGTCTAAGTGCGTGTTTGGGGTAACCGGGGGAAAATTCCTAGGGTTTATAGTCAACCAAAGAGAAATAGAAGTCAATATGAAAAAAATAAAGGCTATCCTCGATATGACCCCTCTAAGTCCGTGAAAGAAGTCCAGCGGCTCACCGGCAGAGTCGCGGCCTTGAACCTATTCATGTCCAAATCGACGGAAAGATGTTTGCCTTTCTTTAAGGCCATCAAGAAAGCAAAAGATTTCTCTTGGTCCGAGAGTTGCCATGAAGCCTTTGAAGATTTGAAGAGAAATCTGAGTTCACTACCGCTCTTAACCAAACCGCTTCCGGATGAGGAGTTATTCCTTTATTTGTCAGCCGTGCAGAGCATTGTGGCATCTGTCCTCGTCCGGGAAGAAGTAGGCATCCAGAAGCCCATTTACTATGTCAGCAAGATTCTCCAAGAAGCTGAGACAAGGTATCCTCCTATTGAGAAGATGGCCTACGCCCTAGTAGTAGCTGCACGTAAGCTCCGACCCTATTTCCAAGCGCATACCATCATCCTCCTGACAGATCAGCCCTTAAAGCAGGTTCTGTATAATCCAAATGTTTCTGGAAGAATGATGAAGTGGGCAGTAGAGCTAGGAGAATTCGACATCCACTACCAGCCTCGACAGGCAATCAAGGGCCAGGCATTGGCCGACTTCATTGTAGAGATAACCTTGTCTATGGATCCAGACGAGCCTACAACATCAGTGGCCAATGAACCCCTTCCAGGGTGGACCCTCTACATGGACGGATCCTCTAATTCATTTGGGAGTGGGGCAGGACTCATTCTTTGTAGTTCAGAAGGATTCACGATCGAGTACGCGTTAAGGTTTGAGTTCAAGACCTCCAATAATGAGGCAGAGTACGAAGCCATCCTAGCTGGTCTAAGATTGGCCAAAGCATTGGCCGTTGAGGTTCTGAATGCATTCAGCGACTCTCAATTAGTAGTAAGTCAGATAAAGGAAGAATTTGAGGCTCGAGGAGAGAAGCTCGCCAAATATCTCCAAGAAGTGAAGAATCTCGCCGCTAACTTCAAGATTTTCCCGATAACTCAAATCCCCCGAGCTGAAAACTCCAAGGCAGATACTTTGGCCAACTTGGCCTCCTCCCGGCGCCTGGCACTAACCCAAGCAATCTACCAGGAAACCCTTTCCGTACCGAGTATAGACAAAGATCCAGTCCTACCAGTGGAAGAGGAAGCGACATGGATGGACCCAATCCTCCGGTATTTGAAAGAGGGCATAATACCCGAGCAAAAAGATCAAGCTAGGAAGCTAATATCCCGTGCTTCCCAGTTCACTCTTATTGAAGGGCAATTATACAAAAGGGCCCTGACCTTACCTTACCTACGGTGCCTCAGGCCGTGAGAGGCAGACTATGCTCTCCGAGAAGTTCATGAAGGAATATGTGGAAATCATCTAGGAGCTCGGGCCTTAGCCTTCGAAGTTCTTCGCCAAGAGTATTACTGGCCTACAATGAAAGATGATGCAGCTGATTTAGTCAAGAAGTGTGAGAACTGTCAACGATATTCTCCAATATCGCACCAACCGGCAAACCCTCTTGTCTCTATCACCAGTCCCCTTCCCTTCGCTATGTGGGGGATGAATATCCTTGGCCCTTTCCCCACGTCTGTTGGACAGAAGAAACACCTTATCGTGGCCATTGATTACTTCACTAAGTGGGTCGAAGCGGAACCGATGGCCAGTATCACGGATCACCAAACCCAGAATTTCGTCAGGAAGTCAATAGTATGTCGATTTGGGATTCCTCAAATACTGATCACCGATAACAGGAAGCAATTTGATAGCTCTCTGATTATGCCCAAAGTATAACACGGTTATTGTAGTACGGCTTTGGGGTGTCGATTCCACAGGGAAACAAGTTAAGTACAAAGGAAAATGTGTGAACCTTAAAACGAACGATAAAAGTTAAACTCAAGATTTTTGAGCTTTGATGGTGAAATAATGTAAAGGAAAATTGCGTAAATGTAAATGAAATATAAATGAGAAATAACAAGGTTTCGGGAATCCTCCTTAGGTTTGTTCCCTATTTCCACTCTTGATTCAATTGATTTTATCTCGATTGCAAGTTTCAACTCCCAAACAAGCAATCAGAATATATTCAATCAAGCACATTTACAACTCTTATATAATTGCTACGAATTAATCATTGATTTCGGTTCATGCACACATGACCGATCTTAAAAATTATCAAGAAACGAAAATATATCTTAAAAGACAATATCACAGTAATGGACAATCAATAAGATAAATCTATCGGAATCAATCACATCCAAGCAACCTCAATGGAGGAGAAGGATGCAATCACCGGATTAAGAGAGTCTAAAAGAAGAAGAATAAAAAGTACATCTATCACATGAACTCAAATCTTCTTAATTAATCAATGAATAATTCATAAACAATATTTAACAATAAATCCGTACAACTGAATCAAGAACAAGAAATAAAGAACAAGAAATCCCTAAAGATTCATCCCTTTCCCTTGTAAAATGATTAGTTGGCCATGGAAATCAAGGTGGAAGAACAATAAGGATGCTCTCCCCTTGATTTGGCCATGGAGTTCAAGGTGGATGAACAATATGGATGTTCTCCCCTTGATTTGCAACCAAAGAAAACTTAGAAATAAAATGGAAGAATGCTGGATTTGGATCCCTTGAATCCTCTCTTTTTTCTCTCTTCCTTGCTTTCTCTCTTCAATATTCAGCTGCACACTCCATAAAGATATATTTATAGAGCATGAGGGGGGTGTTTTGGTCTTGCAGAATGTCATTTGCTCGCCCTAATCCGGTCAAGAGGCGAGTGGGCCGTGCTGTGCGCCTGGGCCTGCTATGCGTTTGGGCCTGCTGTGCTGGCATGAACTGTTTCCACTAAAACTGCCATAACTTTCTCTAGAAAAATTCTTTTTATGAACCGTAAAATTCTCCAGAAAATAGACTTCCGGATCTTTCTAAGCATATATGGCTCATCATCTGGTTCTTCCTACATCAATACAGTTTAATCTTCAAAGATGATTGATCTGTGCAGGAAATTCTGGCAATTCAGTGAAACTCCTTCAACTTGTATGCAGAAGTGCACACACTAGTGTGCTTACCCTTAACTTGCTCCAAAGTAATGCACACACTTGTGTGCAGTCTTTTAGCTTACTTTACTTTATTACTCCAGCCTTGGTTTAGAATTTAACCATCTTTGAATCATGTTTGTACATGTCTAAACCTTGGATAAAAACTAGCACCGACACCCAAGATCTTTTGGTGCTTTAAACATGGATCGCTTTATTATCTCTTTTGTACTCAAAGCACCTGAAAATGCATCGAATTAAGTCAATGATTTATGAATATCACTTTAGAGTTATCAACATGTAAAAGTGTGATTATGACCGAGATCAACCCTAAAATGTTAACAATTAAGTATTGTTTAGATGCATTTTATGACTCTCATCACAACCCCCAACTAGCTTATTGCTAGTCCCTAGCAATTCAAGCGAAAGGCATGAAATGAATTCTTTATTTAGAAATCAAAACAAAATACAGCAATGCTGGTGTTAACCAAGAGTGATTCAAAAATCTATCTCAAAAATCATGCATAACATACAACACATAGAATCATTAAATATCACTCAGGTCCAAGAATAATCCAAATGTCGACCTTAAAATCGTTATCAACTCTTACCATCCATCTTACCACAATACATTAGTCCGAACACCCGGATGATTTTATGCACAACATAGCATGAAGACAAGTCTTGGTCTCTAAAAACATATTAATTTGCGTGACATCAATCACAAATCAAGCTCCATATGCTCACTTTTCAAATCACTCTCCACTATGTAGAAAAATCACACTTCATCGGATCAATAGGTCTTTAATAAGCTTGCAACGTTAGGCTAGGGTAAAGGTCAAGAAAGAATGGGAAAGTTTAAACAAATAAAAGAACTAAGTCTCTTAATTTAAACACAACCACTTTAAGCACAAGATAACCTTACTTCAACACCCAAATCTTTCAACCATTTTTCGAGCATTTCTGGCAATAAATCACCATTTTTTTTTCTTCTTTCTTTGCCATAATTCATTTTTTCTCTTTTTTTATTTTTTATTTTGGCATAAGACCATTCACCTCATCTTTCATTCTTTTCTTTTCTTTTCCACAACCCCCAACTTATCTCTTTTAATGTACTTGGGTTATGGTAGTAATATTTTCTCATATTTTCACCCTTACTCCTTTTAAGTGCTTCTCACAACATGTGTATAACTAAGTTCTTTTAAAAGAGAGGTAAGGATAAAATATTTTTAGGCTCATAAAGGTAATTAAATGGTTTATCGAAAGAAACAAGGCTCAATTTTTCTTTTCAAGAAAAAGGCTCAAATAGGTGACTAGCGATAAATATAACAAGGGTAAGTTTAAAAAGGCTCAAATGGTCCAAAAATGGCCTATATCATATCTTAAGTAGTGTGCATTCTATGATTTTCGCCTCAAGTGATTATCAAATAAGTTCTAGAGCTTGTAGAGACCGCAAAAGTATTCACAAAACAACCGTGCATAAAACTTCTCCAAATGCTTTAGACTAATCATGCAATCTTATCACAAACCAGAGTCTCAAACCAAAGAAAAATTGACACTTAATTTATTCTCAAAGCGAAGCAAGATTTAACTTCTTCTAAATGCTATATGCTATCTCGATTAAGCTCATATCATTGACATGTGAATTAACTCCAAGACTAACACAAAACATGCTAAAAACAAACAAACATTTTTTTTTTATCCTAACAACGAAAAGAAAGAAAGTGACACCAAGCAGTTCAATGAAAAAAAAGAAAAGAAATATGTTTCCTCCACCCCCAACCTAAACATTGCATTGACCTCAATGTAAAAGAAAAAGGAAAGGAAACTCCCTGTGTGGCCAAAAATGCACAGAAGCTGAAAATTGCGCACTACCAATTGAACTGCATACCGTTCTTTTCGCTGAAATCAACTAGAAACTAAAAATTAAAATAGACTTAACACAACCAAAATTCAAAGTTAATAAAGATTTGACAACGAAATATTAATATTTTTTTTTTTTGAAATCTGAAGTAAACTAAAAACTAACAATTAAGATTGAATGAAAACTAACTAAAAACAGAACAAAAATTAAAAAGAATAACGTACCTTTGTTGTGTGGTCAAGGTGAATAGATCGGATCCATAAGCGGAATGTCTTCCATCTCCAGATCATGTCTATCAATTAAGATCTTAAGTCGTTGACCGTTTACTTTAAAGACCCGACCATCTCTAGTATCCTCAATTTCTACCGCCCCATTTTCAAAAACATTTTTTACTATAAAAGGGCCGGTCCATCTTGACTGAAGTTTTCCAGGATGCTTATGAAGTCTAGAGTCGTATAAGAATACCCGATCATTGGGTTTAAATGTTTTCCTCAAAATGTTTTTGTCATGGAATACTTTCATCTTAGCCTTATAGATTCTAGAATTTTCATAAGCATCGTTTCTTAATTCTTCTAACTCGGTCAGCTGATATTTTCGAAGTTTACCCGCTTTGCCCATGTCAAAATTGAAAGACTTGATGGCTCAATAAGCTCAATGCTCGAGCTCCACGGGTAAGTGGCAGGGCTTTCCAAAAACAAGCTGATAGGGTGACATACCTAAAGGAGTTTTAATGGCTGTACGGTAAGCCCAAAGCGCATCAGTTAGTCTTAAAGACCAATCTTTGCGATCGGGGTTAACTGTTTTTTCTAAAAATTTGTTTAATCTCCCTATTAGCAAGCTCTACTTGTCCACTAGTCTGAGGATGATAGGCAGTAGAGATTTTATGTAATACCCCAAAATTTTTCATTAAAGCTTCAAAGGAACGGTTGCAAAAATGTGTACCTCGATCACTAATTATAGCACGTGGTGTACCAAATCGAGATAACACCTTTTCTTTAAGGAATTTAATCACCGTTCCATTATCATTGTTTCGACAAGCTGCTGCCTCTACCCACTTGGATACATAATCTATTGCTACAATGATATACTGGTACCCGGAGGAAGGAGGGAAGGGTCCCATGAAATCGATGCCCCAACAATAAAAAATTTCAATCACTAAAATAGGGTTCAGGGGCATCATATTTCGGTGAGACACAGCTCCTAAATTTTGACATCTTTCACAAGAGCGACAATAGGTGTTTGTATCTTTAAACAAAGTAGGCCAATAAAATCCACACTGCAAAATTTTTGCAGCGGTTTTTTTCATCGAAAAGTGGCCTCCACAAGCTTGGGAGTGACAAAATTCTAAGACACTCGAAATCTCTTCATTAGGGATGCAATGCCTTAGAATTTGGTCAGGGCAGTACTTGAAAAGATAGGGGTCATCCCAATAAAAATTACGTACCTCATATAAGAATTTTCTCTTGTCTTGAGCGCTCCAATCTATAGGTATCTCACCTGTAGCCAAATAATTTACGTTGTGAGCAAACCATGGTAGAGAAGTAATGGAGAGTAATTGCTCATCGGGAAAATCATCTTTGATTGGCATGTCATCACAAGTGTCCTCAAAAGTGAGTCTGGATAAATGGTCAGCTACTACATTCTCCACTCTTTTTTTTATCCTTGATGGTGATATCAAATTCTTGCAAGAGGAGGATCCGTCGGATTAGTCGTGCCTTAGCATCCTTCTTCGTAAGAAGATACTTGAGGGCTGCATGATTTGTAAAAATAAGGATAAGAGAACCAATTAGATGAGCACGAAATTTATCTAAAGCAAATATTACAGCTAGCAACTCTTTTTCAGTTGTAGAGTAGTTCATTTGAGCACTATTTAAAGTCTTACTAGCATAGTAAATGATAAAAGGTTTACCTTCCCTTCGCTATCCAAGAACAGCACCTACAGCGTAGTCACTAGCATTGCACATGATTTCAAAAGATAAAGTCCAATTTAGCGACTGCATTATAGGTGCGGACGTAAGCTTGCCAATCAACATTTTAAAGGCCTTTTGACAAGCTTGACTCCACTCAAAGGGGGTATCTTTAACTAGGAGGGCGCATAATGGTCTAGATATTTTTGAAAAATTTTGTATGAACCTCCTATAAAAACTAGCATGACCAAAGAAAGATCTCACATCCTTTATTGTCTTAGGGGCAGGCAACTTAGAGATTAACTCAATCTTAGATTGATCAATCTCTATTCCTTTAGAAGAGACAATATGCCCTAAAACAATACCGGATGGTACCATGAAATGACACTTTTTCCAATTTAAAACCAATTCTTTTTCCTCACAGCGAATTAATACTCTTTTTAAATTCATTAAGCATGTTTCAAATAAAGATCCAAAAACAGTTAGGTCATCCGTAAAAACCTCCATGCAATTTTCAACCATGTCATTAAAAATGCTCATCATGCAGCGTTGAAAAGTAGCAGGGGTGTTACATAATCCGAATGGCATTCTACGAAAAGCATAGGTGCCAAAGGGACAAGTAAAGGTGGTATTTTCTTAGTCTTCTAATGCAATTTCTATTTGATAGTAACCAGAATAACCATCTAAAAAATAGTAGAAGGGATGACCAGCTACACACTCAAGAATTTGATCAATAAAAGGGAGTGGGAAGTGGTCTTTCTTGGTGGCAGCATTTAATTTTTTGTAATCAATGCACACACGCCACCCGTTCACAAGTTTGGTAGGGACTAACTCTCATAGGTCATTTTTTATCACAGTGACTCCAGACTTTTTCGGGACGACTTGTGTAGGGCTTACCCACTTACTATCAGTTATGGGATATATAATACCCGCATCTAATAGTTTTAGTACTTCATTTTTCACTACTTCTTTCATAGTGGGGTTAAGCCTACGTTGAGGGTCTCTACGAGGACTGGTTCCTTCATCCAGATTTATTTTATGGGAGCATATTAGGGGACTAATTCCCTTTAAATCAGCCATGGTCCATCCCAGGGCTGATTTGTGTTCATTTAAAGTTTGAATTAATCTCTTACCTTGGGTCTCAGTTAATTCAGAAGAAATTATAACAGGAAAGGTATCACCTGGACCGAGAAAGGCATGTTTTAGACCCTTAGGTAGTGGCTTCAATTCGACTTTAGGTGCTTCCACACTTGAGAGGACTTGAGTCTTGCTTCTTTCGGGCAGCTCCTCAAACCTTGGTTGCCATGCCCGATTTCCATAATCCTAAGATTTGTCAAAAACAACACATATATCAATTATATCAGTTTTATCATCAAATAAATCTATCTCAAAATTAACAAGAAAATTTTCAAGAGGGTCATAATCATGAGTTAAGAAAACTCCCTCATTGATGAGTGACTCGATCATGTAAAGCTGGTGGTTTTCGTCCTTATCTTCGGGCTGTTTTGCAACATTGAAAATATTTACTTTAAGGGTCATGTTGCCAAAGGACAGTTTCATGAGACCATTCCTACAATTTATTAGAGCATTTGCAGTAGCAAGAAAATGTCAACCTAAAATCAAAGGGATTTTAGAGTTAGTGTCTACAGCAGAAGTAGTATCAAGAATTAAGAAATCAACAGGATAATAAAATTTATCAATTTGAATCAAAACATCCTCAACCACACCTTGGGGTACCTTGACTGAGCGATCAGCCAATTGTAATACCACGCCGGTTGGTTTGATTTCTCCTAACCCCAGTTGTAAGTAAATGAAAAATGGCATCATATTTACACTAGCTCCCAGATCTAGTAAGACTTGTCCAACCTCTTGATTTCCAATGCTGCAAGCAATGGTAGGATAGCCTGGATCTTTGTATTTCGGGGGAATTCTTTGCTCAATTAGTGCACTAACTTGCTCAGTTAGGAAAGCTGTTTACTTGACATGATGTTTCCTCTTAATTGTGCATAAATCTTCGAGAACTTTTGCATAGGTGGGGACTTGTTTAATCACATGCAAAAGAGGAAGATTAAGTTTCACTTGCCTTAAGTTCTCAAGGATTTCATCATTCGTTTCCAGATTTTTCTTGTTGGATTGTAAGGCTTGGGGGAATGGGGCCTTAACAGGACTTTGGGTCACTTCAGGGTCTTTAGGTAACTTGGTCTCACTACTGGTTTGACCCTTCACATTCTCGGGTTTATTCTCTGGTGGAATGTGTAGTGACTTACCTCTTCGGGTCACAATGACATTTACATTTTTCACATTTTCTTGTGCCATATGTTGACCGTGAGGTATGGACTGAGCTTGGGCAGAGAACTTACCTCGCTCAGTCACACTCAAGGAGCTCATCAATTTAGACACTTGGCTCCTTATTTCTTTGTTTTCCTCAACCATCTGTGTAATTAATGCCTCACACTTTTGGTTTGTTTTGACTTGTGCTTCTATAAAAGTATGTAAGGAGTCTTCTAAAGAGTTCCTAGAAGATGAAGGTGCATGATAAGGTGCTGGGTACGATCTAGGGGGCTGCACATGCTGCTGATTTTCAAATTTCCAACTGAAGTTGGGGTGATTTCGCCACCCCGGATTATAAGTGTTAGAGAAGAGTGCTGAGGGCTTCTTGTACATTCCTAAGATATTGCATTGTTCCTCGTACAACCCTCTCATGTCAACAAAAGTGGGACAATCTTGGGCGGGATGATCAACCCTGCCACACACAAAACATGATTCTAAAGATTCGGCCTGATTAACCATGTGTGTTGGTTTTTTCGTTTTTAATGCCTCCAACTCCCTAGTAAGCATTTCGACCTTGGCCTTGAGGTTATCCTCTTCCCTAAGATGGTAGATTCCTCCACCACTAGGTCGTGACCTATTTGTACTCTCAGTAGCACTAGGTCCAGTCCATGTGTGAGCTTTCTCAGCAAGCTCATTGAGGTACTCAATAGCCTCATCAGGGTCTTTTTGCAGAAACTCTTCATTACACATCATCTCGACAAATTGGCGTTCTCTATAGGTAAGACCCTCATAGAAATAGCTCACTAAACGCCAATTTTCGTACCCATGATGTGGACACATACTTAACAGCTCTTTAAATTTCTCCCAAGACTGATACAAAATCTCGTTTTTCTTTTGTGCAAAGGTGGAGATTTGTCTTTTCAAAGCGTTAGTCTTATGTTAAGGGAAATACTTGTTAAAAAAGACTTGGGTCATCTCATTCCATGACACAATTGATCATGGTCTCAGCGAGTATAACCAACTCTTAGCTTTATCCTTTAAGGAGAAAGGAAAAAACTTGAGTCTCACGATATCATCAGTTGCATCGTGACTATTGAAAGTCGCAACTACTTCCTCAAATTCTCTAATGTGTACATAGGGGTTCTCGTTTTCAATGCCATGAAAAGTAGGGAGAAGTTGTATCATCCCTGTTTTAAAATCTTGATGACGGGTATTGGCTGGAAACATAATGCACGATGGTGTGGCTGTCCGGCTAGGACATAGGTAATCTTTAAGTGTCCTAGCACCATTCTCATTAGGATTTTCAGCCATGTTAACAAAATACTCTAAATTCTCTGATGGGGGTGCACTATGGTTTGATCTAGGCGAGGTTTCACCAATGGAGGTGGAAAGAGAGGGTAACTCTAATTCGGGTCCTCTAATGAATCTACCTCGGGAATCTCTCGGTCTAAACATGCACCAATTAATTTAGAGGGGGAATAAATAAATAAAGCAAAATAATAAACAAATAAATAAAACAAAATAATAAACAAATAAATAAAAAACAGAATAATAAACAGATAAATAAAAACAGAATAATAAACATATAAATAAAACATAATAATAAACAAATAAATAAAAACATAATAATAAACAGATAAATAAAAACAGAATAATAAACAAATAAATAAAAACAGAATAATAAACAGAATAATAAACAAATAAGTAAAAACATAATAATAGACAGAATAATAAAACAGAATAATAAACAGATAAATAAAAACAGAATAAAATAATAAACAGATAAATAAAAACAGAATAATAAAAGAAAATTAGAAAATCAAAACAAAAGTAAAGGAATGATATTACCGTATTTACAAATTGCTGAAAAGAAAAATGTTTACGATTTTTTTTTTTTTTTTTTTTTTTTACCGTCACACTCAAAGTTGACAAGTTTCCTTATGCTTAAGCGCGTTTTCCCGGCAATGGTGCCAAAATTTGATTACGCCCAAAGTATAACACGGTTATTGTAGTACGGCTTTGGGGTGTCGATTCCACAGGGAAACAAGTTAAGTGCAAAGGAAAATGTGTGAACCTTAAAACGAACGATAAAAGTTAATCTCAAGATTTTTGAGCTTTGATGGTGAAATAATGTAAAGGAAAATTGCGTAAATGTAAATGAAATATAAATGAGAAATAACAAGGTTCCGGGAATCCTCCTTAGGTTTGTTCCCTATTTCCACTCTTGATTCAATTGATTTTATCTCGATTGCAAGTTTCAACTCCCAAACAAGCAATCGGAATATATTCAATCAAGCACATTTACAACTCTTATATAATTGCTACGAATTAATCGTTGATTTCGGTTCATGCACACATGACCGATCTTAAAGATTATCAAGAAACGACAATATATCTTAAAAGATAATATCGCAGTAATGGACAATCAATAAGATAAATCTATCGGAATCAATCACATCCAAGCAACCTCAATGGAGGAGAAGGATGCAATCACCGGATTAAGAGAGTCTAAAGGAAGAAGAATAAAAAGTACATCTATCACATGAACTCAAATCTTCTTACTTAATCAATGAATAATTCATAAACAATATTTAACAATAAATCCGTACAACTGAATCAAGAACAGGGAATAAAGAACAAGAAATCCCTAAAGATTCATCCCTTTCCCTTGTAAAATGATTAGTTGGCCATGGAAATCAAGGTGGAAGAACAATAAGGATGCTCTCCCCTTGATTTGGCCATGGAGTTCAAGGTGGATGAACAATATGGATGTTCTCCCCTTGATTTGCAACCAAAGAAAACTTAGAAATAAAATGGAAGAATGCTGGATTTGGATCCCTTGAATCCTCTCTTTTTTCTCTCTTCCTTGCTTTCTCTCTTCAATATTAAGCTGCACACTCCATAAAGATATATTTATAGAGCATGAGGGGGGTGTTTTGGTCTTGCAGAATGTCATTTGCTCACCCTAATCTGGTCAAGAGGCGAGTGGGCCGTGCTGTGCTGGCCTGAACTGTTTCCACTAAAACTGCCATAACTTTCTCTAGAAAAATCCTTTTTACGAACCGTAAAATTCTCCAGAAAATAAACTTCCAGATCTTTCTAAGAATATATAGCTCATCATCTGGTTCTTCCTACATCAATACAGTTTAATCTACAAAGATGATTGATCTGTGCGGGAAATTCTGGCAATTCAGTGAAACTCCTTCAGCTTGTATGCGGAAGTGCACACACTAGTGTGCCTACCCTTAACTTGCTCCAAAGTGATGCACACACTTGTGTGCAGTCTTTTAGCTTACTTTACTTTATTACTCCAGTCTTGGTTTAGACTTTAACCAACTTTGAATCATGTTTGTACATGTCTAAACCTTGGACAAAAACTAGCACCGACACCCAAGATCTTTTGGTGCTTTAAACATGGATCGCTTTATTATCTCTTTTGTACTCAAAACACCTAAAAATGCATCGAATTAAGTCAATGATTTATGAATATCACTTTAGAGTTATCAACATGTAAAAGTGTGATTATGACCGAGATCAACCCTAAAATGTTAACAATTAAGTATTGTTTAGATGCATTTTATGACTCTCATCACTCCCGGATCAAAACATTCTACGACGATCTCCATATCGAACATGGTTCTCGTTTGTTGGGTATCCACAAGCCAATGGCCAAGCCGAAGTGAGTAACAGGAAGCTCCTCCAAGGAATCAAAAAGAGGATTAACGAAGCAGACAAACAATGGGTTGACAAACTCTCCGACATCCTCTAGGCTTATCGAACGATTGTACGAATGCCGACAAGAGAAACCCCATTCTTCATGATGTACGGATCAGAGGCCGTCATTCACCTCGAAATTGGAGCTCCATCTGCAAGTGTGCAATGCTTTGAATTGAGTGCCAACGAAGAGGGATTACGAATGAACGTTGACCTGGTCAATAAAGCCCAGAACAAAGCCCAAATTCGCCTGGCTGCCTACCAGCAGAGGGCAGCTCGATACTACAACTCTAGGGTTTAACATAAGGATTTCAAGCTGCATGACCTTGTCCTTCGAAAGAGCGAAGTGTCTTGTCCTCGTCACATGAGAAAACTCGTTTCAAATTGGGAAGGCCCGTACCGGATCCGAAAGGTGTGTCGGGTTGGCACCTATGAGCTTGAGGATATGGATGGCAAACCCATCCCACACACTTGGAACACGGAGAATCTCCGAAAATTTTATCAATGAAATTTAAAAGCAAAAGATTAATAAAGTTTAAAGTTTTAATTCCAAAAGTTCATTAAGGTAGGAAGGATGTACACAAGTTAGGCGCTATTAGCCTCAGGTACAAAAACATAAGTCTATTCTAGAGAAGCAGGAACCTCGTGGGCCTCGTTTTCACCCCCCTCCTTGACCTCGCCATCTCCCGCCTCCTTGACCTCCCTTCTGGGGTTGGCTGGGCCTCGCTCCTTGGTTCCTCCTGAACGCTAGCTATAGCAATATCCTCTATGCCCCCTCCCAAAGCAGCAACACCAGACTTCTCTGAGTCAGTTGCCAAGTCAAGGCCAAAAAAATTCACCTTCAGAAAAAGGGATGCAGCCTCTTGGCTTCATTAAAACCTTCAAGGTACTAGGCGGCTCCCTTCTCTGTAAAGGATTCCTTATTCTCCGCGGCACGAAAGCTGACCTCATCCAACACGGATTGGAACAGGTCCCTCTCTGCCGCCTTTCTCTGGAACTCTTCCAGCTCGGATCGGATCAGGTCCAACTCTTCTGTAAGGACGTCCTCAGCCTAACGCCGGTGGTCCCTCTCAAAGATAGCCTCTGCCTTATCCCTCTCCGCCATCTCGAGGGTACGAGACAGGTCATGAACTAAGCCTTGGGATTCCTCCAATTTTTACTAAGCCTTGGCCAAGCGATCCGCCATATCCATAGTACGCCGAGAAAGCACCCCGGTAAGAACTCCGACCTAAAACGAAAAATGGCCTTGTAAAAACAGTTGGCAATATAAGAACTAAGGAAAGAAGGGCAAGGAAAAGAAGCATTACCTGAGAAAAACTGACCTCCACGGCCGAGCAAAGTGCCTCGATGGGCCTCGCCGAAATATCCACCATATCGCAAGGAGCGATCCCTAGCACTATATGCTCTCGAGCGACCTTCGGGTGGGTGAACACAGAGTCATCCACCCTTAAGGCTCACCGTGGAGTGAAAAGGGTAGCCAACCCAGACCCTTCCCCGGACAAATACGACCTCAAATGAGGAGTGGGTGCAACCGAATCCACCCGCTATTCAAAAATCAGGGGCCTCAAGGGATTATCCATTGGCATTGGGGCCCCGGTTGGGGCTTTCGCTTTTTTCTTTTGCTGCCCCTGCCCATAACCACTAGCTTCCGTGGCCCTCTTCCTTTCACGAGCCATGCATCTAGCTCTCGTAACCATCTCCATATCTGCGCAAAAAGCAAAATATTAATGACTTGGAAAGAAGAATAAAATTCCTGAAAACTAAAAAACCAAGGGCTATCATGCTCGAGGCTTGGAGAGAGGCTGAGAGGACACAAGCCCCGCCTGTGGAGTTCTTCGTTATCTCCAAGTACCTCGATATCCAAGGGTGCGGCCTGTATCACCTCTAATGTCTCCTGCTCTCTCCAAACTCCAATTAAGGGGAATGTCGAAGCTCTCAGCACTCCGAAGAAAGAAAAAACCCCCTTCCACCTTTTTATGGAAGAGGGCTTCTCCTTCAGTACTTTCTTTCGCTGCCTCGAGCTAACGATAACCCACCCAGAGTGACTAAGCCAGGATAGTTGGAAGTGGGCCTTGAACACATTAAGGTTCATCACCCCTCCCACCTCTTAACATACAACGATGAATGCCAGGATTAGCCAGACTGAGTTGGGAACCAGCTGACTCAGCGCGATACCAAAGTACCTGAGCACTGAGCAGAGGAACGGGTGAAGAGGGAGCCTAAGCCCAGCCTTAAGCTGATGTTCGTAAACACACAACTCGTAAGACACTTAGCTCGAAAGGGCGTCGTAAGCTCTCTCCCCACCCTCTGGAGCCCTCATATGATAATCCAAGGGGATTCTGTACTTAATCCTCGTCCTCACAAGACTAGCCTCCTCCACCACACTTGGAATGGAGTTCGCTTTGAACATCCACTCTTCTCTCTCAGTATCTATGGCATTATCCTTAATGATCATTGATGCCCGGACATCCTCATCCTCAGATGACTCTCCATCCTTACTCTCTTCTCCACCTTCTTTATAAGGCACGAGAGTAAGACCCCCACCCCTATAGACCATCTCCCGAGAGGAGACTTCGCCATTAGAAGAGACACCCATTGCCTCCCCTAACTCCCTCGACAGAGCCCCACTAGTGTCACTACCACCGGACATCCTAACTCACCTAGAAAAGCTTTTGGAGAAGACTCCTAAGAAGAACGAGCGCTCTCAAATTATCTCTTACTGAACTTATGCTCTCGAGAACTCTTGAAAAATGCTGAGTAAGGACTGAAGTGAGGGGGAACTCCCTTATATAAAGACTGTGGCAGCAATAACAAGAGGCATTAACTTAGCACGTCAGGACGCACCCTTTGCTGTCCCCCAGGCCCCATTTCCAGACACCGAGGTGCCAGTTGTAGCTAAAACATGCCCCTTGCTGTCACCAATGCGTCACCATTTAAAAGTTAGCCGTCATCGTTTATCACGCCTACAAAAAAAGAAAACCCAGTAGGCCCAAGGTGGATAGAAAGCCCACATACAAAAAGATGAGGAAACCATATAAGTATAATTTCTCCAAGTCTTGATCGTTCAGCCAAAGTCTCTCCAGAGTCCAAGCGTTTAAGCTACTTTGCAAATGCTCGGCCATGTTCGCCAAAATCCGAGCGTTTGAGCTGTTTGTCAAACGCTAGGCCATGCTCACCAAAGTCTGAGCGTTTGAGCTGCTTGTCAAACGCTAGGCCATGCTCGCCAAAGTCCGAGCGTTTGAGCTGCTTGTCAAATGCTCGGCCATACTCGCCAAAGTCCGAGCGTTTGAGCTGCTTGTCAAACACTCGACCATGTTCTCCAGAGTTCGAGCGTTTGAGCTGCGTTTCAAACACTCGACCATGTTCTCCAAAGTTCGAGTGTTTGAGCCGCTTGTCAAACATTAGGCCATGTTCTCTAGAGTCCGAGCATTTGAGCTGCGTTGCAAACACTCGGCCATGTTCTCTAGAGTCCGAGCGTGTGAGCTGCATTGCAAATGCTCGACCATGTTCTCCAGAGTCCGAGCGTGTGAGTTGCGTTGCAAACGCTCGACCATGTTATCCAGAGTCCGAGCGTTTGGGCTACGTTGCAAACGCTCGGCCATGTTCGCCAAAGTCCGAGCGTGTGAGCTGCGTTGCAAACACTCGGCCATGTTCTCCAAGTCCGAGCATTTGAGTTGCTTGTCAAACACTCGGTCATGCTCACCAAAGTCCGAGCGTTTGAGCTGCATTGCAAATGCTCGGCTATGTTCTCTAAAGTCCGAGTGTTTGAACTACGTTGCAAACACTCGGCCATGTTCGTCAAAGTCCGAGCGTTTATTACAGACCCAACTTCCCCTAGTCCAAGCATTCGAAACTTCTCTCAGATCTCGCCAAAACCAGCATTGTGTCATTGAAACAAGTATAAAAAGCAAGGATATCATGAGGCAAAGATTGAAAGAAAGATATTTTATTAATTCAAAGAGAATTACAACTAACAACCTCGAAGTACAAGGAAAATACAGCCTTAACGGCCTCGAAGTACAAAGGAAAAACCGAAACACCACGCTTTTCAGGCAGTCCAGGGCACAAGCTACCTCACCTCCTTCAGCCTGAAAAGCTCCTGGCACAAGAGACCTCCTCAACCACTCCTACTAGGAATCTGGAAGAGGTCCTAGTCCCCACTCAGAATCTGAAAGAGGTCCTGACTCCCGCTTGGAATCAGAAAGAAATCTCCGCTCGTTGAAGAGCATCTTCCCTCCTGAGTAGGCTCTTCCTCCACCTTGGCTTCCATAAATCCCTCAAGAAACTGTTGACTCCCCTCCTTCTCCTGGATCGTTACCATCAGAATCTATTAAGTCAAAGCGTGACCCCTCAGTTAGAGAGTAAAGATAAACTCATCTAAGAAACTAAACCCTTTTCTGTTTATAAGAAAAGGTGTCAGAAACCCCTTTTTATAAGAAGGAAAAACGCATTCAATGAGAGTATTTAATGTGAACGCGAGAAAAGAGGAGACCTTTAAGGTTTCAAGGCCACTAATTTTTCTCCAAACGACTGTTTGCTTCCCGAGAATAACGTACCTGCTCCCAAGACCGACCATTTAACGCGAGTTTGACTCACAGGCTGCCACGTACGTCCCAATCTCCATCCACACCCAGCCCAATCATTAAAAGCCCATGCCACATAATACTTCCTTAAGCACATGAATGTACTTAAGGAAGTAGGGGCCTGTGATAAGGCCCAAAATACTCCGGCCCAATGAGCAGCCCATAAAACTTTCTGGTCCAATGAGAGGCCTAGCGAACTCTCTAGCCCAAAGAACATTCTGGCCCAGTGAACTCTCTAACCCAAAGAGCATCCTGGTCCAGGAAACTCTCCAGCCTAAAGAGCACTCCAGCGCAGTAGACTCTCTGGCCCAATAAGCACTCTGGCCCAAATGAAGAACGGTCCATCAACCCTACACACGCAGCCACTCGACGACGTACCACCCTACAGCCACCCTATAGCACGCTGCCCTGCAGCCACTCTATGGCGCGCCACAGCCACCCTAAGGCACCGCCTCCTGAGCATGTAATCAATGCCTCTCCACCGGCAGACGACTATAAATAGGCAAAGGTATGGATTTCATAAGGCATTTAGACTCATCTTTACTTACACTCCAACTATTTAAGCCCTCGACTTCAACCTTAAGCCCTCGCTAACTTAAGCTTCGGAGCACCCTCGGAGGCCTTCCCCTCCCCTCATTCTGAGGGCCTGTAGTTCATTCCTGTTACTTGTGCAGGGCCCAAGCCACGTCAGCTCCCAGGCAACATCAATAAAAACCCCTTTTTGGCATCAACACATTGTTTTATTTCTTTATTTGATTTTGTATTTGGTGTTCTTTTGGGATCAGTCTTTGTTATAATGTTTGATTGTTATCTGGGTTAATTAATTTGTTAGCAACATTATGACTGGATTTTGATAATTTTATTTAAGAACTGATTCTTTGAATTATTAGCCCTGATAAGAGCCATAAAATGCATTATAATCGTACTTATTTGTTAGCACTTTAGGGTTGATTTAGGTCTTAATTGCATTTTTATTCATTAACAACTCTAAAGTGGTATTTTTGGAGCATTAACTTATTTCGGTGCATTTTTCAGGTATCTTGATCTAAAAGAGATGGAAGAGCTATCATCATTTTAAACATGAAGCTCCATTGAACACTCAAGCAAAAGAATGGTAATTTAAGAGCCAAGATGAAGAGAAACTAAGAAAGGAGTTTTCACTAAGTTGCTGGAGTTGCCATACAAATCAATCATCTTTACAAATTAAACTGTATTGATGTAGGATGAACCAGGAAGTGTGCCACATATTCTCAGAAAGATCTTGAAGTCTAATTTCTGGAGGATTTTACGGTTCGTTAAAATCATTTTTCTAGAGAAAGTTATGGCGATTTTAGCGGACAGAGGTCAGACCTCCTAGTTCAGCATCAGCCCGCGCCGCACCTCACAACACCAAAATGCATAGAGAGGACAGAAACTCAAGGCTGCAGCTCCAGGATGTTGGCGCTGCAGCGCTGATAGCTGACACAAAGAAGGAATTGGACAGAAAGTTGGCGCTGCAGCGCCAGAAAGCTGGAGCTGCAGCGCCAGAATTAGGGTTTTTTGTGTGTCTTGGCACTGCAGCGCTGGGATGTTGGCGCTGCAGCGCCAGCCCGTGAATTTTGAATCTATAAATTAAAAATCTAGCTGAACAAGAAGAGGAGGCGGAAAAGAGAAGAAATAAAACAGAATTTGGAGGAGAGGAGACGCGAAATGAGGCTTGGAGACACTCCGGGAGGCTACACATCAAGCTTTTAATCATTCTTCTCCGGTTTTGTATTTTTCTATTCTATCTATGTTGATGTTTTATAATATGAACATGGGTTGTTTGAACATGATTATGGAGTAGATATTTTTGTGTTAAGGATAGATGGATCCTAAACCTTTATCTTGAGTTGTTGTTTGGACAAGTGGAATTTAATGTGTTTTTCAAAGAGTGTATTTTATTGTTCTTAATGCTTTTTATTATTTTGATTCCTTCTTGGGGCATGGTGATGTGTCGAATAGAGAAGCCATGTTTTTATGAATGATTGAACTAATAAATATGATATTGGATTGTTATCTATGCAAAGGCAAGGGTAAAACATACCATGAATGAAATAGGAGTAACCGAATAAGGATCCTAGGAAGTTTATGTCGTCTGCTTAAATCGTAACCGAATAGGGAGATTTAACTGAAAGGAATCCAAAAACACTTAATGCTTCTTAATTTGAATTAATCTAGAATAGACCTGGAATACGGATATTCGAAGTTAATGATTCTTAAGATTGTGGTTAGACCTGGAATATGGATAACCAATTTATTGGGGATTCTACCATATTGAAAAATGTATTAAACCAATTTATTGGGGAATTAATCTTAATGATTCTTAAGATTGCAAATTTTTCGTTATTTACTATTGCGTTCTGTTTTTCCCTTTTAGTTAATTGTTAGTAACTTTTTTTCCGACAATTATTCGTTTGCTCAAATAACAGTAAGAGTCGAATCATAATTTCTGTAGTATTTGCTCAGTTCTCGTTGGGAACGATATTTACTCATCATTTTATTTCTTGAATGATTAGTGCACTTGCTAGTGTCAATTTCACCGCATCAAGCTCAATTTCACATTTAACTCTTTATACGGGATTGGTATCACCAGAATTTAAAAAAAAGAAAAAGAAGAAGAAGGAGAGATGATTGGATTGCAACAGAATTTATATGATTCACTTTTCGGGCCAATTTATGGATTCTTTCTTTTTTTGGTCATTGATGGCCACCTGTTCGGTTTAAGAGAGAGCTAGGGTATTAAATTTTGGGGAAAATTTTGTGTGTGGATGTTAGCTTAATAGATGGTACTTTCAGAAGAACCAAAATAAAAAAGTCCTAAAATCCAAGTTTTGAATTTTTTTAGTCCCGTGGTTCTAATATTTTCCAGTGACAATGTGGTGGAGTAAGCTAGCCATGTTTTTTTGAGTTGTTAACCAAGTTATGTCCCATAAATCACTGTCTCTCCATTTACAGTTTCTTGTTTTGATCTTGAATTGTTTAGTGGATATGCGACCTCCTTACTAATTTGTGCTTTTTAAGGAAATAGTGAGGTGAATATACTCCTTGATCTCAGTTCTTTTCGAAGCACTTGTCCTGGTTTTGTTTATTTGCCTGGATGGGAATTTTCTTTTGATTGAATAGAAGGAAATGATCCCCAGGTTCTCTGTATAGGCTACAGTGTGCTAGATAAGGATTGAGTGATAATTTTTCTTTTCTGGATATATAAATAAAAGTGGGGTGGTTAGGTTATCCATCTCTTTCTGTGGATAATTAAGCAGCAAAGAATACAAATAAAATGTCTACTGGTTTTGAAAAAAGTTAGAATATGTTAATCAGAATAACTAACTTGAAGGAACTGATTTTTCCCCACAAGTTGAAGACGGGTAACAAAATAAAAGTATTTTCTCTTCACCCTAAAGTGTTACAAGGAAGTATTTTCATCTTTCAGAATTTAAAGGTACTTCTTTTGCATTACCTGTTTTGACACCTGATCTTGTAGGAGAAACCAGACGAGTTCATTTTTTTTTAAGATATTGAGAATTAATGATGTTGCAGAAAAATAAAGTAATTGTTGCCCTTGTTATTTTGGTTAAAGAGGAAGGGGCCAGTTTTTTTTTTTCTTTTTTCCTTTGACTTGTCAATTGAGTAACGTTTGTGTTTCCCTTGAGTTTTATCTATTCGGAGCCAGTCTTGCCAGTTGACATTTCTTTATCTTAGAGTCACTTTCCAAATTTTAACATTTAGTACTTTTTCCCCCTCTGATCTTATTTAATTCAAATAGATGCTTAGGAAATTATCTCTAGTTTAGGAGGGCGGCATGGTCAAGCTTTGATCATAGGAAACATCTTGATAGTGGTGATCATGCATATAACACCATTTTTTTCACTCTGGTGAATGCGTTGTTCTTGTTACTTATGTTAAGATATCATTTTGTGTGTGTGCACTCATGTGTGTTCTTACATAAAACTCAAATGGACATGGTTACCTTAAACTTTTCGCCCCATGGTACATTACCCTTCTCTTTATCAAACATGTTAATAAAGTGTGTTATTCAAAGTTTTCCAGTCAGTATATAGGTGAGTGTCTTGCTTACTGACAAATCCTAAGATCTTCATTTTCCTTCCAGGTTGCATAGCCATGGAACAAATCTTCGCTGGGCCTGATTCTCGCTTTGAATCTGATGGAGATGTCTCGCTCAAGCAGAAGTGGAGTCCCATCTCAGTTTCAGGAGTCCCAGAAAGTGAGTGTGGCTACTTGGAATGCAACATTTGCTTAGAATCAGCACAAGATCCTGTTGTCACCCTCTGTGGTCATCTATACTGCTGGCCATGCATTTACAGGTGGCTGCATGTCCAAACCTCTACCGATGCTGACCAGCAGCAGCAGAACTGTCCTGTGTGCAAGGCTAACATTGCCATCACTTCACTGGTTCCCCTGTACGGCCGTGGCATGTCTTCTTCTGAATTTGAATCCAAGAAATATGACTTGGGTATGGTCATACCCCGTAGACCACATCCTTTTGGTTTGAACAATTTGATTACTTCTACTTCAGCGTCTAATTTGCGTCCAAACGAGTGACTTCATCAGATTATTTCCCTTCCGCAATCTCAATCATTTCATCACCAGCAATACTTCCCTCATCCTCATGGAGGTTACCCAGCGATGACATCAACTAGTCTTGGTGGTTCAGCAATGGAAAGTTTCTTTAATCCAACGATTGGGATGTTTGGAGAGATGGTCTATGCGAGGATATTTGGGAGCGAGGACACAAGTTTGTTTGCTTATCCTTACCAGATTCCATACCATTTCATGGGTAGTAACAGTCCTGTGACGAGAAGGCAGGAAATGCAGTTTTTTAAGCCCCTTAATAAGGTATCCATCTTTCTTTTTTGTTGCGTTATTCTGTGTCTTTTCTTGTTTTGATTGATTATGTTAGCTTTATTTTTGATAGTTGTGATGTAGAAAGCTATTAGAAATGATGCACAGACACACAAGCAAATTAGAAAGTTTGCTGGAAATTCATTAGACTTATGTGTGCATATGTATATATCAATTTTTCAGTAGTAATTATGATTGTTATAGAATATTTCGAGAGGAGAGTGAGAGGAAGAAAAGTGAAAGGATAAAAAAAATAAAATGATAGAAAAATTTTCAAGACTATGAAAGACTAAAAGAAAAGGAAATAGTTTTTTTTTTTTTTTTTCATTTTGTTTAGTAAAGTAGAAAAATAAGAGTAAAAAAAATGCAAATAGTATTATTTTTACCATTATATCTTTCATAATACTATTGTGAGGGATTAACTAAAGATAAATTTGTCAAATAATAGTGTCATTTTCTATTATCAAATCCTTCCAATTTGAAAGGATCTGACAAACGCAGTCGCGATGCGTCCTGAGACAGTACGGTTTGAAAACACTCCTAGACGTTGAAAAAAAAAAACATTGATATCTATAGGAATATGCCTCAAGTATGGAGCGTATGGGAGTTCGTCAGAGAATCTCTCTTCTCTTCTTCTGCAGTCTAGGTCTCATCTGCTCTCGAAAGAGTAAGACTCATTGTACATTAGTTAGAATATGAAAAAATTTCTTATCAAATACTTATCTCACGTTTCTTTGCTGAGAAAGCAGAGGACAATCTCATACTTCGAACAAAAATCCCAAACTTTTGCTGCTTCGGTCGCTAAACAATGAAAAACTGAACTCAGATGCTCATATGATTCTATTAGATTAATGTATATATTTGGGGTTCAGGTGCCAAATAGTGAAAATTCGTATTCAAATTTCTGGTAGATTTAATTTTCATTGTTTTTTTTTATAAGTAGATTTAATTATCATTGTTGCTTCTTGTTTTATATCTTTTCCCAAGTAACCATACTGTACATTTTATATTTATTTCTTTTTCCATTTTAATTCATTCTTTTTCTGTTTTTAGATATCAACATGGCGAAGCAGAGGATGTATACCAGCTGCAGTTGATATCACTGCTTCGATCATTCAAATTCAGCAGAAAGATGGCTTCATCAGGTATCGCATGGCCCAATTTTCATTTGAAGGTTTTTTATTGATAAATATATATTAAGGCTTTTAGAATTATTTGCATTTGATTGCATTATATCTTTGTTTTTTTGGGGTTAATAGTAGGGAGAAACAACCTGTTGATGCTTTATATTCAGAGCATTTGCTGCAAATGCTATATTGCATGGCGATAGTGAGGTGAGAATCCTTTACTTCGTTTTGTTTTGGGATACATTATTTTGTTGGTTACTAATGAAATTGTCACCAACTCATCACGTTCTCAAACTTTTACTACTCAACAGTAGAATGCATGTATAAAAAGTGTACAGCCATAGCTGCTTTGGGGGTGCTCTTCTGTATTTTTCTGTTAATATATTCCTCATTTGTCTCTCATATAAGTTACACTTATGTTCACCATATAAGGTATCAATTTTGAGTTGGATTACTCCAAAGCACTAAACTGAAAAGCATATGGTAATGCCCTTCCGCTTTGTTTTCAATCTATAAAAATGAGCCTTTTATCAATTTATGTTATGGACTGGTTTCACCCAATTCAAACTTAATGTTTCACTTGAGCTATCAACATGGTTAGGACATTCTTTCAAAGAAAATTAGATTTTTTTTTTTTTAAAGTTTATGTAAGAGAGAAAAGACAAGGAGTTGCTTAGTGGGTATTTGATGAATCAGCGCTACAAAAAATAATTGACTTCCCTTGGCTTTATTGGGGGCAGCACCTATACATGCTTCATGCTTATGAATGTTGCATAAAGTGTGTGCCTTCATATTTCTATCTTCCAAGAGTGGATTATAAGATTTGGTGTCTATTCGGGTGGTGTGATAGTATTCTAGGAAAGGCTTTTCCTTTTGTATGTGTGGGTGCACATGCCTGGGGGTTAGTGGAGGGTGAAAATTGTGAAATATTTTGATGGCTGTGAACCTGTGAAAAATGTTCAATGTTCATACATTGTTGCTTAGTGGTTGCGTACTTCTCTCCGCAAATTTTATGGTTTAATGTATTGTCTCAAAGTGAATTGCCATGCCAATTTTTGGACCACAATTGACAGAACATTGTACATGTTATTGAGGCGAGGCACTGGGAGGTCTCAAGATAATCTGTACATGTGGATTGTTTTTGCCCCATTGCCTCAAACTGGGGTTTTGAGTGCTTTGTGGTGTCAATGGGCTAATTTTGTATCGGTCCTGTCTGGATTAAACCAATGCTTTTCTTTATTACACACTTAGAGTCTGTTGATAAGGTCTAGGAAAAGAAAAAGGAGGAAAAACTAAGAGGAAAGGTGCAATTGTATCCATAAAAGCAATTGAATGATATTGATCACATGAATAAAGTCCATTTTGGAATTAATAGGAAAATTGTGAGAGGAGGCAGCCTTGTGTGTGGACTGTGATTGGTGATTTCTATTTCGTACTCGGTGTATTTGTTATACCGTTTGAGACACTTTTTAGAAGGGTCAGCATAACTAGTGGCAGCAAAAGAGGAGACTTTAGGAAATTTGAGAGTTGAAATCTCTTATCGGCAAACACATTAGTACATAGGGGCCGATTCTTTGTGATAAGAAAGATGTGGTTTGTAGACAACAGAACTTATTAACATCGAGTACTCTTAACATTCATATCATCATCCTCAAGGTTAAATCAGTACTTGCAGCACTTCTACTCATTTTTAGTGCGAAATTGGCTTTGCAATTGTCATCTCAGCTATATTTGGGGTTAAGATTTTTGATGCCATGCGAATGCTACAAGTGGAAATAATTCAGCATTTTTATTTTTGATTGAGAGTTAGCATTTGATGGCTGTCTAGGAGAACCTCCAAATCTAGGCATTAATGATAGAGCTGGGAATTGCTCATTTGTTGCCTTTGAGAATATACTGAGAAAGTTCTTGAGGCCATTGTTGAAAGTCTTGGCAAACTAGCGCACGACATTATAAAGAGAATAATCAACCAGCATTTTGGATATAGGTACAATAATCATGAATCCTCATTAATTTATAGATTTCGTGTATGATGTGTAAAAGATTTAAAAGTTCTAGAGGTTTGCATGTAGAGGCTAAGAATAATGAACTCTTTACTATCATGATTCTTATTCACATTTCAAACTTTTATTGCATAATGCCTAAGATAAAATTGAAGTTTTAATGCCTAAGATACCGATTCTGGGTTTGCAAATTTTAATGCTTTGCTCATTCTGATCTGGGTTTATAAAAAAACACACTTCGAAGGCATCAACTTGCCTGAAGATTTAGGTCACTGTTTTCTGTCTTGCAGTAGTATATTTTTTTTTAAGTTGTCTTGCAGTAGTATCAAGTAGTCTCTACCTTTTTGTTGTAATTTTCTAATTGTATATAGATTATGTCTGATGCTTGTTCTCTTGATCTGTGCAAAAGCTTATCATTGCCCAATTTATCACAAAGAGTTTACATACCACGAGTATGATCAGTCACAAAGAGTTTACATTAGCATTTGTTAGTTCGTAAACTCCTGGTAGAGAAGCTTTATTCATCTGAGCCTTTTGTGAGAGCTCAATTTGCTTCCCTTTAAAATTTGTTATCTATGTTTGGTGTTTTTGTTCATTGTGCTGGCCTGGTTTCATTTGGACTCTGTGATGTGTTTACTCGACTGAAAGATATCATGGAGACATTACCCAGGGTAAGGCTTTTACAGTTGCAGTAAGCCTTCTTTTTTTTTACCTTCTAATAATTAAAGGCTCTTTGTGTCACTGCTGAGAAAATGCAGTAAAAGGGAAGAAAATGAACATTTCTTTTACAATCTTCCTAGACCCATATTGCAGAATGGTTCATGGCTCAGTTTAGTGTGATTGAAAGTTCAAGTTTTTCTCTTTTATTTTCTTAAACATATATATTCTATTTTTTTTCCATATTGCTTTCATTGATTTCTATGTATATTTTTTTTAATATATTTATAAGAAGAATGAGGGTGACACGTAGATAGTTCCTTTTGTTTATATATATATATATATATATATATGATCTTTACTTTATTAAAAAAAAGGAAGAATAAGAGTGGCAAGGCATGAGCAGAAATGATTTAGGATTGTTGGCAATGATTAAACATGTGCAAAAGAAATTTGAAATTGCTGCATCTCTTTCTTTCTCCAAGTGGATGACAAGAATAGATTAGATTGTTTGATAAGTTAAGAAGAAGAAAAATAGCTAGAGATGATAGTATTAATGGTGCCAGGCAGCTTAACTAGTAAAGTCTCTTTTTTCTTGTCATACAAATTAATAAAACCTTGTCATGCTTATTAGTTCTATCTGATCTAGAGATGTTATATTAATTACTAAATTTATACTTTGCACAAGAAATGTTGTATTTATCAGAATACAACATGTGTAGCTCTTTTATAGTTGTAGAGCAAGCAAGTGATTTAGGGTGATCTACAGCTTGTAGCAGCTTTCTAAATCAACTTTTAATTGTTTATGCTCTCTCTGTTGTAAAGCTCAGTTAATGTACCAGAACTAAAATTGGCCTACTGCAGGTAACGTTGTGTTTAAAAAAAGTTAGAACTGTATGCAAAGTATCTGTTCATTATCATCTGTCATGATCTTTTGGAGTTTTGTATTAACTGAATGATCAAGGTCTGAAAACAGAGAATCTAAAAACAGAATTATGTTGTCACTATCTGCACTAGGTTTTCAATTGTCAGTATCTGCACGAATAAGCTCCATAGATCCATATCAAACTTGGGAGACCAAATAGTAAAAGGAAAAGAGAGGTGAAGCAAGACCATCAACTATGAGGAAGAGGTCAGCAGAGTGAGGTGCAAAAAATATAGGCAATTGTCAAAACACTTGTAATCTTTAAGTTTGATTGTATGGTAAGTGGGGTGATGTAATATTCAATGAAATACATTTTTTTTTTAAATTCTCTTTTGTAATGTTTGAAGTGCACTTGTAAGGACTACATTATCGATTTTTAATGACATTGCCTTGATTTACTTTTAACTTTTGCACTTGTAATGCAATGTTATTTGTTGGATCAAGTATACTTGTTTTGTCTAGTGCGGTCGAAGTTGGTATGGAACTTGTAATTGAATGCGGAAATATTTCAATAAGTTGAGAAAGCTTGAATAAGAAAGAACATTGATAAATAACATTAAGGCATGTTACATTGAGAAAAAAGATGATCTAAGTTATTAACAATTTATCAAATTGTGAAAGTTACGTTGTATTTCTTTAATTTTTGAGATTTTATTTAACAAACAAACATACATGATATGGGGAGGAGAAGGGTTTGAGCATTTTTTATCTATGGTATATAAAAAATATTGAAAATTTGAAAATAGAATAATATTAATTATTTTCAAATATTTGGTGTGTGCTAGAAAAATATATTTAGTATATATGAGAAATAAAATTAATATAAATTTCAAATTTAAACTCAAAGCCAAAAACAGTTATAATAAGATGTATCCAAATAGTTTTCCATTTTCAAAACAGTTTTCAAAATAGAATTATCCAAAAAACATTTCACTGTTTTCTATTTTTTAAAACAGTTTTCAAGTTACAATTATCCAAACATGTTTTCTTCATAAAACATTAAAAATTTGTTTTCAGTTTTCATTTTCAAAAACAGTTTTCAAAAATTAAAAATAAAAAACTGATACCCCAATATACCTCGCTTTTCATTAGATTCACATGGTTTATTTTGTGATAAAACATAAATTGTTCTTTGCTCCATTGACAAAGAAGGTGACAAAAAAACTGTTCAATTTACCAAAAAAATATATATATATATATCCTAAGGGTGAATTGTTTGTTATAGAGAGGTTCCAAATATTGATCTTTTTTTTTTGTTAGTCAAAATCAATTGCGAGCTTCTTTTACTCATGAGTTTCAAACAAATGTTTTGTCCTTTTTATCTGCTACTTAAGTCATCAGTCACTGCATTCTTATTTTGGTCGTGCTGGTTGAGTTGTACAGTCTGATGATTACTTCTTAGTTTACAATGCTTCTGAGGTACTCTAAAGTTTTGATTGGACAAGAGAAAAAAATGAGAAGAAATAATATAATGATTGAGGTTTTTCATTTTTTTGTTTGGTAAAAAAGTGAAAAAATGAGAGAAAATAAAAAAAACAAAATTGTTTATTTTTAAAAGAAAGTAAACATTAAAATAATCCTATATTAGTCTAGTGATCATGAAAACAGTTAACCAATTAAAAAAAAATCATTTAGAAGATGATGCTGTGTATGGTTTTACAGATTTTGTTGGAAATCACCTTGACAAGATACCCAGGTGGTGATCTTCCAAACATCCAAGTCTAGAATGACTTGTAGAAATGAATACAGCAATCGAAAGCAAGAAAGAAAAAAAGACAAGCGATTTGTTATCGAGGTTCGGCAATAGCCTACGTCTCCGTGAGTTCCTCTTAACTCTCTGCACTAAATCAATGGTTTTTTACAATTCCAGCAACCCCCTTCAAGAAGCTCAAGTTCTTGAAGGAACAAAGAAGAGAACAAGAAAGACTTTATCACTTTCTATACTAATCTTTCTTCTTTACAACCAGTCTCTCTCCAATGAGTCATTCTTGTATATCTGTGTCTTTGCACTCTCACACAATTCTCTCTTGTATGTCTGTCACACACACACTTGTGTCTTGTATCACAATGTGTTTCACATCTTATGTCATGAGATTGAACTTAGGTGACCCCTTATATAGTGCACAAACTTCTTGTTCAATCTTGTGTGTCATTCTCCACCCTTAGATCTTGATGACCAATCAACCATGGTCCTTCATCAATTTTAAGTGATGCTGTGTGTTTTAACCTTGCATCCACGCACTTAAGAGAAGGTTCAAGCAAGCTGTCCATGTGTGCTTCAGTTTGCCTAGCACCTAGGCGCTGAACAGGGGCGGTGAGAAGCTAGGCAAAGCTCATTTGCACCACATTCTGGGCAGTGCGGTGCTGGTGGAGGGACAGTGCGGCACTGCCCTTCTCCAAGCTGCATCCTTGTTGGGCGGTGAGGCGCTGGTGAAGGGGCGGTGAGGCACACACTGATGCTGCCCCTTCACACAGCTTGATTAGGGGTGTGCACACGCACCCAAATGGATGCACACACATGTGTGCACTCCTTTAACATGTTGCATTTTAATCTTTCAACCTTGGTTTAGACTTTAACTATCTTTGAACCATGTTTAAACCTTAGACAAATACGAACAGATTTTACCCTTTGCCTCTCCTTGATCATGGTTTGTTTAAGCCATTCTCTTTTCATATAACATTTTGCTAATTTCATACGAATATTCATTGTTTTATTTCATGATCATAGAGAATGTAATTCTCAATAAAGATGGACAAAGTGGACAGGTAAAATATGAAGAGAGAGAAAGAAAGAGAATTGCTGGAAGAAGATAGAGAGAATACTTCCCACATGCTTCACATGTGAGGATTCCAGGCAATAATAAGCGGTCCCCAGTCAAAAACTCAAAATTGGTCTATTGCAGATGATGTAATAGTACAGTTGTGTTTAGACATTGATGGTTCTCTTCTTGGTCTTGGTTGCCCATTAAAACCAGTAGAGATAGAGGGTCTACCTTTTAGAGTGAGGCTGAGCATGGCCATTGACAGATATTAGATCTTAGTGACCTGCAAGTTCCAGTTGCCTTTACATATACAAAAAGCATTACAAATTAGGCGTCAACATTAAAAATCTGTGTATTAAAGTATAATTTGGGGGCCTAAGTACACTTAAGCCTACCCTTGGCGAAACGGTACGAAAGAACATTAATGAACAATATAGATGGGCTGTCGCTGCAAAACGTACAGTTTCAGTTTGAGACCCATGTGGAGCACTCAATTAGGGCACTACAACAATATCATGGTTGCTTTTCCACTGAAAGTAGACAGTGAAAGAACAAAGACAACATTGCTTTAATGTTCACCTTTTTGACTGGAAATTTGTGGCCCTCACATCATTCAATTCAAGAAATGTTTAATATCAACATTGCCTTTTGATATGCTATTGCGGTCCAGCTGTTCTAGAGTCTATACTTTGGATCTCAGACTCATATAAAACTGTTAACCGTGAACGGGAATGGCTATTTCATATTCTCCTTTTACCATCAGTTAACCATTTCACAATTTACGAATCAATTTCCATCTCAAAAGAATATGGCTGACGCGATCGTTTCTGTAGTCCTGGAAAAATTGGTCTCCGCTCTTGTTCAACTGGTGGATAAAGAGGCGACACTGGTCGTGGGTGTGGAGGAAGAAGTCAGAAGCCTCAAACACAAGTTCGAGGCCATCCGAGCTGTGCTTGATGATGCAGAGATGCGACAGGTGAAGGAGGCCACTGTGAGACGCTGGTTAGGTGAGCTCAAAGATGCATCCTACGATGTGGAGGACGTGTTGGATGAGTGGAACACTGCAATTCTCAAATCAACAATTGAAGGGAGAGAAGAGAAGAAAGGTAAAAATGCCCCTGTTATGAAGAAGGTATGCTCCTTCTTCCTCTCCTCTTGCTTTTGTTTCAATCAAGTCGTGTTGTGTCGCGGTACTGCTCTCAAGATAGAAAAACTGAATGATAGATTAGATCTTATTGCAAATGAAAGAGAAAAATACAAGTTTATTGAAGGGAGGAAAACTGTAGAAATTGAGCGAGAAATAACTGCTTCTCTAGTAGATGTATCAAAGGTGCACGGTAGAGTTCAAGATAAGAATAGACTAGTAACCATGTTGTTGAGTGAGAGTAGTCATGATCAAACCAATCTCCATATCCTTTCTATAGTTGGGATGGGAGGATTGGAAAAAGACAACTCTTGCACAACTAGTCTATAATGATGATGAAGTGGATGCCCACTTTCCAATGAAAGTGTGGGTGTGTGTTTCAGATCCTTTTGATAAGATCAGAGTTGCCAGAGCAATTCTTAAAGCTTTGACCCATGCTGCTCCAAATGTTGTCGAATTTGAAGCTTTATTACAACATATTCGTGAATCTATTATGGGGAAAAAGTTCTTTCTTGTCTTGGATGATGTGTGGATTGAAGATGTTAAAAGTTTGAGCAATTGATAGAAACTCTGAAATGTGGCTCCATGGGGAGTAGAATTTTAGTGACAACACGAAAAGACACCGTTGCAAAAATGATAGGAACCACTAACCTGTTTCAATTAAAAATATTGTCTAAAGAAGAATGTTGGACATTGTTTAGTCAAGTAGCATTTTATGGAAAAAGCAACGAAGAGCGTAAAAATTTGGAAGACTTAGGTCACCAGATTGTAGGAAAGTGTAGGGGATTACCTCTTGCCCTAAAAATGTTAGGAAGTCTGATGCACTTTAAAGAAAGAAGAGAGGAATGGGAGAATGTTTTGCATAGTGAGATATGGGAATTGGAAGGGGTTGAAGAAGGTCTTTTTCCACCTTTACTTCTGAGCTATTATGATTTACCCTATATTGTGAGATGATGCTTCTCATACTGCGCCATATTTCCAAAAGACTATATGATACATAAAAATGAGTTGATCCAGATGTGGATGGCACAAGGCTATTTGAGCTCTAACCGAAGTATAGAGATGGAAGAGGTAGGCGAAGAATACTTTAAAATCTTAACAACTCCCTCCTTCTTTCAAGATTTTATAAAGAGCGTTGATGGTGACATTATATTTTGCAAGTTGCATGATATAGTTCATGACTTTGCTCAATTTTTGACAAAAGGGGAATGTATTGTGGTGGAGTACGATGGTGCTAAAGAGCCCAAACTAAACTATTCTCATGTTAAGCTCGTCGTTTAAGGATGGAGCTACAAAACAATGCATCAATTCCTGTTTCCGTTGATAACGCGAAGAAACTGCATAGTGTTCTTGTTGATTTTGACAGAAACGGATCAATCATTGATGGGGCCTTAAGTAATGTATTTGATCAATTAACATATCTGAGGACATTGAAATTGTCTGCAAATTACATACCACCAAATTCAATTGAAGAGCTTCCAGAAGAGGTGGGAAAATTTATTCATTTGAGATATGTTGACTTGTCGAATAATAATTTGAAAAAATTACCTAAATCGGTGTGTAACTCGTGCAATTTGCAAACGTTGAGAATTAATTTTTGTTATAAACTTGAAAGACTACCTCATGGGATGGGCAAACTAATCAACTTGAGGCATTTAGAGAATTATGGAAATAGTCGCGTAAGCTTTATGCCAAAGGGAATGGAAAGATTAACTTCTCTCTGTACATTAAGGGAGTTTGTGGTGAGAGGGGATGGTGATGATAGTGAAGCAATGACTCTTGGAGATCTTGAACATTTTAACAACCTACGTGGGTCTCTTACCATAAGAGGTTTAGGAAATGTGACAGCTGTCCAAGAGGTTAGAAAAGCGCGGCTTCTTAACAAAAAACACATCTGTCAATTGGATCTAGAATTTGATGGAGGGAGAGGAGAGGGGGATATGCATGAAGCACTCCTTGAAACCCTATAACTACCTCCCAACTTGGAACGCTTAGGAATTGCATATTATAGAGGTGCCACAATGTTCCCCAATTGGCTAATGTCACTGACTAAGCTGAGTTTTATTTCACTTTACGAATTCGAAGAATTAGAGCATTTGCCTCCGCTGGGGAAATTGCCTTCCCTCCAAGATCTCATCATTAAGGGTATGTACAAAGTGAAAGAAGGGAATAGAGACAGATTGCACAACGTCATTTTGGTCAATGGAAAACTGGGAAGAGTGGGATTACGGTGGGATGACAATTGAAGAAGAAAAAGAAGACAGTAATACTACTAGCAGTGGTAGCAGAACAATAATAACAATAATGCCACAGCTCCGTTCCTTGACAGTTGAAAATTGTGAAAAGTTAAAGGCGCTGCCGGATCACCTTCTTCAGACGGCAACTCTGGAGAAATTAACCATATTCTGGTGTCCAATTCTGAAAAAAACTTTACCAAAAGAGTAGTGGAGGGTACTGGCACAAGATTTCTCACATCCCTAACATCCAAATTGATAGCGAATAAGGGCCCAACACTTTCACAGATGCCATCCACTCACAAGTAGTTGCTCTAAATCTAACAAATTAAAAACATTATATTATTTTTGATTTTATAGAGTAGTTGCTTTTTTCTACTCTTTTTTTTTACTTTAAATCTAATAAGCATAATTTATATTGGATTGGCCCAAATTAAAAAATAAATTACAGATACTTTCCAAATTAAAAAAATTTAAAGATACTTTCTAAATTGACAGAATAAATCTTTTCCAAAAATTTGATTTATTCTCTTTTTGTACCCTTCTCCAGGCTCTGAAATTTTCTATTTAAACAGACCATTTTCCTAATCTAGTTTCCGAAACCAAACTGATTTTCTTTATAAACAAACTGATTTTGCAGGCATCTCTCTCTAAAAAGCATCAGTTCGCTGAGGACCTAGCTTACACCATCCTTTTAAAGCACCAAAGAGGTCAGTGTTTCTTTCATGGAAACCAATATTAATTACTAGCATTACAACACATTGAATGTATAACTGATTTTCTAGAGACCATCTTCTTGTTTGTTTTTCTTTTTTGTCTTTCATTTTTTTTTATTATCTTTTTTGTTTTTACTTTATTTACTTTCTAAGAAAATTTTATTCTGATATTCACATATAAACAACAAACATTATTAACAAACCACATTTTGCAGCAATTGTTGTTTGGAAATATATCCTTAAAGAGGAAATTTCAATTCAAAGATGCATCATCAAGTAAAGCATGTTGAGATTTGTTAGAATGGATCGTGACAGGATCGTAAATTGATCGAGTAATAACCACAAAACAATAAAGTCAGATAAAAAGGGAGACAGCAAATTTACGTGGTTCGGCTTAAAGCCTACGTCCACTGGCAGAGGCCAGCAGACAATTTCACTATAGTGAGAGAATATACAAAGAGTGTTTACAAAATTGGCTTTAGTCAATACACACAATCTCACAATTTCTCTCTTAACTCTCTTTCTTCTTGATGTTTCTTGATGTGAATACTTCCTATTGGAATGCCTTTTATAGACTCACAACAAACATCAATGGATGCTCATCATTTTGTTTCCCAATTATACCAAAGTAAACTTTGTCTTCCACTTTGTCATCCACCATAGCCTAAAGTGAGTTTTACTTTTGACCCACAAATTAAGCCACAAATTGAGCCACAAATAATACAACAAAGTGGACTCAACTTTTGACTCAATTTGGCCTACCACTAATTCAAGGCAATTATTCAAAAAATCTCCACCTTGACTTGAATTTGACAATAATGAAAATAAAAGCTTCAACCTTTGCCAAACAACCCCGAAGGGTCTAATGCAAATGCTGTGTAACACCAACCAAGTCCATGCAGTGAGTGAACTTGGTAATGGGAAGAGATTTTGTCAATATATCAGCAGGATTATTCAGAGTGCCAATCTTTCTTACAATAACATCACCTTGAGCTACAATATCCCGAATAAAGTGATACTTCACATCAATGTGTTTAGTTCCCTCATGATGCATCTGATCCTTCGTCAAATGTATAGCACTATGACTGTCACAATAAACTACAGTTTTATTTGTTTCCAACTGAGTTCATTAAGTATACGTCTTAACCAAATGGCTTCTTTGGCAGCTTCTGTAACAGCCATAAATTCTGCCTCTGTAGTAGACAATGCAACTGTCGGCTGCAAGGTAGCTTTCCAACTGACTGCACAAGTCCCAATAGTAAATATATAACCTGTAATTGATCTTCTCCTGTCCAAATTACCTGCAAAATCTGAATCAACATATCCAGCTAGGTTGTCAGAAGTTCTACCGAATTCCAAACAAGCAGTATAAGTACCCTTCAAATATCTCAAAATCCACTTGACAGCTTGCCAATGAGTTTTTCCTAGACAGGACAAATATCTGCTAACTACACTGACAATATGTGAGATATCTAGTTGAGTGTAGACCATTGCATACATAATACTTCTCACTGCACTAGAATAAGGAACTCTAGACATAAACATTACCTCATCTTCTAACTGTGGTGACATGGATGCTGATAATCTAAAGTGAGAAGCTAAAGGAGTACTCACAAGTTTAGCATCATGCATACCAAAACGTTTTAGAACTTTCTCAATATATTTCTGTTGTGACAGAAATAATCTACCTGCACCTCTGTCTCTGTTGATCTCCATTCCCAAAATTTTCTTTGCTGCACCTAGATCTTTCATCTCAAATTCATCATTTAGCTAAGATTTCAATCTATTAATTTCATATATGTTCTTTGTTGCAATCAACATGTCATCAACATATAGCAACAAATATATGAAAGTACAATCATCAAGTCTTTGATAGTAGACACAACTATCATGCTTGTATCTAGAAAATCCAATACTCAGCATAAAAGAGTCAAACCTTCGATACCACAGGCGTGGAGACTGCTTGAGTCCATACAAGGATTTTTTTAGAAGACAAACACGATCTTCCTTGCTTTCAACTTCAAAACCTTCTGGTTGCT